>CM053417.1:51906882-51952796 GCA_028644305.1 Xerus rutilus | reverse complement strand
TTTGTTGGATTGATCAATTTTTGCCTGTAATTGCTCACTTATGTCATTCTTTAGTTCACAGATCATTTCAATTATGCACATTCTGAATTCTTTCTCTGACATTTCATCAACTGTGTTATCAATGGATTCTGTTACAGTGGTATCCAGGTTTATCTGGGGGCACTTTTTTCCCTTGTTTTTTCATGTTGATTGTGTATCCTCCTTTCTTGCAATACCAATCTGAGGTACTGCAGCTTCTATCCTATAATCTCATATTGACACTCCAGATTAACTGTATCTCACCTTGGAGCTACTTCTGTTTCCCCAATGTCCACAGATGGACACTACTGTCACTAAAGTTGTTGGTGGAGGCAGTGGATGTACCTCTAGATGGCAGTGGGAGTGGCCTTGGCTGGGCTCCGATGGTGATACCTGAGTGCTGTTTTACCCCTCTTTTGCTCCTGCTGGTGAGCAGAAACTCTGGAGCGGAATTGGGGGCAGGCCCAGGCTTCACATAGGCAGGGTCACAAGCAGGAGAGTCTGTATGTGACCCTTACCATGGGTTTGAGCTCCTCTGGGGTTGGAAGCTAGCAGTATCTGTTCTGCCTTGGCTGGGCACCCCTGGCATACCCTGAGAGCAGTTTTGGCCCTCTGTCTCTCCTGGCACAGGAACTCTGGAGCAGAACTAGGATGAGCCCTCACCCAAGTGAGGCCTCCTCATGCTGGGGTGTCTGTAGCGACTCTTACCCTGAGTGTGGGCTCCCCTGTGGCTAGCAGCTATCAGTCTCTGGTCTCCCTTTAGCTGGACACCCGTGGAGTTTCCTGAGCACAGTTTTGGGCCCTGTGCAGTTCTGCCAGTCCGTAGAGTCTCTGTGGAGACTCTTACCCTGGGTGTGTGCTGCCCTCTGGCTGGTGGCTAGCGGTCTCTGGTCTACCCTTGGCTGGATGTTTCCTGAGAGTAGTTTTGGGCCCTCTGTGGCTCCTGGCTCCAGCAGGTTCGCAGGAACTGTGGAACAGAACTGGGCGGGCCCAGGCCTCACTTGAGTGGAGCATCCTTATGCTGGGATCTCTGCAGCGACTCTTGCCCTGGGTGGGCGCTCCCGTGGCTGGTGGCTAGCAGTCTCTGGTCTACTCTTGACTGGACACTCGTGGAGTTTCCTGAGGGTAGGTTTGGGCCCTCTGTGGCTCCTGCCTCCTGCCCATCTGCAGGAACTCTGGAGCGGCTTAAGTTCACATATTTTTTGAGTTTATTGTTTATGTATGGTTTTCTATATGGTGGTTTTCTTCACCTTAAAACTTTGTTGTAATTTTTATTTATTCACAATAATTGTAATAGTCAATATTGTTTTCCAACTTCACTGTGCTAAAAGGTGCCCAGATAGCTGGTAAAACATTACTTTTGGATATGACTTGAGGGTGTTTCCGGAAGAGATTAAAATTTGGTTAAGTACACTAAGAAGATCTACCCTCAACAACTTGGGTAGGAATCGCCTAATGCTTTGAGGGCCTAGATAGAACAAACATGTGAAGAAAGGTGAATTAACCCTCTTTTTCTCACTTCTTGAAATGGGACATCTATCTTTTCCTGCTATAATACCTCAGAGACCTTTCTCTCTGGTCTTTGAACTTGATCTGGGAAGTTTACCATTGTTCCTCATACTGTCCCTTCAGTTTGCAGTTTGAACTTGAACTAGGAATGACATGAACTTTTCCCATGATTTTCTGGTTCTCAGGCCTTTGAACACAGACTGAATTTTATCACAGACTTCCCTGGTTCTTCAGCTTGCTGACAGCAGATTCTAGAACACCTTTGCCTCCATAATTGTGTGAGTCAATTCTCATTTAAATCTCCATGTGTCTGTGTGTGAGAGTATGCATGAGTTTGTGTCCTTTTTTTTTATGGTACCAGGGATTGAACTCAGGGGTATTTGACCACTGAGTCACATCCCCGGCCCTATCTTGTATTTTATTTAAAGACAGGGTCTTACTGAGTTGCTTAGTGCCTTGCTTTTGTTGAGGCTGGCTTTGAACTAGCAATTCTTCTGCCTCAGCCTCCTCGGCCACTAGAGGCTTATGCATAATTTTTTCCTTATAGAAAAAGGGAAGGAGGAAATGATAGTTTAGAGGGGATAAGGGTAGATGCTAGAATACTTTAACTGCTTTTTCTTGTCAATTGGAGCTTAACTACACAAAGAATCAATAACAGTACATTTAAAATATATTATTTTGTCTTTATAAGATTTATGTTAACAAATGTAACTAAAAATAAATTTTATATTTTATCAATCTTATGGGCAGTAACAATGTTGACACTGTTATTCTGACAATGTTAGATATAAAAGGTTAAAGTGAATAAATAATGTCATTAGGATTTTTGTCTAAAGGGAAGAAAAGATACAAAAATAGAATTGAAGAAAACAAACAAAAATAGTGTAATTCTAAATTTGAACTAAACTCATCAGTATGTTCATATGAATATTATAATTTATTTACTCTTAAGTGATGCATATTTCTTTGCTCTATCCGTTAGGGAAAAAACCCTAAAATCATTAACCAATCCACGTCTCACAGATTGTGGCCTCTAAATACCATTTTCTACTTACTGAAGCCTGATCCTTACAAAAATGGCTAATCTAAAGTCTGCTATAAGAAATGTATAAAATGTTATTAAAATATCTTATAATACTGTAGCAGGGAAACTTAAACACTATTAAGTCATGTCAAAATGATTCAGGCCAATTTGAAGGGGCTCTAACTATATAAATATGGTACAATTGAAGCATCAAAGGTAAAAATGAGTGTAATAATTATGGTATATTGAATATGTTAAAATGCATAAGTTTGTAATGATAGTATGATTGTGTGAGTCAATTCTCATTTAAATCTCCATGTGTCCCATATTGTTGATCACCTTTGGAACACTGTAAATAACCAATGTACTGAGGCCTGACAAAGGTGGAGAGGTCAACCATTTATCCCACATCTGTAATACAAGCAGTAACTCAGCTTTAACAAATAGTTAATAAGGGAATTGTTACTTCATGTAATTTTTCTAACTAAAAATTGGAGGAATGATAGAATAAGAATATCAACATATTTCAATCTTTTTTTTTTGCCACTGGTGATTACACTTAGAGATGCTTCATCACTGAGCCATATCCCCAACCTTTTTTATATTCTATTTTTATTTTGAGAAAGGGTCTCTGTAAGCTACTGAGACTGGCTTCAAACTTGTGATCCTCCTGCCTCAGCCTTCCAAGTCACTGGGATTTAAGTCAGCCTATCAGAATGAATCTTGACAATTATGATTTATGATTATTTAAATGATTGGGTGAAATTTTGATGAGGGATTTCACATTGGATGGATCCAACAAACAGCTCAACTCTTGGAACAATCATATATTATCAACCATTCTTTTCATCCTGATGAAGTTTACACCAACTATAACCACTTGTGGTTAAAAATTAGAACCTGAACCTAATTAGGGCTCTAGAACTAGCCATCTGCTTACAGGAAATACAAAAGAAAAAATAATTAATTAAATATTGTAATGGGAATGTAATCAATGAATTCCTGAATGAGGGGAAATACTTCCTAAGACAAATTACTTAGATGCTTCTAGAGATAAATTCCAAGAGTAAAAAATAGGGAATAGAAACCTATAAATGTGGAAGAAATGCCATTGTTTAGATAATGATGTGAACAAATATTTTTTAAAAAATGAGAAAATGAAGGAAAATTTATGATAGTAAGGAGATGAATTTATACTTTTAAGTATAATAATGTTTCAAAAGGTAGATATTTAATGAGTCCTTATCAAGTACATATAGATAGCTACATTTGTGGATGAAATCATATGATATCTGAATTTGATTCAAAATGAAACTTTCCAGGAGTAGGGAGGGGAATAATAGAAGTTAGAAGTTGATTCATATAACTGAGAAAAGATTGGCTATGAGTTACAAATTTTTGAAGCTGAGATATAGACACACAGTATTTCATTATATCACGTTCTCTATTTTTGTGCATATTTAAATTTTCCATAGTAAAATAATTTTAAAAATAAAATTATTTCCCAATATAAGGTATATTTATTCTTTCTTTTTTGCTACTTTCAAATTTTCATTTAAATTTCAACCATCTGGAATTTACTTCAGTATAAGACCTGTGATAGGGATACAATTCAACTTTTTACCAGATGGCAACATAGTGTTACAAAATCACTTTTTCGTAGAATCCACATTTTCCTTACTGATTTAAAATTACCACATTTATACTGTACTTTAAATATGTATTCTGAGGAATGAGTCTCACTTTTGTTTCTGGCTATGATGGAATAACTAGTTTTGAAATATCCTTTTCACCATAAACAACTATAAAACTGAAAGAAATTTATGAAATAATGTTTTTGCGCCAGGCTTTTTTACAGATATTACATGAGAAAGAAAAAGGAAAGTGATCCCTGAAAGAAAGAAAATAAAGTGAAATTCATGATAAATCCAAATTTCTGCTTTTAAGCACTTTCCACATGACAACATAGGAATGAGGCACCTCAAAAGAAGAATGTGATCTTATAGACATGACAGGAGATACTGAAGTATCTGTAATTTCAAAGCAGATCATCAGAAAAAAGAAAACTGTGCATAGAAACAGCTGTAGAAATTTCAACAGGAGACTCTGAGCCTTTGGTCATTTTTTACTTTCATTTTTTACTTGGGCCAAATACTTAAGTTATGTTCTTGCCTGCACCCAGTGGGAGTCCTCAAGTCTGAGCGAGAATATCAATTTAGGAGTGAAGAGATATTTAGAAAATATAACTACTAGGGAACTATAAGGTAAACAATTACTACTAGAATTTTCAAAGAGCTTAGAAATAGTTCATTTGTGACCATCACAAATGGAGATACAATTTTAACATTCCAGGATTTCAGTAGAGACCTCAAAAGGCCACAATTTATGAGAAGAGCTAATCTAATCTTGCAGTAAAGGCTCTCCTACAGTTACCTCAAAAATCATAAAAATAAGTCTCAAAAGGGTAAAGGTGATCTGCAAGTTATATTCCTGCCAAAACAAAGCTTAACATTCTATTCATAAAGATAATAACATATAGAGACTCAACAATATAATGGCCATCATGTTCTACTTTACAATTATAAAATTTATAAAGTTGCAGAAAAATATGTGGCACAAAACAAGGAATTAATAAAAAGAAACTGACCCAGAAATGATAAAGATGATCGATTTAGTAGATAACAACTTTAAAATAGCTAGTATAAATTTGTTCAAGGTTTAAAGAAAAATATAAACATGATAAGGACACAAATAGGAAATCTCAGTAAAGAAATTAAAACTATAAAAATTATCAAATGGAACTTGTGAAAACATTCTGTATCTATTATTATTTAGGTCTGAGGTGGCCCCCCAAAGCTCCTATCTTAAGACAGGAAAGTTTGGAGGTAAAATACTTGGATTATGATAGCTGTATGCTAATCAGTCTATCCTAGTTTGAATGGACTGACTAGGTGGTCTGTGTGTGTGTGTGTGCTTTCTGAGCTGATCATGAGTTGAGCAGTTTTCCTCTGCTGGGCTCTTTCTCCATTATGTGCTGTGTTACCACAGGTTGTAGAGTAGTGGAATTAGCCATAGACTGAAACTTCTGAAAAATGAGCCTGAGATACAGTTTCCCTCCTATAAGGTTGTGTTTCTTTCTTTCTTTCTTTCTTCTTTTAACTGGATATTGAACCCATGGGTATTTAACTACTGAATCACATCTCCAGCCCTTTTTTATATTTTTTATTTTGAAACAGGGTCTCACTGAATTTCTTAGGGCCTCACTAAATAGCTGAGGCTGGCTTTAAACTTGCAATCCTCCTGCCTCAGCTTCCCAAGTCACTTGGATTACAGGTATGTATCACCTTGCCAGGTTCTAAGTTGTTCCTGTCAGCTATTTTAGTCACAGCAATGAAAAGCTGACTAAAACAATATCTCATGGGAAAAATAACTGAACAGATTTAGTAACAAATTATATGTAATTAAGAAAATATCAAGACAGGGTAATAGAAACCATCCAAAGCAAAGCATAATAAAATTTCTCTAGGAAACCCTTGAATATCTGGATATTAAACCACAAACTCCTAAGTAATGCTTTATTAAAAATAATTAAAAGAGAGAAATTGAGAACAAATACAGGAAATGAAGAGATGATACACCAAAACTTCTTCCTAAATTCTGACAATTCCTTCTTTATAACTATAACTAAATTCCTTTGTTTATAACTAGTATGATCCCAATTGCACTTTTTTATTTGTTCTTTTTAGATATACGTGACAGTAGAATATTGACATATTATGCATATTATACATACATGGAGTATAACTTCTTCCCATTCTTGTGGTTGTACATGATGTAGAATTACATTGGTCATGTATCTGCACATTCATTGTATATGTAAAGCCTCAAAAGGAGCTTATTCTATGTGCCAGGTGGATTCATACTTACAGTAATGATAGAGCAGTTTTCTTCACTGAAATTTGAATATACATGAAGAACAGACCATTATCTTCAAAAGCCTGGGAAATGGCATCAGCTACTTATTCCCTCTTGTTATACAATTCAGACAAAAGATATCAACTTCCAAGTTCCTAGAGTCAGATGTAATCTATATTCAGTTATCTTTTATATCCCACAGGTATCCAAGCATGCTAGTTCTATATTCTTTCTGCAACCCCCATTTTCCTTCACTTGTTGCTGCATAATGCTATAAAGACCATAGTTACAACTATGAATCCCTTAGGTCCAGTTTGTTTCCACAGGGAGAACTCTCTGAAAATATCCCTTATTCCTATGCCAAATCAAGTATCTTGTATTGATCCCAGTGTTGAAATGGGAAAGCATGTAAGGAACACTTATCTCTTTAAAAATAAATGTTCAAGGCCTTTTTTCTTGCTATACATTTGGATAAGGCACCTTTCTTGTTTTTGTGCTTCCAATATATTAAAATTACATCTTCAATTCGTTTGATTATGCCACCTGCTAAGGAAAGTCTAGCTGTAGAGGTTCATCTGAGCAGCAACAGCTTGTGGGAGAGATATAGGTAGACAATATTAATTTAACTTTGCTGTTTACACAATTACAGTGCTTGCTATTTGCATACATTTGTTCATATAATCCTCTCAGCAACCTTGTAAATAAGCTATTGTTATCCTCTTTTCTCCTCAATTGAACAAATGGTGGCTTGGAAATGCTAAGTGACTCCCTCAATGTTGTTGGTAGAAAGTGCCAAACCCTGGTATTGAGCCAAAATCCACTAACATAAAGTTTGTTGCTTTTCACTTCAGAGTTTTATATAGTTTATTTCCTGTCTATTTCTAAAATGCAAGAAGCAAATATCTCTTTGGAAATGCTTTAAAATCCAGGAAAATTTCAATCACTAAAATGTAACTATCTGGTCAAAATTCAACATTAAACAATGTTTTTTTTTTCCAGTTATCATATGCTTACCCTTTAAGTTCCAAAATGTTCTTTTATCTAACCTCTGAAACTATCTGTATCCAACTTGGATTATTTTTTTTAATATTTCATTGTTTTAGGCTGAATTGATGCTATAGTTTAGAACTGAAATGTCCCTCAAATATCCATACATTGAAGGGTTGGTTCCAAGATGATGATATTATTGAGAGATGGTGTAACCTTTAGGAAGTGGGGTCTATTAATAGGAAATTAGGTCATGGGAGGTGTGCCCTTGAAGAATATATTGAGTATATTGGGATATCAGTCACTTCCAGTCTTTTTGCTTCTTGTCCAATGTGAGGTTAACAGGCTTTCTCCACCATTCACTTCCTTCATGATGTACACATTGCCACAAGCCCAAAGGAACGGGGCTCAGTGATCATGGCCTAAACCCAAAACAATAAGCCAAAATATACCTTTCCAATACCTTTTAAGTTGATTATATTAGGCATTTTGTTACAGCACCAGAAAGCTGGCTATTATAATCATTATTCTATTTTCTCCCTGAATAAAAATGCAGCCTAAAATAATGAATGTCCTAAAACACTATTAAAAATAACTAATTCATATTATAATTTTTAATTCCTATTGAAATGATGTATTTCTTTTTTTTCCCTTAAATTTAATTTTTTAACAATATTGGGGACCACCCCTTACATCCTTACTATTTGGGGTTGCTGAACTTAACGTAAGAATAGATACATGTTATTATCACTAACATCATCATTATCAATTATTACAGCTCGCATTTATTGAATACTTTCTTTGTTATCATGTGTATTATGCCATATAATCTTCATGATGATCTAAGGAACTACTTTTATTGTCCCCATATTTAAAATAAGAAAACTAATGCTCAAGGAATCTAAATAATGTACCTGAGATAAGGAAGCCAATTAGGATCAGAGACATTTGGTCCCAGGCAATCTGATGCAACATCCTAAGAGATAACTCCTACACTACACTCTTTCTTTTCTACTGTGCCTGCTTTCTCACCACAGAGCCTCTTTACTCTTTATTTTAATGCTCTTTAGTTCTTAGTGTCCTTTGCACACTTGTACTATTAATCAGATATTTATTATATATTTTAATTATTGTATTTATTTTTCTTATACAGTCTAAGGAATCTTGCACATCCGATCTTGATCATTTGTACCTATAATTATAATGATCTTTAGATAAAAAGAGTGATGCTTAGAGTTCAGAGAAATAGACCACTATGTAAAATATATGTAAATATATATGAATATTTATATTAAACAGATATTTTACTCTCTGCATATGCAATTGCAAAACCTTGTTAAATAGTCTCTTTAACTATATTAATTCTATATCTGGTGCTGGACCTTAAAGTCTAGAGGATAGGCAGTTAAGAAGGGGTTGAATGTAAAGTAGAAAAAAATAAGAATAAGCTGGTATCCTAGAAAATGGATGAGGTTTCCTGTTGGAGTCGTACTTCCAAGAACTTGCTTCCAAGTTCATGATGTGGGTGCCATGTAGAAGCAGGTGCCCTTCATTAAGGAGCTAAATGCTCATCTGATTCAAGAGTCAGACAAACTTGAGGATACATGGGGTGGAGGAACAGGTGAAACCTCTTACTGCCCCAATGCCAAAATGATTATTCAGTAGATAAGTGACAACATGTGTGAACTGCAACAGCACCTGGTGTCCCTGTATCAACCTTCCAAGTATAAAAGTAATTTGGCTGCTACTTCATTTTTGCCTTCCAAATCTCAAACAAAATTACTTTTGTGACCCTTGCTAACAAGGAACTATGCATGAAAAGAAATTTTGGAAAATAAAATTCCAGCTTAGTGAGTGGACACAACTCGGTGTTATCCATAACATAATACAGCTCACAGGAACTAGAACGTTGGTCCCTGATAATAGTGAGCATATTCAGAAACTCCTCCTAATCTGAACATCTGTTTGTGTGATTGAAAGATACCTTATTATTTAACTTTAATTATTTGTCCTCATTACTGAATGGTATCCTGATACTCTAATCATGATATCATCAGGGACAAACATTCACTGTCACATAATAGAATCTAAGAGAATGGAACATAAGGAAAGGGGATTTGTGCTTTTTTGTTGTTGCTGCTTTTTGGTTTTTTATTGTGATTGTTTTCGATTTTTATTAACAAGGAATGGTGAAATACAGAACAGAAGTTAGGAAAAAGTCCACAATATAGAGACTCTTTTGGAAGCTTTGAAATATCAGCAGTTGAGATAGGGAGACATTAAGAATAAATCATCTATTTCCTGCTTTGGCAAGAGGTCAGCCCAGATGGAAGAGATGGAAAGTTTATAATTTTCTCCCTCACATACATTTGTTTCAGAGAAAATATCCATTGTATATTGTGTTTTTGATTTAAAATGAGCACTTTGCTAGCTTATGTTTTGGATCCAAGAATGAAGCACCAAAAATGAACCTTATGGATGGCTCCCTAAGGGACAGCGCATATCACGTTGGGATCCACTTCAGTGTTGTCACATGACACAAGCTGAAACTTTTACTGAATTAGGAGAAAACTGAGGTTCTTTGTTTATCCTTAAATGTACCAATGTGCAAGACAGTCTTCTTTTCTATGTCAACTTGTCTCTAATATCCAGCCTCCCTTCAGGCTTGCAGTGACCTAATTATTCATATCTATACATTAGCACATTCTATGTGATGAGTTTGGAAAATAGCAAGAAAAATATATGCATCAAATTATATTTTGGGGAGTGTAATGCTAGAGCAACTGTTTGCTTAACTTGTGTCTATTGAAACCATATTCATAGTATTATCTTATTTTCTATTATTGAGTTGAATAATTACAACATGTTAATTCTAGATTTATGAGTATATTTTGAAAATACCCAAGATGAATATTAATCTCACAGATATATTGTTGATAAAATTGTAAATTAGTAGAACAACTTGTTTAAGCTACTTTTTATAAACTCATTCCAATAATTCTTTATAAATGGCCTTTTTTTTGCTAAAGTACCCATAACAATAGTACTTCTACTGTCAGGCATATCCAGTAGTTTGTAAGGCAAAGAAAGAATTTGAATTTGAAATTCATGGTTTGAAATTCATTGTTTGGAAACCATTTACTCAAAACTGTTGCTATCAAACATCTTTTTTTTTGTTTTTATTTGTTATTCATGACAGTAGAATGTATTTTGACATATACATATATGGAGTATAACTTCCCATTCTTCTGTTTGTACATGATGTGGAATTACATTGATCATATATTCATATATGCACACAGGAAATTAATATCTGATTCGTTCTACTGTCTTTCCTATTCCCATTTCCCATCCCTTCCCTTCATTCTCTTTTGTCTAATCCAATGAATTTCTATTCTTCCCGCCCATCCCCTTGTGTGTTAGCATACACATATCAGAGAGAACATTCAGCCTTTGATTTTTTTGAGATTGGCTTATTTCACTTAGCATATAACCAGAGTGTATGTTATGGATTGATTTCTACATCATTACTGACACAAGTTTTAAGTCCTATGATTTGTAAAGGGACAAAGGAACACTGGAGTGAAGGAAATTTTGTGGTGCAAAGTCATGAAAGATCATTGTCCTCATTTCTATGTAATTTAATTTCTTTAGGAACCTTTTAGCATTATGTTTTTGTACAGTTTTGTGACATTAAAGATATATGGATATTGAGGAAGGAGTGAAAGTGGGAACATAAGTGATCAGTAGACGGGAGTCTTTGATAAAAGTTTGTATTTGACATAACAGTCCACATAGGGTCACAATATACTTGTATGTGACCTGCTTTTAGATATTTTTCTGATTCTACAGAACATAAAAGTATTATGTAAAACAAGCCAATACTTAAAGTGGTTTCCTGAACATGTAATAAACTGTAGGTATGTTCAATTCTCTATTCAGTTAAAATACTGAAACATTCTTAGTGAAGTGGCACTTTTGAATATGAGTCTCCTCATTTTCTGTTATTGTGAAAGCTAAGGTCAGGTTTGAAACTGAATTCTCTATGCCCAAGGGTAAATTAATAAACAAAAACAACAGACTCCTGCTGCACTTTGAAGGAAAAACATAAAGTGTTACACTCTATAAAGGATTTACTGTAAAATCAGGTATACTGAAGCAATAAACTTTAAATATCAAGTATTCTTTGGCCTACTTAGTTTCATGGCTGATCTTAAATAATTTTTATGGCCTAGCCTTGTTCCCTTGGTGGAGGATATAACTGTCCTCCTGCTAGCAAATACCAGACTGTAAACACTGCCTCTTCTGGGAAAAGAGGTTTTGTGACTGCCACCCAAGCAAAACCAGTCCTATTCTCTTCTTCATCTGTACTTCTATAGCATTTTTAATCTCTTTTGATTTTAGCAGTTAACAAATTCATGTTCTATGTTAATTGGTCATTTATTTGTTCTCTTGCTTAACTAGATCTGATCAATTTGAAATCACACTGTATTTTTTGACAAGTATTTACTAAAATCTCAAGATTCAAAAATGAAAATAACACTTAAAAAAACAAAGATTAAAATATGAGTTTTCACATGGAAAAATGAGAGCACTCTGGAATTTACAGAATTGAAGAATAAATAGGAGTTCCCTTTATAGATATGGAAACGCTGAAAATGTAGGCTACATAATGAGACAAAAGAAATAGCATTGAGCCAGGTATGGTGGCTCACGCTTGTAATCCCAGCACTTTGGGAGGCTGAGATGGGAGAATTGCAAGTTCAAAGCCAGCCTCAGCAACGGCGAGTCGCTAAGCAACTCAGTGAGACTCTGTCTCTACATAAAACACAAAAAAATAGGGCTGGGGATGTGGCCCAGTGGTCGAGTGCCCCTGAGTTCAATCCTCAGTATAAAAAAAAAAAAAGAAATAGCATTGACAGTCACAATAAAATTCATCCTCATTTCCTTGACATCTCAGATAATGCCTGTAACAAACATCTCAATAAATATTTTAATGAATAAAACAACAAAGAAAAGTAAAATATCATAAAAATTGCATTCTCCATCCAACATCAAGGAGGTTAAAAGTTACACAAAATAAAAACACCTTAGTCACCAACAAAATGCATTTAATACACTCACACATAAACCTACATACACACACAAACATATATATATGCTTGGTAACAAAAATAACCATTTTAAATCAGTTAAAGAAGTAGTCAAAGTGGATATAAAGACAAGGAAAGAAAAAGACAAAATATAAGCTGGCTGGGTACAATGTTAACATATAGGAAAGAGCTTTTATTTTACCTTCTATAGCCAATTGGAAAATTCTCAGCTATCTAAGATTCCATTTACATTAGAAATAAAACCTTATTCTGATACTTGCTGTTGGACTTGCTCCCACTTCCTGCCAGAGAGTACTTAACAGGAACTTTTAAAAGTTTATTACAGGAGGAATAAGTTCTAGTGATCTACAGTAAAATATGGTGAGTATAGTTCACAAAGATTTAATATATATTATATAAAAAACTAGAACAGAGAAGTTCAAAAGCTTTCCAACACAAAAAAATTATAAGTGTTTAAAGAGAAAGAAATGTTAATTACCTTGATTTGATCATTACATATTATTTACATGAATCAAAATAGCACACTGTATGGAGAGATGCGTATTGTCAATTATTTTTTTTAAGAAGAAGGAATGAATACCTGAAATAGGACAATGGTATAGAAAAAAAAAAGTTCAGTGCCTCAGTCTTATTTCCTACTAAGGTTACTTGCACAACAATATTTTAAAATTTCCAGTTTGTGGTAGAGACACATTTAACTATTTCAGACCAACAAAGTTTCATATCACAAAGTTATTTGTCAACTTATATCACATGCTTCAGCAAGCGTTCCTCCTTTTGCAGAGCTTTTCCTTTTATAGTGTTAGTCTGAGTCCATCTATGTCTGCCAAAGACTTTGCTAAAAATAGCAAAGAAAGGCAAGCATATGCAAACATCATTCATTTTTCTTACTATTCATTCTTCTAATAGTTTGATCTCATTTGTCACATTTATCCTAAGGCAAAGCAGACAACTAGGTATCCAAATGTCTAACCATTCACAAGGCTTTCCTATTTTTAGCCTGCTAATCTAAGTTCTTAGTATGCAGTTCCATATTTTTTTTCCAGTCAGCCAATTCTTTATTTAGGCTCTATTACTTGCTGCATACCCTTACAAATGGAAAAATCTATATCAGATAGAATTTGTTTATATAAAATAAAAATACAAAATAGTGGTGACTTAAATAAAATAACTCTCAATGAAAAATTCAGAGATAAGTTGCCCTTGGATAGTACAGTAGCTTTATAATTATCTGTGACCTACACTCTTGCTATCATTCTACTTAAGTAGCATTAATTCTAGCGTACATCTTTTTTTTTAAAGATTTTTTTTAGTTGTAGATGAACACAATGTCTTTATTTTATTGCTTTGTATGTGGTGCTGAGGATCGAACCCAGGGCCTCATGCATGCGAGGCAAGCGCTCTACCGCTGAGCTACAATCCCAGCCCTCTAGCATACATCTTGAAGAATGTTTCATAGTCTCAGATGACATTTAAAGGCATGGCCATTGCTTGGGTTTTCAAGACAGGAAAATGGAAGTAGGAGAGGAATGAGTAAAGATATTTATACAAGTTAAGCCAACAAACTTTCAAGAGTACTAAAGGAAGCTTCATCATTAGCTTACCCTTATTTATCATTGGCTGCTTCCAGTTGCCAGGAAGATTGAATAAAATTGGGCTTTTACTTCAGCACATGCTTTTTCTGGAATATAATCAATGTTCTATGTATTCAAAAGGAAAGAATGGATATTGAGTAGTACTAATTCACTAGTCTTTGCAACAGTAACCTGCCTTCTAGAATTCACAAAAGTTATTTTAATATAGAATAAATATCTAAATTTTATTTAAGAGTTGATAAAATTATTAAAACAATATTTCAGAGAAATCTTTATAATTTTTGAGATTTCAAAGGAGTAATGAGGAAGGTTAACTAAATGAAAATAAAAAATAAAATAATACATGTGCCAAAAGACACTAGACACAAGTTAAAAGACACACATCAGGCTGGGTGAAGTATTTGAAGCATATATATATATATATATATATATATATATATATATATATATATATATATTAAAAGTATTAAAAAAATATATATATTAAAAGCATTTTAATATATATATATTAAAAGTATTAAAATTTGAAATGTGTGAAAATTTTTGTGTTAAATAATTTAAAAATTTAATAAGCCAACAGGTATTTCAGAGAAGACAACATATAAATGGTTAATAAACACAAAAGATGCTAAACAATGTAGAAATTAGAGGAATGTAAATAAAAGCAATGAGATTATAATTTAAAAAACCTTAATTTAGGAACAATATAATTTAAAAAATAATTAAGAAGTTATTAACTGATTTTGGTATGGCATGGTACACATTCCCTCTTCCAAGTTCTACTTTTCTGGAGAATACTTTGGCAGTATCTATCAAAATTTTAATGTATACATTCTATGGGAAAACAATTTCAATTCTGGATATCTCTAGTAAAGATATACTTGTGGATAAAAATTACCTGTACAAGGAAAGATGAAAACAGCATTGCTTATTTCAATAGAAATGAAGAAACTAATTTTTTCAACAGAAAAGAAGAAAAATTTTTAATAAATACTAACAACTCCTAATATGGAGTACCGCTCAATGTTTACAGCAAATGAAGTACACTTATGTGCTCTGACATGGCCATAAGTTGGGTCAATTTGAAGAGAAAAAACATCTTTACTATGTTGAGTATTTTAATTTGTTAACAGGCTATGTCTTTCCACTCATTTCAATCTTGTTTGAGTTTGATTCATCAACCTTTTATAATGTTTAGCTATCATTATTTACATGCTTTGCTAGTTTTATACCTATTTAATATTGGTAGAAATATTATAATCACTATTCTGTTTTAAATTTAATATTTCACAATTACACTGTTATCATATAAATATAGGATTGATTTTTTTTTGTTTATTGAACATATATCCTGCAATCTTGAGGGTCGCAAGATTGAGGAGCTCAATAAACAGTGATCTCATTTGCATATAGAAATAGTTTTACATATCTTTTTAGTCATATGGGTTATATATTTTTCTTTACTTATCGCTGTTTCTCATACTCTCAGTACTATATTGATTAAGTGGAAGGAGTGCCTTTTTTCCTGATCTTCGGAAAATAGCATTCGGTATATTACTATTCAGTATGCTGTTAGCTTTACTGTCTCTCATATATGTATGTGTATATGTACATATATATGTGTGTGTGTGGTATATGAGTTGTTCCATTCTTCTAATTTGCTGCAAGTTTTCAACTTGAATGGGTATTAAATTTTGTCAAATAACCTTTTTGTGCATTAGTTAATATTAATATCATCCATGATTTTTCTTAATTACCCTGTTGATATGTTGGATTATATTGATTCATCTGATTGATATCAATTACACTGAAAGCCTTGCACACTGAAATAAATCTCATTGGTCTGGTGTATATGTCTTTTTACACATGACAGCATTTAGTTTGCTGTTATTTTCTTGAAGAATTTTGAATCTCAATTTTAACTAATTCTACTTTTAATAATACAGAAGTATTCATATTATCTGTTTGAATTTGGTTAAGTTTAGTAGTCTATGATTTTTGAGGAAATGGCCTATTTCTTTTATGATGCTAAATTTATTACTATGAAGTTTTTTTAATATTCCATTTATTATACTTTTAATGAATACAGAATCTCTAATAAAATTATTTATTGGATTTATGATATTGGTGATTTGTATCTTATCTGATTGATTACTTTGTTCATTCTTATATACATCCATCAATTTTATTGATCTTTCCAAGTCCCACTTATTTATTTCATTCATTTTCCTTATTTTTAATTGTTAACTATAGGTATTTTAACAGAGACACCTTCTTGCTTTAATTGTTTACTCTTAAATAGGAGCATAAATTATTGTTTTGAAACCTGTCCCTGTTTGTAAGGAAAAATGTTACAATTTTCTTTCTACACATCTACATATTTTGTGCTGTAGTTTTCAGTAATTATATTAAATGTAATTGTACTAAACACCCCTATCATAATTCAGTAAACAGAAAATGGATGAAAGTATGATCTGTGTCCTGTGTACAGAGGACATATATAAATAATTTTAGAAAGAAGAACAATAAATAATTTGAATGTAATTGGATTAAAACAGATATATTATACAAACAGTAACCAAAAGAGAATAGCAGTGACTAAATTAGCATCTGACAAAATTATCTTTAGACAGAGATAATTCCTAGCAAAGAAGGACATTATAACCGATAAAAGATCAATGGAACAAGAAGTCAAAGCAATTATGATAACATGCACAGAATAGCAGAACTCCAAAATATGAAAAAAACAAAACCAAAAAAACTGATGCACTTGAAGGGGGAAATACACAACTAAAAGACAGTACTTGGAGAAATCAATACCCTACTTTCAATAATAGATCAAACAAATACACAGAAAATTAAAAAGGAAATAGAAAATTTTAACAACTCTATAACCCACCTAGAACTAATATGTATCAATATAACATTCTGCCAAACAACAGCAGAATGCAGATTTCTCTTATGTGAACATAAAATATTCAATCATACAGGCAATATAATAAGCTATAAATGTCTCAATTAATTTGAAAACCTTGAAAATATAAATAAAAATGTTCTCTGACTATAACTTTAAAAGTAATTAAATTAATTTAATTAAATTAATTTAATTAGAATTAATTGAAAAATAAATATTTAAGAATTCAAAGATATGTGAAAATGAAGCAATATATTCCTGAGTAGTCAATTGTTCAATAAGAAACCAAGGAAAACTAGAAAATATTTTGAAAAGGATGAGATCAGAAATGAAACATACCAAAATTTTTAGAATTAGTTGGAGTAGTGTTCAGAGAGAAATTTTGAAGTGCAAATGCCATAATGAAAAAGTGTCACACTTTAATGAGTGTGAGGACAGAAAATCAAACTAAACCAAAAGCAAGAAGAAAAAAGAAAATAATAATGGAGCAGAAATAACAGAGAGGAAAAAAAAAGGAAACTGATGAAGTGTAAAGTCAGTTCTTTGAAAAGAACAAAATGGGCCAAAAATAAGCTAAACTTACCAAGAAAAAGAAAGAAAACTCAAAGAGGCACATAGCTAGCAACCTTACAAAACTAATAGTTGATAATAAGGAAATACTGTGAACAATTATATACCAACATGAAATGAAAAAAATTCTTAGAAAAATATAAACTACCAAGATAGAATGAATAAGAAATATTAAGTAAAGAGGTTTAATTATTCATTTTAAAGATTCTCCTAAAAAAACACTGGAACAAATGACTTCACTGGTAAATGCTGTCAAACATTTAAAAAATTGACACCTATTATTTACAAATTCTTTCACATAGTGGAAAATGAGATAACAGCTCCCAACTTTTTATATGAGGCTAGTATTAATGTTAACTGAAGAAAGTACTAGCAAACCAAGAACAATAACCTGTAAAAAAAAATATACACAATGATCAAATGGAATTTATCTCAGTAATGCAAGGGTGATTTAGCATTTTATGCCAATCAGCATAATATACTAAATTAATAAATCAAAACTGAGATGTCAGGATCATCTCAATATATGCAAACAGCACTTAATATTCAAAAACATCTCAATATAAAATATTCAACACATTAGAAATAGAAGGAAATTCTACAACTTGCTAATGTACATTTATTTTAAAAAATCAGCTAACATCATTTGTAATGGTGAAAGAATGGGATGCTTTCCCCTTAAATTTAGGCATTCAACAAGAAAATATATCTTCCATCTATTCAGCATTTTGCTTTAGGTTTTAAATAGGATAATTAGTCAAGAAAAGGAAATAAATGAAACCTACTTTGGAAACTAGTAAAAGTACTTCTATTTGCAAATGATATGATCTATGTTTTCAACTTTGTAACTTTGAGATACAGAATGCATATCACAAAATTCATCACTTTAGATTTTTATATTCTGTGGCTTCAGTATATATACAAAATCATGCAAACTTTCCCACTTTCTAATACTAGAACCATTGTTCACACCAGAAACTCCATATCCATTAATAGTCACTTCCCATTTCTCCCACCTCGATATCTCTGGCAACCACTATTCTATTTTTGATTATATAGATTTGCTTATTCTAGAATTTTAATATAAATAGAACCATACAACATTTTAATCTTTTGTGTCTGGCTTATTTTGGTTAGCATAATGCTTCAAGATCCATTCATGTAGTGTCCTTTATCAGTTCCTCATTCCTTCTTATGGCTTTTTATGAATATATTACATGTTGTTTATTTAGTCAATGATTAATGGGGAGTTTCCCATAATTTTTTGTGATTCCAAATGATACCTCAGTTGTGTACAAACTTTTGTATGAATAAATGTTTGAAATTTCTTGAGAGTGAAATTTCTGGGTCACATAGTAAACTTATTATTAGTTATTTAAGAAAATACAAAACTGTTTTATATAATGTCTGCATTGTCCTTTAATTTCCACCTGTAATACATAAGCGCTCCATTTTTCTCCACATCCTTGTCAGCACTTATTATTATACCTATCCTAATGAGTATGAGATGTTATCTTTTGGTTTTGATTTATATTTTCCTAATAGATAATAATGGTGATCATATTTTACTGGCCATTTGCGTATCTTCTCTGCAGAAATGTCTATTCAAATAATTTTCCCAATTATTAATTGGATTGTCTTTTTGTTGTCCATTTGAAAACATTCTTTATATGTTCTGGATATGAGACCCTTACAAGATATTTGATTTATCAAATAATATGCTGCTATTGTCTGAGTTGTCATTTCTCTTTCATGATAGTGTGTTTTGAAGCACAGATTTTTTTTTAATTTCAAAGAAGAACAATTTATCTATTTTAAGTGTATTTTATGCTTTAGGTATCATATTTTAAAAACCATTGACTAATCCCAGGTTATAAATGTTTACATCTAAATTGTTTTAAGGTTTTTATACTTGTAATTCCTACATTGTGGTCTTTGATGCACTTTAAGATAATTTATAAGGTGCAAAGTACACATCCATATTGATTCTTTTATGTGAAAACATCCATTTTAGTCTGTCTCCATGTTTTGGAAGAGACTAATTTTTTTCCACTGAATTGCATTGATACCTTGCCAAAATTAATTTACAACAGAAGAATGGGTTTATTTATGAATTTTCAAATTTATTTCATTGATATATCTATGTTTACAATATTATCACATGGTCTCAGTAACTGTTTTTATATGAAGTGTTTAAACAACAAATAAAACAATGGGTCTCCCGAGTTTACTCTTTCTTTGAAAATTATTTCAGATATTTTGTGTCCCTTATCTTTCACATGAATTTTAGGATAGCTACATCAATTTATTTTTTAAATTTGTTCTAATCAGTTTTACATGACAATAGAATGCATTTTGACACATTGTACACAAATGGAACACAGCTTCTCATTCCTCAGGCTGTACATGGTATGGAGTCAACAACTGTCATGTAATCATAAATGTATATAGGGTAATAATGTCTCTCATTCCACCATCCTTCTCACTCCCATACCCCAACCCTTCCTTCACTCCCCTCTGCCCAATCCAATGTTCCTCCATTCTTCCCTACCCCCCCCATTATGGATCAGCATCCACTTATCAGTGAACATCATCATCTTGTACCCTATTATGTATAATTTTTATGGTTTTTATCTATCATTTAAAAATAAATGTAATTAAATTTTTATAAAAGAAAATATGATAGAAGCCAGATGATGTGAATGAGGGAGGAAGTGAAAGAAGGAAAGAGTAGAAAATGGGGAAAACATGTTTTAGGCAAAGATACTATGGATTCTAGGATTAATGCCATCCTGTACAATACAAATGTCAGTTTTAAGCACAGGATGTTTGTAAACTCTTCCAGAACTGGACATATAATTCTTTCAAGATCTCTTATAGCACCAAACTGTATAAAGGTCAAAGATGTTCAATAAAACCTTGATGATTTACAAAAAATAAGACAGCTGAGATTTAGGTAGATATTGCAGTCAATTTGTAGATGTTTACTATTATCTTGAAAATATTAAGACCTCCATTCCATGAACTACAAATATCTGCCCATTCACTCAGATATTTGTTGATTTTCTTCAACAGTGTTTTATATTGTTCTGTATACCTATGTTATGTTTATTTGTTTAAATTTATTCCTAAATAATTTGCTCAGTTTAATGCTATTGCATATGGAATTGTTTTCTTAATTGTTATTTCTAATGGTACATTGATTATGTATAGAAAGACAGCATAACTTTGTGTAGTGATCTTTCTTAAAAGGATCATCTATGTTGTATCCTGTATCAGTATTTCATCCTTGCAAAATTACTGTACTGTTATTATTCATTTTAAGAAATTATTTAGTGTTTTCTACATATAAAATGAAGTCATTTGCAATGAAAAGTAGTTTTGTTCATTCCTTTCCAATATAGATGTCTTTTGTTTTATTTTATTGCCTGATTTCCCTGACTAGAATCTTCAGTAGAATACTGAGTAGAGTTTGCTAGAATAAACAACTTTGTCCTAGTTCTTAGTAGAAAAATTTCAGTCTGTCACTATTATTTTTTAGATGCCTTTTTATTGAATGGAAAAAAATTTCCTTCCATTCCAAAATTTTTAGGTGTTTACATAGTGAATGGGGCATTGTTTTTATTCAAATATGTTCTCTGCATCTATTGAAATGAACATGTGATTTTTTCCTATACTCCATTAACATGTTGTATTAATTGTCTTAGTTTGAACAAACCTTGCATTCTTAGAATAAATGACATGCAGTCATTGTTATTTTAATAGCATATCAGATTTGATTTATTAGTATTTTGTTAAGAATGTTTACATCTTCATAAGGGAAATTAATGTGTGGTTTTCTTTAGATTATTTTTCTGGGTTTAGTGTAAGAATATTACTAGACTCCCAGAATATGTTCAGAGTATTCCTTCCTCTTCAACATTCTGTAAAGTTTGTGAAGGACTGAAGTCCACACTTCTTTAAATTGTTTGGGGAAATTCACCAGTGAAGTAATTTGGTCCTTAGCTTTTATTTAAAGGACATATTTTGATTACTAATTCACTATACTTACTTAGCATATACCTGTTAACATTTTCTTTTTTTTCTTGATTCTTTTTGTTAGTTTATAAGTTTCTAGGATTTTGTTCATTTCATCAAGTTTTTCTAATTCTTTGACATAAAATTTTTCATAGTATTACTTTGTACTTTTAAATTTTTTGTAAGGTTGTTAGTAATATCTCTTTCATATCTGATTTTATTTATCTGAGTCATATCTCTTTCCTAAGTGTACTTGCTAAAATATTACAAAATTTGTTAATATTTTCAAAGACATAAACTTTGGGTTTTGTTTTCCTCTAATGTTGTTCTTTATTTTGTTTGTTTTCAGTCTAATCTTTATTAGTCCTTACCTTGCATTTGTGTTCAATTTAAATTTTCTCTTCCATGTCCAGTTGTTTTTTTAAGGTAGGAGTTTAAGATATTGATTTGAGATCTTTATTTTTGAATGCTGGGTTTTAGATGTATAAATTTTTGAATGAATATTGCTTAAGCTGCATCCCATAAAGTTTGGGATTATTTTTTTCTCTACTTCGTAATAAAATATTTTTAATTTTTATTTTAATTTACTTTTGCACACAAAATTTAGGAATCTCATTTACTTTAATTTTCCCAAATTCTGATTTCTCAATATTTGCCTATAATTGATTTGTAATATAATTTCATTGTAATTTGATAATATATCTTGCATATTTTCAATATATCAAGATTCGTTTTGCATCTTAATATATGATCCTCCTGAAACGTGTTCCATGTACATTGAGAATGAAATACATTCGTCTATCAAATGGTGGTCATTTGATTTCAGGGACAAGGGTAAAATGGAAGCCAAGTGGTTGAGGATCTGAATTCTCTACTGCTTTTCTATTCCTTCATTTTCAACAAAATAGCATGATTGTATGTGTTTATCAATTAATTTTCCACTTAACATTTGATATAAAGGTTTGCTCAACAAAAGAATTCTGAAAAACACTACAATGTCCAACAGATTTTATTCATATGAAGAGCAGCATGCAATATATACCTGGTATGAGATAATTGCTATTCATGTAATATGATAAGTTCAAGAAATTCTAACACTAATTTGTCTCTCTGACCTACCAGAGAAGGTTGAGAGAAAGAAAGAGGTCCATGTTTAGGAATTATCATGTCAAAATATGTCTCTATGTGAGGCATGATGGCACATGGCATACCTCTCATCCCAGCTACTCAGGTGGCTGAAGCAGAAGGACAACCAGTGTGAGACCAGTCTCAGCAATTTAGTGAGACTTTGTCTCAAAATAAAAAGTAAATAGGACTGGGTGTATCTCAGTGGGAGAGCTACATTCATATTCAGTAACACCCACACACCAACAACAACGCCTAAAAATAACTTATCCCCTAACAAGGAATCCTTCTGCAAAATAGTTGACAAAAGTTAATTAATTGCTTTGAAGCAGAAACTTGAATAGAAAAAGAAATCCTAACAATAATATTTTATAAATACACAAATCTACTAGTGGGCCAAGTTGCCAAAGACAGAGCTTGGAAAAGATAAAATAATTTGGGAGTAGAAGATAAAATCTAAGCTTTCAAAGCAGAAAATTAAAAGGAACAGCTGAAGCAGGAGTTCATGTTTATACAAAGGCACAGAAGAGAAGAAGCCAAAATTTGGAGAGACAAAGGTTGGGAACCTGGGAAGACAAATTAGTAGTCAGTTATTAGTCAGGAATTTAAAATTTGCTACCATGAAATCTGAAGATCAGTAAGGGTAAAACCAAAAAGGTCTAGAATATTAGTTGAAGTGTTACTTGTACTAGAGAGATGAGGGACTGCTGGAAGGCTTTCAGGCTATCATCACACTGTTAACTAAGTTAACTAAGCCCCTGAGTAGCTCTTCATAGTAGTAGTCTTGATTATTTATTAAAGAAATCCAAGTTCTTCCTATGTTTTTGATTCTTCTTGCATTCTTAAAGTCATTCAACTTCTCCTTGATCATATTCAGTGATGTGGAAAAGAAAACTAAAAGGTTTGATTACCTGCTAATTGCCAGAAACAATAACAGGAATACCTAGATATCTAGGTAACTAAATACTTTCAAGTAATCTTTATCAACAATTGATAATAAAGCTAAATACCATTATTAATAATATTCTATGTACAGGAAACCCAAACCAATTAGATGAATTACCCACATTTACATTGCTAATTTGTAAAGGAGCGTATATTGATTCTAGACTTTAATTATCCCCCTTGCCTTTTTATGCATTTCATAAATTTCTAATACTGATTTTAGTATATGGGCCTGAAAATCTTGTTAAGATCAGAATTCAGAGTTCACAGAATTTTTTCCCATTATCTAGAACTAGGTTACTATTTTCAGAGGATCTGTTTTTAAATATATGTTTCCTGGGAAGATGTTAATCTATCCAACACATTACAATATACATCTTATTTTTCTATCAAATAAATCTTATGAAGACAAGACATTAAGGAATCAGAATAAATGATAGGTCTAGGCTGGAGACAACAGAGGAGACTGTGAGAGATGTTAGTAGAGGACATGGAGCAAAGTAATAAGAACACTGAATTGATAGAGGTCAATATTTAGAGATAACAGGATAAATTGTGTGAGGCCAATTTCTTTTATAGGCAATATTTATTGTACTATTTGATTTTTTCTTTAATAGCCAGGAGAAATTTGCAGGTAAAATATCACACTGATAGTCTTGGTTAGTTCACAATATATTGAGTTATTATTGCATTAAGAAAATAATGCCTGTGATTATTAAGAAGGGATTTTGAGAAACTTCTCTGAATGAAAGCTGTTAACTGATAATGAGTCATATTTAATGAGTAGTAAAACTATAATTAAGTCTTTGCTCACTATCACCAAACACCTTAGTTGGGCCCAGGAGCTATTAAGATTATGTTGCATTGATGATCTTGTAGGGTGTTCACAATTTCTTTTTTTTTTTAAATATTTTTTTAGTTGTTGCTGGACATTTATTTTATTCATTTATTTATATGTGGTTCTGAGAATGGAACCCAGTGCCTCACACATGCTGGGCTGAGCCACAACCCCAGCCCCCACAATTTCTTTTTCTTTTAGTTTGCTTTCTAGTAAAAAAAAAATTCTCCAATTTTCCTGGTATAGTTTTAAGTGTTATGTTAAAGTCTGTAACTAACTAACCAAATTTGAATGCAGAGTTAACCTTACGCAATAATTTCTCCAGCTAACAGTAGAATATTGTACTTGAAGCTGTCATTATAGACTTCTTTTGTTCAAACTGTTGAAAAGTGGTAGAATTTTAGTCATTTTAAAGATTTCTCAGAGCCAGGCGCGGTGGCTTAAACCTGTAATCCCAGCACTTAGGGAGGCTGAGACAGGAGAATTGCGAGTTCAAAGCCAGCCTCAGCAACGGCGAGGCACTAAGCAACTCAGTGAGACCCTGTCTCTACATAAAACACAAAATAGGGCTGGGGATGTGGCTCGGTGGTCGAGTGCCCCTGAGTTCAATCTCCAGTACCAAAAAAAAAAGAAAAAGATATTTCAGAAGATGGGAGAAAGATCTAATAAGGTTGTTTTTGGAGATGTATTATGCTGAGATTTACCTTGTTTAGAATGGCTATGCAGTTCATCAGTATTGATGCCTATATTCAGTACCTTTGAGTTGAAGATCAGTAACATTATAAAATGCATTTGTACAAAATATCTTATGTGTACTTGAAAACATCTTACAGCAAACATTCACAGAATTATGTAATAATTATGTCTATATCTTATGATTTATAGAAAGGAAAGCATTTTGACAATTTATATTTTTCCCTTTTTGATTTTTAAAATTTTTTAAATTGTTGATTCTTTTTTACCTTTATTTATTTACATTTATGTGATGCTGAGGATCACACCCAGTGCTTCACACGTGCTAGGCAAGCACTCTACCACTGAGCCAAAACCCCAGCACCTCTTTTTATTTTTATGAAGAAAATTATAAAATATTTTAGAAGCAAGGAAAAAACACAAAAATAACCCTTCACATTCTAGGGCTGAATAGGATCTATTGACTGAAATGAGACCTATTCTATTAACCTTATTAAAGTAGCATAGTAATTATTTCTAAATGATACCTTGATTTTGAGTCCAAATTGAAATTTCAGCTTCATGATCATAAAAACTTGAACTGACATATCAGTTCTACATACTATCCACCTTTTAGATTTCTCTGTTGTGTAATCTATATCTTTTCTTTTTCCAGACTCATAATGAAGTCACTATAACTGTAAAAATGTAGTCTTTCTTTGGTTATTCATAATGGATGTCTCTGATTTCTCTAAAAGAGTTCAGGGAGTTTCAGGGTTGTTCTCACAAAGGCTTATATATGGAAGCTTCATATATTCTCTCATCTCTTAGTCTCAGCATGAGCAGGTCACAGGTTCCTCAAATCTGTTTTTCTGTAGTGATATAACCTACTACTTCTCTGGGCTTGAGGAGTGATATGTTAGGATCCAATAATAATCATATTGAATTGAGTCAACTGTCCTGCACGATCACTTTATTATTAGCTTGCAAAACAGAGTTATCTTAAGTTTTCTGTTTTTTATGTATATTCCAGTGATAATGACTTTTACATTAGCTAGTCATTGTAAAATATGTAGAAATGAGAGACAGTATAACATAGCATTTAAGAATATGAACTCTGAGCAGGGCACAGTGGCCCACGCTTGTAATCCCAGCAACACTGGAGGCTGAGACAGTGACATGGCTCACTGAGTACCAAGCCGTGTAGCCAGCGCACTGATCTCTGATGAGAAGTGGTAGGGGAGTGATGAAGTGGCAGAGTGGTGGCCTGGTGGGCTGAAGCACAGACAGCAAGCACAGTTTGTCAAATGGAGAATACCATGCCAGCACAGGCCTTAGGGACACCCCATAATGTGAGCTGGGATAAGCTGAACTGTCACCTACAGCAGCCCAGTCTGCACGTGGTATGGTTGCCTGGTGCTGAAGAAGCACAAACCACAAAGCCCTGCAGCTTCAGGCCCCCCAGCTGAGCATACACAATTCAGTGTCTTCAACATTCTGCTTCCCCAAGCAGGGAGGAAAATGTAAATAAGACAAACCTGATTGGTATTTGGGGCTAACCTGTAAGTTTATTACTTTTCCAAACACTAATTAGCATGTATGGACCAATAGTATTTTTTATGTAACCCTCTACCACTAGCACAATCAGACTGCAACCACTGTTGTGTTTCCTCTCATCCTGGAAGAGTTCTGTTTCTATACACATTTGAATAAATCCCCCTTTTACACTCACTCATCCTGGTCTCTGGATTTCATTCTTTGAATTCATTAGACAAAAACACAGAAAGAAGGAATTAATGATGAGCTTCTGGGGTCTGCTACAACACCGGAGGGCATAGCCCACCATTAAGAGGTGCAACACTTCTCAGCTGTAGAAGCCTGCAGCTTATGCAGACCACACCTGCCAGCAGAAGTAGTGAGTGAGTTTCATCTCAAAACTCTTTGAATGACATTTCAATGAAGTTCAGGGCCAGACTCAGCAACTTTGTGAGGCCCTAAGCAAATCAGTGAGACCCTGTCTCAAAAAATAAAAAAGGCTGGTGATGTAGCTTAGTGGTAAAAGGCCCTTGGGTTCAGTTTCTAGTACAAAAAAAAAAATTTACTTCTCTGTGCCACAATAGCCTCACTTATAAAATGTGGTGATGACACCCAGAATAACTGCTATTAAGATCAAAGCATTTAAAGTATGTAAAAGACTTCATACGTGGCACATAGTAACCATTATATCAGTTTGTTTCTATTATTATTATCATGTTTGCACATATTCCTCTTTATGTGTCCTCACGAGTCCATGGTGACTTACCTCTCTAGGGTACAAAAAAAATTAACAATTTAGTTGAACTATTAAAGTGAGAACTAATAAGCAGAAAGTATCAGCACCAAAGTCTGTAACTAGGATGTATAATGTTTAGAATTTCAACATCTGTTTTGTTTTGGAGATATTTGTCATTATTATTTGATGTGGAGATAAAATACACTTCTATACAAGATAGTGAATTGTGGAGCACTTATCCAAACCCATAAAAACTCAGGATTTTTTTTTTTAATTTAAAAAAATCAGTAGTATATTTGAAAACAAAAAATAGTAAAACCAGGTACCATATCATAATCAGAAACACAAATCCAAAGCAATGAGAGGGAGGTAAAGCTTTGTGATCCACTGAGGTAGTTTATATTTTGCCCATGACAATTATTTTTTTGTGTAAACCTATCTTATACATTCCAGATGTTTGGTTTCTGGGACCCCTTCTTACTAAATGCCAAAAATGCCTATCAGTTATCATGACAATTCGTAATACCTCAACCAGAAAAATATTTACCAGATAGCTAAAAGCTCAAATTTCAGGTTTATCCAGTATATGGTCTTTTATTGAAGCCCAATACTTTAATTTCTATTTTTAATTTTGTATTATTTGGAGAAGTAACTCCAGATTATATAAAATTTTAAACTTCTGCAAATCTGGACCTTACATTGACCCCAAACATTTCCAATTTCCATTAGGGTGGAGAGGGAAAAATAACTACATTCTCAATTTAGAAAAAATGCCTTAAGTAAAAGAGTTTTTACACAAATGTGAGGATGAGAATTGAGCTTGCAGACTACATTTGTATGGGGTTACTGAAAGTGGTTCTCTATATAAATACAGAATCTGAAAAGAGTTGTCATGTGTGTGACCCTAAATTTGGATTAGAAAGAGCATTTTCTCCTAGTTTTAAACAATGGATTGAACATGTACTCCTTATGCTGAAATGAGTAATCCTTATTCTTATATGCGTCAACAATGTGTGATTGAGGGTTGAGATTACCTACTGATGTGGAAACCCAGAACCATGAAACTAAAAAGTCAATATTATGAAAATATTATCAAAAAACTTTCATTTCAAACTGAGGACCTTGCAAGTGCTCTTGATTACTCCTGGAAATGGTCTTTTGGATTTGACTTTTGAATTTATCTTAATCTAACTTCGAAATTATTTTTTCATGTTTTATGCTTTTTTTTAAGACCTGTTGGAAAATGTAATGTAAGCTATGATACATTTTCTTAGAAAAATTTATATATATATATATGTGTGTGTGTGTGTTATACATATTATATATACATGCATATGAATTACACATATATAAAATACATGTAAGCAAATTTTACATAGAACCTCTTGATTGTCATAGATTATCCAGCATTCATTACGGTACTGTCATAGATTCATGAAACCCAGGTTAAGAACCTCTCTTTCAGATGATGATTTCTTTGAGTAGAAGTAACTTACAAATCCTCTGCATTTAATATAGAACAAGTATTTGGTGCTTTATGAGGAGGCTTATATATCAATCTTTGCTTCTCTCTCCCATTTTGGACTTGCGTTTAGTATGACAATTATGTATACTGAATAGATTATCTAGCCATAAAAAAGAGTAAGGCAATTTGAGCCAACTCATACTTTTTGATAGGTCATGAAATTTCACAATACCCTCAGGAATTGAGTAAGAGATCCACGGTAAATTTTTTTTAAAATTATCATACCATAAATAAACATGGTAAAATGAAATAAAAGTTTAAATTAAAATATAGTTGAAATGCTGATAGGAGAGAAATAAGATAAAGTCAAGAGTGAGGTTTATTTACAAAAAACATGCAAAATTACCAAGTAGCTTTTATAGAAATAAGCTGCAAATATAGTGTAAACTTTCTAACAGTAAATACAAGGCATTATTTTCTAACATAGCTTAATCCAGGTGTTATAGTTTGGATGTGAGATATCCACAAAAAGCTCATTTGTGAGATAATGCAAGAAAGTTTAGAGGAGAGATGATTGGGTTTTGAGAAGTCTTAACTCAATCAGCGAAACAATCCCCTGATGAAATTAACTGAGTTCTGACTGAAGGTGGATAGGGTGTGGCTGGAGGAAGTGGGTCCCTGAGGGATGTGCCTTTGGGGTATATATTTTTATCTGGAAAGTGAAGTCTCACTCTGCTTTCTGATCATCAGGGAGCCACTTTCCTCTACTACACCCTTCTGCCATGATTTTCTGCCTCATCTTGAGCCCTGAGGAATGGAGCCTGCTGCCTGTGGATTGAGTCCTCTGAAACGCTGAGCCCCTAAATAAACTTTGCCTCCTCTACAATTGTTGTGGTCAGGCCTTTTAGTCACAGCAGTGAAAAATCTGACTAAAACACCGGGAATATGTCTCACAGTAAGCATATCAATCAGAAATAAGAAAATTATTTCTGTAAAGTATCAGCACATAGTAAATATTTTGAATTAAAAGCCATATGGTTTTAGTCCAATATTGCTTCATTTTTTTGCTTTTTGTATTTTTTTATATTACACTTTTAAGTGTACTATGTGTTAATAGTTATTAACTTAAAATATTTGATGATTTTATCTGGGATATGGAGACAAGCTTAACATTATTAGCAACATTGGCCCAATAGTGGATACATATTAATAATTATTCTAACATCCTGCAGAGTCCAAGATTCATATATTTGTTTTTGGTGGGGAGGGTTGTTTGTATTATCCACTAGGTTGTGAGTTTGATTAAAGCAGGATATATATACATATAAATTATATTTATAACTTTATATACATGAAGAAAATACTAGCTCAAAACATCAGTAACAGTTATCTAGTGATAATAGGATTATTATATTTTTCACTTTTGGAATTTTTAAAATTAATAATTATTAGCACATGTTAATTGAACAAATATCATGATTCTTTATGCAATCTTTTCATACATGCACATAACATTACTCCTCCACCAAACAAAAACAAATCATGGGCCAGATTCAGTCTCAAGCCATAAGTTTACAAATCCCTAATACAGATTTTATGGATTAAACATTCCTCAAACAATCTTGCATAAATATTATTCCTTTCACTTGAAATTTGTTAAGTTTATAGTAGCATTAAATTAAATGTTGTGCTTACTGGTAACTGATTTATAATCATTATTAGTTAATTAGGAAAACTATGTTATTTCACACTAAGTCAAGTTAGGGGTAGAGTAGGCATTTTGTTATAAAAGCTAAGATACTGGATGATGTAATTTGGGACCTCTGGGGAGTAGGTGCTAAAACAAGATAAGATATCCAAGTGATATATTCAAAGTAATGCCCATGGTGAATAAAAGGAAGGAATAGAGAGCACCTTCATGCAATGATATTGGTCTGACACTTGAGAAGAAACAAAGAGAAGGGAATGGATGGGTTATGAAAAGACTCAAATTACAGTGCATATTTGAAAAAGTTTTGGTCAGGCCAGAATATAATGTTAATTCCCACAAAAATGTTTATGCCCTGTTATTGACTAGGATATTCCATAAGAAGCATGGATTTAGCACAAATCAGAGATAGATTTAAAGAAGCCGTAGCTGAAGTTTTAAATTAAGTATACTTCCCAGAGTAGGAGATCTGAATGACACATTTCATGTCTACTTCAACTGACAAATTTTTTTTAAAGAATTTTAGGAATTGTCAGAATTATCTATAAAAAGACAGCAGATATCAAAAGAGAGTTATTTAAGACTTTCTTTTTATTTTTTTTCAAAGTAGATGATCCTTTTAATTTTTCAATGCCTTAAAGAGCATTTCTTTTAAAAAGTTGCAGTATTAGTTCATTATTCTGTTTGAATTCTCTGAGCCTTTTGAATATTCATACTTGTGCATTTTATCAAATATGGGAAGATTATAACTATAATATCTGCATATGATTTTTATGAATTACATTCTTTTTATCTTCCTCTATTTGGAACTCAGAATACAACAATGTTAGACACCTTGTCATACCATGTGCCTCTAAGGTTTTGTTCATTGTTTTCAACCATTTTTTCTTTCTATTGTTCAGGTTGGGTAATTTCTATTGTTCTATCTGCAAGTTCATCAAATTCTTTATCTGCCATCAATGTTCTATTACTGAGTTAATTACATGAAGGTTTTGTTGTTTGGGGGCTTTTTCAGCTCTAAAATTACCCTTTTTTTCTTTATATCTTCTATTTCTTTGCTGGAACTTTATAATTTTAAAATTATTTTAAAAGTATTCAAGGAGCGTTTACATAATAATTGCTTTAAAATGTTTGGCCAATAATTCCTATATCTGTGTCACTGTAGACGTGGTGTTCATTGTCTTTTACCATGACAGTTAAGATATTCCTGGTTCTTTTTCACCAATAAAGTTTGAGTTTTATCTTACAAATTTTAATTTCATTTTATGAGACTTTGTATTTTATTTATTTAATCTTATGGAAATCATGGATGGTTTTGCTAAATTTAGCAAACAACTTACCTAAGTAAATTCAGGTCACAAGTTCTAATCTGACCTCTATTTGTTATGGATCCAATCTCAGTTAATGTTTCATAGTATTTGTAGTGTTCTTCAAAGATTCCCTGTGTGTACTATCAAATGGACATTCTTAGACTGGGTGGCGATCTGTCTGTTCATTTAGTATTCAGTCATATTTATGTTAATCAGGATCAATTCCATGCATATGAATGTTGGGGTTTAGCCTAGGAATGCATAAAAAGATTTATTGGGTCACTTTGCTAATCTCATTCTCCTTCATAATGACCATAATATTTCTTGTTCCCTGGGGCTGCTTTTTTCAGTCCTATGGCCAAGAATTTGAAACTTTTATTATTTTACTCTGCCATGCACTTTCATGACTGCACCCATATCTAAGGTCAAGCAGTAAGAAGGAAGTAAAAGTAATCAGTGGCGGTTCATCTGAATGTGTCTATGGTCAAATTCTCTGGGAGGGAATGATTCTTCTAGAGAATTTTGACTCCTGAAGGTTTCCATTGAGTTTCAGCCACGATTATTAAGGAATTTATTAAAGGCTGACTGAAGTGCAAAATAGTGAAAGAGATATATATAAGGATGGATTCTACATTCTGTCAGAGTGTTAGGAGTTTCTCTAATCTTTTGAGACAGAATTAGTGTTTTGTTTGAAAGCTCTCTGTATGCAGGAGATCATGTTATTTCAGTGCTGAATAACAATGAAGGAAAAATGGTAAAATCACCACCACTCTGGTGCTGCTTTGAAATGTGATTTTTTTCCCCAAATCAATTTGGTACTGCATACTTTTCAGTATCTTCTAATAGCTGTGCCATGATTTCTGTTCATGATTTGTAGTAAGATAGATTAGAGATAAATGTCTCTTTTACTATCCTTACCAGTTAATTTTATAAAGGTAAGATTAGCATTATATTCAAGCCTGAAAAATAATAAAATTACAAATCAAATAGAAAAGGAAATACTGCAATTATCAAATTTGTGAAAATAAGTGAAATTATTAAATAACCAACAGATTATTGAAAGAATCTTAAAATTTGAAAGTATTTAGAAATGAGAGATACTATAGTACACCATTCAAATCATATGAAAATCAGATAAAGCAGTGCTTAGAGATAAAATTATAGCTTAAAAAGTATGTTAGTCTGTATTCCATCACTTGAAAAACTAACTGAGAAATCTTTTTATAAGAAGGAAAGGTATATTATGGCTCACTCTTTTGGAATTTTCAGTCCATGAATGGTGATATGACTCATTACTTTTGGACCTATATCAAGTCAATGAAATATGCTGGGAGCAAGCATTGGAAGAAGCTACTCATCTCATAGTTTCTGTAAAGCAAAGAAAAAGAAAATGTGTAGTGTTAAACATTGCTCATGGAAGGCATTCCCCCAATGACCTAGGTCTCCTACTAGGCCCTACCTCTTAAAGGTTCCACCATCTCCCAACATTGCTACCTGCTGGAGCAAGCCTTTATCAAATTTGATTTTGAAGGACATTCCAGATCCAAATTACAGCATTCTAGCTCTGGCTCCCAAGTGCTAATGTCCCTCTCAAAATGTAAAATGCATTTAGTTCATCTATACGAGCCCCCAAAGTCTTAACTATTCCAGCATTGCTCAAAGGGCTACTGTAGCCTTGTGCCTATGGCCTTTCTGGCTGATGTCACAGTCACACTTGAGCTTACACTCAACTTCCTTCAACAGGTGTGCCATGTCCCTTGCATCTATAACGTCCTGGATTCTCCATTAGAGCTTTGGATTTATTCTCAAAGATTCATGCATCACATTATAGGGGATTCTGGCAGGGACATAGACACTGCCCAAACTGCCTGTTCCTCCAGGGCTTTCCTTTGAAATTTCAGCATAAGTCTCCATAATTTCATTACTTTTGCCTTCTGAATGTCTATAAAACTAGCCTTACATTGAGGACACCAAGATCTGCTGCCAGCATGCATCATATCTGGACTCTTTGACCATAGCATTAGTGGCCTCAGAACACTTTCACAGCTGAACACTGGGAAGTGAATCCTGGGTAAATAATTTTCTAGACATCCTTGTGTTATAATTCTTGTAAAATTATGATGATCACAGAATACATAACTATTTTGAAAAAGAAGAAAATATGAAAGACTGAATACTTCCTGATTTCTTAGCCACAATGTTATGGTAATCAAGATAGTGTGGTATCAGCATAAAAGTAGACAAATATCAAGAAGTAGAGTGGTGAGTCCAAAAATAAATCTGTATATTTATGATCAATTAATGTTTGGCAAGTGTTCTGATATCATTTAGATATGAGGTAGCCCCTAAAATTTCATGAGTGAAACAAGGCAAGAATGTTCATACATATAATGTTTAGATTATGGGAACTATAATCTAATCAGTAAATTAATCCATTCAGATGGATTAATTGCATAGTAACTATAGGCAGGTAATATGTATCTGGAGGAAGTAGGTCATGAGGGATGTGATTTGAAGGTTGATACCTGGTGAGCCAAAATCTCTCTCTTATTCCATGTTGGCATGTCCTGAGTTGTTTCCCTCTGCTATGCCTTTCGACCATGATGTTCTACCTCACCTTGGTCCCAGATATATGGGTTTGGCCAAACACTGAACTGCTGAAAGTGTAAGCCAAATAAACTTTTCCTTCTCTAAGTTGTTCTTGTAAGGTATTTTTGGTCATAGAAATTCAAAGCTGAATAAAACATGTTCTAAAACAATTCAAGGGGTGATGAATTTCCTTTAAAAGAAATTGCACTGAGATAATTGAATATCTATATGCGAAAACTTAAGTTGCATAGAAAAACAAGAAAATAATATATTTTAAGATGAGTAAATATTTGAATAGAAAATACTTCAAAAAATATACACAAAAGACTTAGAATTTATAACAAAAATTGTGTTCAGCATTACTAAGACATCAGAAAAAACAAACTACAATGAGATCTCACTTCAAAACATTATGATATTTATAATAGAAAGACACAAAATCTGTTAAACGGATGTAGAAAAAGTGAGACACACATTGCTGCTGTAAGTGTAAATAGAGCAGACTATAATTGAAAACACATGGTCAGTCTTCAAAAAATTAAACTGTTATTATATGACACAACAGTGCTTCTAGGTATATACTCCCAAACAGAAATCATAAGATCATGCAAAATTGCATACACAAATATTCAAATTAAGCCTTATAATAGTGAAATAGTAGAAATAACACAAATTGTGGTATATAAAAAAATATGGTGTGTCCACACAATGGGATATTATCCTGCCATAAAAACAGAAGTACAGATATATGTTACAACACAAATCTTAAAAACGTTATGTTGAGAGAAAGAAACTGATATAGAAGACTGAATTTTGTAAGCTTGTATTTATATGAAATGTCCAGAATATTAGTACCTGCCAGAATGATTGAGGTAGAAATAAAAAATGACTACTATTGTGTTTTTTAAATTTAATTTATGGGGTGATTACAATTGTGGATTTAGGTAATGGTGACATATTGAACACAATGAATGGTACAATTTAATATGGAGATTTAATCGATGCAGGTATTATCTAAATTGAATAAAAGAAACTGGTATATATACATAAAGGACTAATAACCAGCAATAAAAGAGAATAAAATTATGGCATTTGCAGGTAAATGGATGGAATTGGAGAATATCATGCTAAGCAAAGTAATCCCCAAAAGTCAAAGGACAAATGTTCTCTCTGATAAGTGGATGCTGATCCATAATAGGGGAGGGGGTATGGGAAGAATGGAGGAACTTTGGTCAAAAGGGAGGGGAGAGGAGGGGGCACAGGGGCAGAAAGATGGTGGAATGAGATGGACATCAATACCCTAGGTACATGTATGACTGCACATGTGGTGTGACTCTATATTGTGTACAAGCAGAGAAATGAAAAATTGTGCTCCATTTGTGTACAATCAATCAAAATGCATTCTGCTGCCATGTACCTAATTAGAATAAATAAATTTTAAAAAATAAAAGAATTGTTACTGTTACTATTCTTTTACCAATAAAGTTTTTCTAAGTCTTTCTGAGATGCGAGTTCTTATTAGGAAAAAACCATAGCCAGAGCCTGGAACAACAATAAATGTTCACTCTTATTAGCATGGGAAAAAATGTTCATTAAGAAGGAATATATATCAATATAAGACCATTTAAAAAGTTAAGGCTAACATAGTCAATGTGGAAAAGCTGAAAGCTTTATCTCTGATATCTGAAAGAATGCATATTTTTATTATTTTTATTCAACATATGCTGGAAATTCTAGCCAGAGCCATTAAACCAGAGCATGAGATAAAGAGCATCCAAATTGGAAAACTAGAGGTCAAGTTGTCTTCTTGACTCCAAGTTGTCATCTTCATCAATTGAAGATGATATGATTTTCAGTATAGAAAAAACTCAAAGACTCCATCAACAATTACTAGAATTAGTAAGTGAAGTGAGTAAAGCTGCAGGATACAAAATCAACATAAGAGAACAAGTAACATTGCTGTATTTTAATACTTAATTACCTAAGCCAATTTTAAAAAGCAACCTTAACAACAGCTACAGAAAATGTATAGCCACAAACTTAAGCAAAAAGGTGAAAGATCTCTGTAATGAAAATTATAAAATGTTGGTGCAAGAAACTGAAACAGACACAAAAATAATGGAAAGACATTTTATATTCATGAATTAGAAGAAACGACAATGCTAAAATGTCAATGTTACCCCAAAGTGATTTACAGCTTCAATGCAATCTGTATCACAATGCCAACCAAATTTTTTACAGAAATGAACAAAATCATACTCAGATTGATATGGAACCACAAAAATCTCTGAATAGCAAAAGTCATCTTGAGTATAGAGAAAAAAGCAGGAGTTATTGTACTAACTTACTATAAAATATAATACAAAGCTATAGTAATGAAAAGAGTATGGTATTGGCATAAAAACAGAAACAGGAAATATTTAATTATTTTATCTATTTTGAGCTGATTTTTGTTAATTGGTGATGGTAAGGTCCAGTTAATTCTACATGAGGATATCCAATTTTCTCAGCACCATTTGTTAAAAAGACTGTAATTTCTCCAGTGAATATTCTTAGCACATTTATGAAAAGTCTGTAAATTTTAAGATGCATGGGTTTATTTCTAGCATCTTTATTCTGTTGCATTGATCTATGTTTCTGTTTTTATGACAAAACATTATTATCATTATTTCTTTTTGAAAAATTTTAACTTCCCAGTTTTCACTGGGGAAATGGTCCACTCTATTAGAAGTGGAATTTTAACATGTAGCTTCTTAATCAAAGAAAATGCAGTCAACCCCTTGGTAGTTTGATTCTGCAACATAACTCTTGAAATTGTTTCTGAAAATTTAATCTAGAATCTATTTCTTCAGCATTCCCAAATGAGTCAGTAAGTCATTCTACCTAATAAATCCCTTTCCACCTATGGTAAGAAAAATTGATTTTATTTTCTGCAACTGAACATTCACCAATATAATTTTAGATAATCAAAGAATGTTGTTCTATTATTGATCAGTGATTTAAGCAGTATTATATCTGTCAATGTGATATTAAGATCTAAGGAGTCTTAATGTCACATTGTAACACATAAATCTTGACCTTTACTATTTACACATTTTTTTTCTATTTATTGTTTTTGTCCAAGTCAGGATGCTCTAGAAAAATCATCTATTTTTTTTAGAATCATAAATGGAGGGAATGTTTCTGTATCAAATCAATTCTTTAGCTGGTTTTTATGCATATATCTTTAATACCTTTGTTATATTTCTCAATTGTTTTGGCTGAAATAACACTAAATCAACTCTGAATTGTGCTTTTTTAAAAAATCCAGTTTTAAGTTAAACCAATGGCTCAGTATGCTGCATTTGTCTAAAAATCAGAAGACATATTTTTCACATATTAGCTAACTCAATGGCAATGGCCATTTTGAAGGGTAGTTTATAGTGTTTCCTAAACTACAAAAAGTGACATTAAAATTATGTTGGAGTCACACAATAAAACCATATAGCATTAAAGTGTACATCAACATCTAGGATTTAATCTCCAGTCATTACATGGACTAAGTCTTAGAGAATGGATCATGATTCTATAAATTTGTGGATAAATCATGCCCTAGTTAGCTAAAAGTCATAGTTTGAATTCCAATACATACACCAGTATTTTTGATGCAAAGATACCACCTTCTGATAAATGTACTAATTCTAAATTCACTTTTTTTAAAATCTAGAAAGTGATGTTTTCACTTTTGGCTTAATAATTTTCTTGGCTTCATAAAAAATTTAGAGCAAGTGCAGAATGGTTTATATACTCATTCCCCCACATAATAACAACTTCCTTCATTAACAAAATTCAGTACCAAAGTGATACAATTTTTATAATTGATGAACCCTTTAAAATTAATTCTTAACCAAACACCATAATTTGAATTTTTTTAGTCTTGGAGTTGTACATTTTATGGGTTATGACAAAGGTATAGTGGCATGTATCCACTATTGAGAGTTGCACAAAATATTTACACTGGTCTCAAAATTCTCTGGGATCATTCTATTCATACCTCTCCCACACTCTTTTAAAATAGTTATTTTTAAATATATTCATTGTTTGCCTTTTCCAGAATGTCATATACTTAGAATCATGCCGTATATAGCTTTTTTGTTTTGTTTTCTTTCACTTAATAATATGCATTTATATTTTCTCCATGACTTTTATGAACTGGCAGTTCATTTTTTTACTGCAAATAATATTCCATTGTCTGCATGCATCACAATTTTTTATCCAATACTCTCTCAAAGACATCTTGGTCACTTCCTAGTGCTGTGCAGGATCTCATGTGGGCTTAAGTTTTAAATTAATGTGTATAAATTCTGAAGGGTGCAATTGCTGAATCATATGTAAGTGTACATAAACTCTTATATTAGAAACTATAAAACCATTCAATAAATTCTATGTACTATTTTGCAATTCTACCACAAAATGAATGAGATAATTCCTGGTGATTTTTGATGGTCATGTCATCTGTGAACAAGAACAGTTTTATTTCTTCCTTTCTAATCTGTACACCTTTAATTTCCTCTTTTTTATTATTGCACATATTAAGACTTTCAGAAAGATTTTGAAATGCAGCTCCTGATTTTAACATATAAACAAGTTTTGCACCATTAAGTGTGCTGTTGTGTATAATAATTTTTTTGTTTGTAAATTTTCCATATCAAGTTGGTGAACTTCTTCTTTGTTCCTAGCTTGTTGGCAGGTTTTGTCATGAAAGGTGTTGAATTTTATCAAATACTTTTTCTGTACCTGTTGATATAATCATGTGATATTCCTTCTTTAGCATATAGATGCAATGGATTATATTAATTTATTTTCAAATATTAACCAGCCATGTATATCTGGGAGAAATTCCACATGGTTGGGGTTTAGACTTATTTCTATACTTTGTTGAGTTTGATTTGCTAATAATATGTTGAGGATATTTGTACCTATGTTCATGTGAGATATTGGTGTGGAATTTTATTTTTTGTTTTTTTGTAATGCCTTTGTCTGTTTTTATAATAGGCACAAACAGACCACATAGAATGATTTAGGAGATATTTACTCCCTCTATCTTTTATCCTTTGGATGAGATTATAGAGAACTGATATACTTTCCTTCTGAAATATTTGGTACAATCCCAGCTTATTTGGACTTGGTGCTCTCTATTTTGGAAAATTGATAGTAATTCAACTCATAGTAGATATGGGCTTAGTCAGATTGTCTATTTCTTCTTATGTGATTTTTGGCTGATTTTTTTTCAAAATTGGTCTATTTTTATCTAGGTTAAAAATTTGTGGGAATAGAGTTATTCAAGATATTTCCTTATAATTCCTTTAATGCTCATGGAATCTGTAGTGATGCCTTCTCCTTCATTTATGTTATTAGTAATTTTTTCTTCTGTTTTTTTTTTAATTAGCCAGGTTGGAGGTTTGTCAATGTTACTTATTTTTTCAAAGAACCAGATATTTTCTTTCTTTGTCTCTCTATTTTTTTGTTGTTTTTGATTTTACTGAATCCTGTTTTTTTTTCCTTATGATTACAGTGTGTGGGGAGAGAGAGAGAGAGAGAGAGAGAGAGAGAGAGAGAGAGAGAGAGAGAGAGAGAGAATGTGTGTGTATTTAAAATGAAAGCTTAGATGATTGAATTATTCTTTTTTAACATATGCATTCTTTTTATAAATTAATTTCAAAGCACTAATTTTGTTGCATCCCACAAATTTTGAAAAGTTGTATTTTATTTTTCACTTGGTGCAAAATATTTTTAAAATTTATCATAAGATTCATTCTTTTACCAATGTGCTATTTAGAACTGGGTTGTTTAATCACAAAGTATTACAGATTTTCAAGTATCTTTCTGTTATTGATTTCTTGCTTCATTCCATTGTGTCTGAGAGAAGATGCTGTATGATTTATATTTTTTTAAATTTGTTAAGGTATATTTTGTGGCTCAGAATGTAGTTTATCTTGGTAAATGTTCCACATAACTTGAGAAAAACATTTAATCTATACTATATTGATGACAATTACATATTGTTCACTGATAGATATTATTGTTGAGTTGAACTATGTCCTTCCTAATTTTCTGCCTACTGGATATGTTTATTTTGATAGGGAGGTTTGAAATATTCAGATAAGAAGACTCATCTATTTTACCTTACACTTTTATTAGGTATTACTGCATATGTTTTTATATTCTGTTTTTGGTATGTATACATTAAGAATTGTTATATCTTCTAGGATTGTTGATATCTTTATCATGCAGCATCCCTCTTTATCCATGTTAACTTTCCATTCTGTAAATTCTTTCTCTCTGAAATTAGTATAACCACTCACTTATTTTTAAATTAGTTATGTCATGTTTCTCTATCCCTTTATTTTTAATTTATATGTCTTTACAATTAAAGTGCTTTTTAATGAACAAAGAGTTGGGTTTTGTTTTAATATACTTCTTATCAAATTATGTTTTTAAGTTGATATATTTGAGCCTTGACATTTAAGGTGATCATTGATGTACTTTAATTATTTATTACTATTTCTACTTTAATCATGTGTCACTCTTTTCTGTTTATTGCCCCTGTTTGTTATACTTTTTCTTCCATAATTTTATGCCTTTTGTGTAATTTGTGTTTCCATTTTCTCTCCTTTCTTAGCATATCACATTTTTAAACATTTTTGGCAATTTCCTTATTGTTTGTATAGATAATCAGCACTAGTTTATATCCATTTTCAAGTAATAATATACTGCTTCACAGGTAGTTTCAATACCTTAGAAAATATATATTCTTGGGCTAGGTACTTGGCTCAATGGTTGGATACTCACCTAGCACAGACAAGGCCCTAGATTCAATCCTCAGAAGTACAAAAATTAATATTCCTAATTTCTTCTACTCATCCCTTGCATTATCAATTGCATTCATTTCAAATAAATTTACACACACATGCACACATCCCATACATATATATACATGTATATATACACATATATATAGCTATACTATATATAGCACAAATATATACACATGCACACATCTCATATATATACATCATATATATATATATATGAAAGACAGGTGCAGAATGATATGGTATGGTTTGATTATGAGGTGTTCCCCAAAGCTCCTGTTAATCTGTTAATGTGGAAATATTCAGAGATGAAATGAGTGGTAATGAGAGCTATAAACTAATTAGTCCATCTGGTTTAAATGGACTGACTAGGTGATAACTCTAGGTAGGTAACACATAGCTGAAGGAAATGAGTTACTAGGGGTGTACCCTGGAAGTGTGCATCTTTCTGAGGCCTCCTCAACTCCTCCTCCTTCTGTTTCCTAACACCTGCATAAACCGAGCAACTGGGCCTTTATTTTATATTGTAGTATGTCTCTTGAGCCCAGGACAGTGAAATTGGCCATCTATGTACTGGGAGTTCTAAAATCATGAATTCCTTCTCTAACTTGTTCTGGTTGAGTATTTGGGCCACAGCAATACAAAAACTGACTAAAACAATAATCAAATACGTATTAGCGGGCTAGGATTGTAGCTCAGTGGTAGAGCGCTTGCCTTGCATGCGTGGGGCCCTGGTTTCGATCCTCAGCACAACGTACAAAGCAATGAAATGAAGACATTGTGTCCATCTACAACTAAAAAAATATTTAAAAAATACATATTAGCTATTATTATATTGAATAGAGTGTTATTTTTTACAGCAATTAAAAATAAGAAAAGTGAAAGTTTTTATTTTGCCTCGAAGTATCCATCTCTGGCATTCTTTTTTTCTGTGTATAGATCTGATATTCCAAACTTAACATCACTTTCCTTCTCTCAAGAATTTCTTTTTATCTTTTTTTTGCAACAGAATTACTGGCCACAAATTCCCTCAATTTTTGTTTGTTTGAAAAAGCTTTCATTTATACTTCATTTTTGAAAGATATTTTTGTGATATATAGAACTCTAGATATTTATATTTTCCTCTCAACACAGAACATTTCACTCTATCTTTTTGCTTACATACTTTCTGAGAAGCTGGAAGCAATAATTATCTTTGCTTCTCTATAAATGAAGTATTTTTGCCTCTGGCTTTCTTGAAAAGTTTCTCCTTTTATTTTTAAGTTGTATTTATTTTTCAGATCTGTCATTATTTTTATATTCTGCAGTTTGAATGTGGTATGCTTACATGTGGTCCTTTTTATTGATCATTCTTAGTGTTGTCTACTTTATGGATCTGTGCTTTTATGTCTGATATTAATTTGGGGAAATTCACAGTCACTGTTGCTTCAAATATATTTTATATTCTACTATTTCTTCTCCTTCTGATATTCCAATTAGGCATGTGTTGAACTTTTGTCATTGTCCTAAAATTTTTGCATATTTTCTTTTGTTTTTTTCCTCCATCTTTTTTTTCTTTGTTTTTCAATTTTGGAAGTTCTGTTGCCATATGCTTAAGTGCAGAAACTCTTCCCACAACCATGTCCATTCTACTCTTAAGCCTATCAAAGGTGTTCTTCATTTCTGTTACAGTTTTTACAGACTTCTAGTATTACTTTTTGATTTTTAAAAAACATCCATCTATCTTTTTACACTAGACATGTGTTTTTGCATGTAGTCCACTCTTTTCTTTAAAGTCTTTAGTGTACTAATAGAGTATTTTAACCTAATTTAGTAAATCCAATCTATTTCCCATATGTACTATTGGATCCAATTCTGGTTTATTCTCTTCAAATTGTTTTTTCTTTTGAACATGCCTTGTAGTTTTCATTGGAAATGTATCTGAAATATTTGGTAAAGGAACTGGTATAAATAGACCTTCAACAGTGTTGCAATAATTTGCAGGGTATGGAGACAACGTTTTGTAGTACCATCATTTGCTCTGTCTTTTAGTGAGCCTATGACTCTGAACTGATAAATTCACTAATGCTTCTTAGAGTTTTTCTCCTTCCTTAGGTGAGTTAGTATATCTGTATCAGGCTGGAGTCACATTTTTTCCTATCCACCATGTGCAAGGCTAAAGCTTGCTAGAGTTTGATATTCCCCTTCCTGCAATAAGGCTAAGCTCTGATAAAATGCAGCAGGTTAGGTTCGTGTAAAAGTTTCTCCTTAGAATAGGTGGTGTTTGGAAGTATAGACTGTTCTTATCCTTTAACCTTCCCCCTGCTACAAACACAAGAGAAGTTTTTCTCATATTAACTATGAGGACATAATAACAATCTTGGAGGTAAAACACAAAACTATGTGTGTGGTAACATCACTGGTCCACCTTGAAATCTCCAACTCTCAGATTTGTCAATATAGAGCTTCCAGCAATTCATGAATTAAATTTCCGATTTTCCTACCTTAACATTTATTCTTATAGTTAATTTTGTAAATGGGTTTCTTCCATGGTTAAGATGTGTTTATCTGTATCTGCCTGTCTGTCCTAGTTTGGAGGGTGCAGCAGTTTTTCATGGGATCTGACTTCTATGAATAGCTGATTTTTCAGTTTGTTCAGCTTTTTATTCTTTGTTAAGGTGAATTGGTAACTTCTAAGCTCCTTACACGACAAGTCAGAAACACTATTAGACAAATTTAAAGAGAGGAAATTTATCCACGTGGTAAGAAAAGAATCAGAAGTTATTGAATACAAACATTTTTAAAAAGCCACGGAATAGGACACTTTCTCGGACTTTAAAGATACCTGTAGAAGTTCATAAGATGCTGTCTGTTTGGAAATTCCAACTTAGGATGTCTAATTCATATCTATAATAAGTACTTTTAGAATATAAAATTACAATTTTAGCAACCATTTTCAGATATGTAAAGCACATGCTTACCTTTTTCGTGTAAGTTGATTGTTACATAAAAACAGGTATCTGATCTCTTTGTTCAAACCAAGAAAAAAATAAAATGTAATTGGTAATAGTCATTAGCAAATTGACCATTTTGGGATATTTGAAGAAATAGCAAGAAATCAGAGTTAGGGTACAAGAAATATCATTTTCAAATTTTAACAAGTTAGAAAGATAATACTGAAAGTTTTAAAAATACAACATATTTGTACAAACCAAAATAAACTTCAATAATTATTCTATGTCTTAAAACAAGACTAGACCAAAAATCCAGCTTTTATAATAAGAATTAAGACAGCAAATATTATATTCTGGAAAAACATATTTTGCATGAAGAGCTAAAATTAAAAAAAAATTAAATTTATGCCCCAGAACTGAAAAAAATTTCTATTACCATCTTTTGGTGCTACCTTTCCTGAGTTATCACATCTTATCCAACAAGTGGAGAAATAAATCTCAGTAAGTCCATTAAAATATTGTGTCTCTCCTACTTTCATTTATACTGAGATGAAAGGGCAAGAATAAATACATAAAATTATTTTTAAAATTGAAATATAATGCTATATCTTTGTTTAAAAAATTTTGATGGTAAACAGTAAAAGATAATGTGAAAATGTATTTTAATTAAAAAGGAGAGAAGAAAAATATATTTTGATAAAGTAGACAGACAGGAGATAACAAATTCATATGATAAACAATTATTTTTTCTTTCCAGAAAATGTATAATAAACACCAATTCAGAATTATGATTAACCTGGTGTCGGGTAAAAAGCAAGCATGGAGAATGGTAGGGAAAATGATTATGTAGAAAAATTCAGGAACTTTTAACTATTATTGTCATTTTTTATTTTCTAACTAAGTGGGAATTCATTTAATCATTCTTTTTATATTTTATATATCTTAAATATTTCATAATACATCTTTTGAATAACACCTAAAGAAGTAAAATCAGCAGTGATTTGAAAATATAACTCACTCCTCCCTACCTCTAGGTAACATTACACCAAAACCACACTGCAAAAAGCAATGAGTTTCTTACACATTTTATGAAAATCAGACACACAGTACATTTTGTCATTTTAGTGGCCTTCAATTCATATGGTCAGTGGAGGTTATAAAAAATTAAATGAAACTTCTCTAGTTTCAAGGCTATTGCTCCATTTCCTATGGTTTCAAAGCCTTACTTTTCTTTGAGATTTACTATTTTGAGATAAGGACATGTTAATATGAAATGGTTTTCTGAGATAACTGTACAAATGTGAGAAAACTTTAATTGAAAATATGTTAAAATCATAGAGGGAATTTCCATTTGCTAATATATTACAGGTTGTGGTGAATATGTGAGGAGTGGCTGCCTAACCCATGTCCCTTTCTTTGGAAATATCCATAGACACAGATGAAAACATTGTCTTCACTAGCTTATGCCAAGCCTTCCAAACATATAGCAAGCCAATAGGTTTCTTTACTGTTTTTTATTTATTTATTTATTTATTTATTT
>CM053417.1:51883179-51906782 GCA_028644305.1 Xerus rutilus | reverse complement strand
TTTATCAACCATCTTTACTATACCCATTCCCCTTTCCTGCCCCCCACCTCCCCCATGTCGCGTCTAGTGTTTCTCTATTTCTCTTATGTTTCCCATTCCCACCTCCCTTATTCATCAGCATCCATTAATCAGAGAGACCATTCGGCATTTGGTTTTTTGGGATTGGCTTACTTCACTTAGCATAATGCTTTCCAGTTCTATCCATTTGCTTGCAATACTGTTTAAACTAATCAATGTGGATACTGATCATTGGAGAATCTTTTTTTCCTTTTCTACATTTTTATTGGTGCTTTATAGTTGTACATAATGATCACACTTGTTGTTACATATTTGTACATGCACAAAATATAAAAATATGATTTGACTGATATTAGCCACCAGGACTTTCCCCTTTCCTCCCTGTCTCCCAACCCACTGGGTCCTTTCCTCTACTGACCTCCCTTTGATCTCCATGAGATTCCCCCCACAACTTTTGTTTTCCTTTTTCCTACCTAGCTTCTGCATATGAGAGAAAATAAATGTTGCTTGCTTTTCTGAGCTTGACTTATTGCTTAATATAATGGTCTGCAGTTCCATCCATTTTCATGCAAATGACATAAGTTCAGTTTTAATGGCTGAAAAAAACACCACTGTGTATATATACCATGTTTTCTTTATAAATTCATCCACTGATGGATGATTCCATAAAAATCACCTAGGCTGGTTCTACAGTTTTGCTATTGTGAATTGTGCTGCTATGAACATAGGTATGCATGTATCACTGTACTATGATGATTTTTTGGGGAAGGGTACTGAGGATTGAACTCAGGGGTACTCGACCACTGAGCCACATCTCCAGACCTATTTTGTCTTTTATTTAGAGTCACAGCCTCACTGAGTTGCTAAGCACCTTGACAGTGCTGAGGCTGACTTTGAATTCACGATTCTCCTGTCTCAGCCTCCCGAAGTGCTGTGTGTGCCACCGTGCCCGGCTTGATGATTTTAATTCTTTATGATAAATAAATACTGAGGAGTGGCATAGCTGGGCCATATGGTGGTTTCATGTCTAGTCTTTCTTTTTTTTTTTTTGGCACTGGGGATTGAACTCCGTGTCACTTTACCACTGAACCACATCTGAACTATTTTTTTTAATTTTTATTTTTATTTGTTAATTTTCAGAAATGGTCTCATTAAGTTGCTTAAGGCCTTGTTAAGTTGCTGAGGCAGGCTGTGAACTTGCAACCCTCCATCGTCAGCACCCTGAGCCACTGAGATTACAGGCATGCCCCAATACTCCCAGCCCATGCCTAGTTTATGAGGACTGATTTTCATAATGGTTGCACTAATTTACAATCCCATCAATGGTACAAAAGTGGTTTTTTTCCTTCTACATCTTCTCCAGCATTTATTATTAAGTATATTTTTGGTGAATGACATTCTGACTGGTATGAGATGAATTCTCAGTGTAATTTTTATTTGTATTTCCCTAATTGCTAAAGGTGTTAAATATTTTTGCAAGAATTTTTGGACATTTGTATATTTTTAGAAGTATCTGTTTAATTCATTGGCCCATTTATTAATTGGGAAATTTGATGTTTTGATGTGAAGTTTTCCTGAATTCTTTGTATATTTTGATATTAATCTTCTGTTAGAAGAGTAGCTAGCAAGATGGGCACAGTGGCACATGCCTGTAATCTCAGCAGCGGGGGAGGCAGGAAGATCATGAGTTCAAAGCCAGTCTCAGAAAAAGTGAGATAGTAAGCAACTCAGTGAGACCTTGTCTCTAAATACAAAATAGAACTAGGGATGTGGTTCAGTGGCCAAGTGCCTGAGTTCAATCTTCAGTGCCAAAATAAGAACAGTAGCTAGTAAAGATTTTTCTCCCATTATGCTGGTTCTCTCTTCACAATCCAAATTGTTTCCTTTTATGTGCAGAAGCTTTTTAATTTAATTTCATCCTATTTATTAACTCTTAGTGATATTTACTGAATTTTAGGGGTCCTATAGAAAACATCATATGACCCTATATTTTCTTCTAGAAGTTGCATAGCACATTTTCTAATTCCTAGGTCTTTGATCCATTATTGAGATGATTTTTGTGCAGGTTAGAGATAAGTGTATAGTTTCCTTCTTCTTCATATGAATAACCAGTTGTCCCAGCACCATTTGTTAAAAGGTGGTATTTTCTTCAATGTATGCTTTGGCACCTTTGTTAAGGATCAGATGACTGTAGATGTGTGTGTGTGTGTGTGTGTGTGTGTGTGTGTGTGTATGTGTGTGTGTCTTTTATTCTGTATTATTGTTCTATGTGCCTGTTTTTATGTCAATCTTGTTCAATTTTTTTTTGCTATAGCTCTGAAGTAAAATTTGTAGTCAGGTATAGTGATATCTCCAGCATTGCTTTTAAGGTTTAAAATTGCTTTGGCTATTTGAGGTCATTTATTCTTTCAAATGAATTTTAGGACTGTTTTTTGTAGTGCTTTGAAGAATGTCATTGGTATTTTGTTGGAGATTAAATTGAATTTGTATAGTACTTTTGATAGTATGATTATTTAACAACATTAATCTGCCTATCCATGAACATTGGAGGTCTTTCCCTCTTCTGAGGTGTTCTTCAATTTCTTTCTTTAATGTTCTATAGATTTCATGATAGAGGCCTTTTACCTCATTGGTTAGATTAATTCCTAGTTTGTTTGTTTGACGCTATTGTGAATGGAATTATTTTCCTGATTTATTTCTCAGCATATTCACTGTTGTTATATAGAAAGACTATCGGTTTTTGTTACATTGATTTTGTTACCCCCTATTTTTCAAAACTTGTTTACTAGCTTTAATGGTCTTTTGGTGGAATTTTTTGGATCTTCTATCTATAGGATTGTATCATCTGCCAATAGTAATAATTTGAATTCTTCCTTTCCTATTTTTATCCCTTTTATTTTCTTCACTTGCCTAATTGCTCTAGCTTGATTTTCTAGCACTATATTAAATAGGAGTGGTTAGAATGGACATCCTTGTCTTGTCCAAGATTTTAAAGGACATGCTTTCAATATTTTCCCCCATTTACTACAACATTGGTTTTTTTTGTTTTGTTTTGGTACTGGAGGTTGAACTCAGGGGCACTCGACCACTGAGCTACATCCTCAGCCCTATTTTGTGTTTTATGTAGAGACAGGGTCTCACTGAGTGGTTAGCGCCTTGCGGTTGCTGAGGCTGGCTTTGAACTCGTGATTCTCCTGTCTCAGCCTCCCTAAATGCTGGGATTACAGGCTTGAGCCACCGCGCCTGGCAGGATTTTTTTTTTTTAATATTGTGTTTATGATGTTGAGGTAGGTTTCTTCTATCTCTGGTTTCTTCCTTTGTTTTTATCATAAATAGGTGATGAATTTTATTGAAGGTCTCCTCTGCATCTATTGATATGACTAAGTGATTTTTTTTGTCCTTGACTCTATTTAAGTGATAAAGTACATTTATTGATTTCTATATATTAAAATGTTCTTGAACTTCTGAATAAAACCAACTTGGGGGCTGGGGTTGCAGCTCAGTGGTAGAGCACTTCACTAGCATATGTGAGGCACTGAATTCGATTCTCAGCATCACACATAAATAAGCAAAATAAAGGTCCATTGACAGCTATAAAATATTTTTAAAAAACTCCAACTTGGTCATGGTGTACAATCTTCTTAATGTGTTATTGAACATAATTTGCTAATATTTTATTATTTTTGCATCTAAGTTCATCAGGGATATTGGTCTGTAGTTTTATTTCCTTGATGTGTCCTTGTCTGGTTTGGGTACTGATTGGAGAACTTTTACGAAATCTTTATGTCAGACTTTAGACCATGCAAATTGATAAGCAGGAGGGCTATCTCATAGAGAAACAGGAGAAAAGGACAATTGTCAAAAATAAGTTATGATTAAATATCAGGTGGACCAAGAGATGGACAATAGCTAAAGTTGTTCCTTATAAATGACCAAATAATATAGAGACCTATTTTAAGAACTTCAACTACTGTTTTAATTGATTTTGGAAGCGAGTGAAGAGCTTAAGCAAGGAGTATTGTTTTAAAAAACTCACAACACTGTAAGAACAGGAGCATGTATGGGCTTGACGTTGATACAGAGAGGCTAATTATGAGCCAACTGAATTTCTTCAAATGAGAGTTGATGGTGACTTGGACCAGAGTGAAGGTGGTAAATGGTCATACTATCCATATAATTTGAAGTTAGAGCCAAAAAAAGTGTCTGATGAATTTGATGTGACAGAAAAATATAAGAAAGTTATCAAAAATGATTTCAAATATTTGATGAGACACTGAAGGAGTTACTTATAAGCCTGGGAAGATTGTGTTGCCTTCAGGGTGAGAAACAAATTCTTATAAATTACTATAAGAGTATTAATTTAGATAACATATAGAGAAACCAATTTGACAAGTTTCAATTGCACTTAACCTTATACCTAACAATTTCCCACCAACTGATTTATTCTGCTGAGATAGTTGGACATGCACAATATATATACATAATATAAAAGGTTATTCATTGCAGGAACCAAGAGAGGACTGGTCAATAAATTATGATATATCCACACAATGGAACAATGTGCATTTATAAAACAGAATTAATGAATAATTTATGTATGGAACTGTAATGATCTCTAAACTGTATTGTTAATTGTAAAAATACAGTGCAGAAGAGTATAATTTGTGTGCTACTATTTGTATAGAAAGATGGAGGGATGAGATTAAGATATATAGACATGAATCTGCTTTTATATTTTTTAACTATTCTTAGTAATCTAGGCAAATATTTAACTCTTATTCAAAAGGACCAATTTAATGCAGCAATATTAAATTTTAGCTGTTATGTCATTAGAAAGTTTTAGTGAGTAATACAATTTATTTTTTATGTAGTTATATGGAGCAGAATATTCATATGTTAGTAATTTACATGATATATTAGTATTCTGCTATTCTGCTCCAGTAATGTTGCTGAAATTCATAGAAAGTAGTAAATTGAACAATTTCCTTTTTGTTAAAGAATTCAGTCATTAATGCATATTAAAGAATGTCTACATGTAATTTGATCTACTGATCATTACTTCTTTATTGTAGCCTGTTGTTTTCTCTCAAATTTTAAGGCAGTGTGTGTGTGTGAGGGGGGGGGGAGAGAGAGAGAGCGTTTTTGTGTGTGTGTTTCAAATATTTGCAGCCCTTGTTCAAGTATGAATAAATACCTACAAAAAGAAAGTAACATTAATTGTATTTGATTTAACATAGACCTCAATTTTGTTGAATAAACTTATGATTTTCTTTGTAAATAGTGCAGTAAACAAATAAAACTGTTATTAAAAACAAAGTAAATAGTTCCCAAAGAATAATTTTACATTACTACAGGGAAAAGATACATATCCATAGATTGGTGGATGCAATCAGAATTACTGTCAGGGGAAGAGTAAGGCTCAGGCCTAGAAACAAAGGTTGACGGATCTGGCAGTTCAAAGAAGATGAGAGGCTCAGTGGGAATATTGATCATATTTCAATTGGAGGAATCCATAGCCCTTAGCCAGCAAACCCAATTCATTTCTACAGGACATTTTTATATAAAGGAAAAACAAAGAAGGCACACTACCCACAGGTTACATAAATGGGCACATGCTCACATGAAAATGTTTATGACCTTCAACATATATGTTCAATCAGAATGTTCATTTTCTTAGTTACATAATAAAAATAATACAGCAAATTTATGGTCCTGGTTACAAACTAAAAACGTAACAGCCCACTGGAAGCCTCAGCATGGGAGCTTAACTACAGCCATTTGGGCTTTCCCCAACGATCCACCTCTTTAGATTCCTTTCTGTACAGTCTACATGTCTGAATTCTTATGCAATGATCCTTTAGCAAGGAGGGCAGAGCTCTACATCCATAGGCCACAAGAACAATATAAGCTGCAAAGACATACAACCAGGAAACAAGCACTACCACCTACTATTACCAGTAGCCATCTCCAGGAGGTGCCTAAACCAGCCTACCTTTCCTGCAAAGGATCATCAGTCCACTACTATATGGCTGTTACTTTAGAATCTATATATTCTAAAGCTGTACTTATATTCTTGCAGTGATCTATAATGTATATACCCCTTCCTGTGCTTCTGTCAGACTGTCAAATGCCATGTGATTTTACAATATAAATTTATGCATTTGATACATTTTTTCATTTACCAAAAGTAGAGCCTTATTTGCATGATTTAAAGCTTGGGCTTTGTGCTCAACCAAGGATGTTATCTGCAACTCAGTTATCTGCATCTTACTAAGGCACACCTTGTAGGAGGACTAAAGCCAGAGGATAATACCACCAAGGTATCCAGCACACTCTGTAATGGGCTTGTATTGTCTCCCAATTAGCAGGCCTATGAAGCAATGTTTGACATATGGTCATCAGGAGGTAAGAACAATCCCAGGAGCAACACCCTGTCTAGTTCCATGGGATGTATGGCCATACATGTGTGCCACAAACCAACAGGGTACCACGAGGCACTAGAATAATAATCATACCTTTTATGTTGACATTTGTTTGAATAGTTTGACAAAAGCCTCTAGAGATACAACCCACAGGTTCTCTAACTTCTACTTTCTACCAGGGCTTTTAGCTCTACATTTTCAGATCAGAGCCAGACTTTCCCAAAGAGAATACCCTGTCCATGAGTGAGAGGCATTAACTCGTGCCAATACTGCCATCACAATGGTTGCCTTAGTTTCATTCCACATTGAAGTAGTAGCAAAAGTCTTTCCCAGCCATATCCAATTGTCCAGGGCCATACATTGAATATACCAGGGCAGTTTAGCAGCAGAACTCACAGGCATTTTGGTGTATACCCAGCAGGCACAAGTGTTTGCTACTCTGATGTACATGTGTTCCCAGTCCATGATTATTTCAGTGAGGACACATCTATGAACAAAAGGACAAAGCAGTTATAGACACTAGCACAGATAATTTATGTCCATTTGGTTGAAATAATGCTGGTTTGAGTCCCAGGAAAGCACAGTGGCTGCCTGTGGCAGCTTCCCTGATTGGTGATACCAGACTTGTACAGGTTGGTCCTGAACTTCAACAAGCTCTGTGTGTACCAGTACCTGGGAACTCACAATTGGAAAAATGGAAATAAATTTGGTGTCCTATCTGCAGGACCTGGATAAGTCACATGTTTGGAGGTGGAGAGATTCACTAGTTATCCATGGCATCACAAGATCACACTCCCAATCTTTTCCCAACGGGACTAATAGGGCTACACTATATAGGTAGAAGGTGGAGGGGCTTTATTGTCCAGGGCTATGTCCAATCCACAGGTTACTCCCTATTCAATCCAGTAGGAGCAGGAAAAAGAACATTCCCTTGTTTCCCAAATTCAGGTTTAAGTACAATATCCTTTGTTGTCACTTGTATCTGTATTGGTGCTGCTGTGTGATGAAACAAAGCTTCCACAGGAGCTGATCCCCCTCACCAAGGATACTCATTCAGAGCTCTCACAACAACCCACAGATGTTGTGCCCACCCTTCATGGAAGGTAGATTGATTGCAGTCTTAAATCCTTCCTTAAGCAGGCCATTATACCTCTCTATCATGCTTGCAACCTGTGGGTGGTATGGGACATACAGCTTCCATTGAGTCTATAACTGAATTGCCCATTGCTGCACATCCTGACCTCTGTAATGAGTACCTTGATCACTTTATATTGAGATGGGTTAGCCATACAAGGCCATCAGCACTGCCAGGTTGCGAATCATAGTATGCTTATCATTTGGCCACTGGACTAGGCAAACAAGCCTATAGCCATATATACTGCAATCAGGGTAAATATGGCCCCTCTGACTTTTGTAAAGGGCCAATGTTTTCAACCTGCCATCATGTCAAAGGGGTGCATCTAGGCATTACCTGGCCATCTGTGGCTCCATCATTGGGGGTGGATACTCCTGAGCACAAACCACACATGCCTGGAAGGCATTCCATGTTAAAGGGAGACCCCATTGTATGACTACATTTCACAAATATTTACACTTGCATGCTGTAAGTGACAGTGCAACCAAGTGACCAAGTTGGTGGAAGGCAGGCACCCACTCTAATCACTGCACACTATGCACACTAGACAAAGGATATGCTTCAGGGCTGGGGATTTAATTTGGTTGTAAACATGCTTGTCTCACATGCATAAGGCGCTGGTTTCAATCCTCAGCACCGCGCGTGCGCGCGCGCGCACACACGGATCTTCTTCATCATTCCCTGGGCTAGTAGGGTGAATGCAGCCAGTAATATGCCCTGTAGTCACCTGTTTCTGGTGGACCAGCTCCTAGAGCTCTTGCCACAGATCCTGTTCCCAATACACAAAGTCAGTACATATAACTATGGGGTATGCTTTGTTTGCTATCACCGTTCAGGCTCCTTGAGTTGTACCAGTATCAAACAGGCAGTATCTATTTCTGAATTCACAGCCACTGCCACCCACATAGGCAGTGTCCACAGCTGGAGTCACCAATGTACCAAATACTGAATATTATATGTGCCTTAGGCCCAATTGTGGGCTTGTTTCTGGTTCACCTACAGAGGTAACAGGCCCTAGCATCTCTTGAAGACCCTTGGCCCTGATTAATCCTAGCACACTTGGGCTCTCTCTTGTCCTCTGACAGCTCCTAATACATTTGGGCTCTTTTGTGGCCCCTGCCAATTCCTAGCATGTTTAAGTCACAAGGTTGTTCAGTATCAATAACATGTAGCACATGGGGTATCTTGACCCTGTTGGTTCCTGGCTCCCTTCAATCTTAAAGGTATAACAACAAAGCAGCCATGGGCTCTCTTGGCCTCTGTCTGAATAATTTCCCCAAGTCCAGCAACTCCACTTGACAGGCAGAACATGATGAACTCAGTTACCTGGGCCAGGCCTACCAGCAGCTGTCCATCAGAACCATCAACTACTTCTCTTTCATTTTTTGCATTACTATTGGTCAGGTTTGCAGGTGTTAATCTTCTTCCTCTTTCTTGGATTCCATTAACACTACAGGGGTATTTTTAAGGTACTGAGATCCTCCTCCAGTGACTATAATCTGGCTCTCAAGGCCTCTTCCTTATCTTGCAACTCTGTCATCTTGGCAGTCTCTAATAAGTCTTCATCTGTTTTTGCTCTCAGCACTGTAAGAAACATTCATCTCATAGCCCCAGTGGCCTTTTGTGCAGCTCCTCAGTTTCTCCATCTTGTCTGCTCTGCCGCTGCCATCTTTGTCCTTTGCCATGGGCTGGTGCATGGGCTCTTTTGCTCAGTTCATAGTCCACTACACTGGGTTCATGTTCATTGTAGGGGAATCAGAAGTCTTCTCTATGCTCACAGGGAACCCATTCACTATATTCCAACTCTACACAGGAATCCATGTTAATGGACTGAGTGCTACATGATGCTTGTTGACCAAAGGTCCCTCCTGTCCACCAGGGCTGATTAATGCATCTCTCACTTGTAGAATCTCCTGCTGATGCACCAATTGTCAGGGGAAGGACAAGGCTCAGGCCCAGGAACAAAGGTTCAAGGATCCAGCAGTTGACAAAAGATGCAAGCCACAGTGGGAATATTGGTCATCCTTTATTCAGAGATAGCAATATCACTTAGCCTGCCCCCATAGACATTTCCATAAGCCTTATTTATATACAGGCCAAATAAAAAGGCACACTGTCAGCAGGTTACATAAGTGGGCACATGCTCACAAGCAAATGTTTATGACCTTGAATATATACACTGACTCAGAGTATTGTTTACCTTGGATACATACTAAAAATAACATAACTGATTCATGGTCTTGGTTACACACTAAAAACAATAACATAGCCCACCAGAAGCCTCTGTGAGAGACCCTAACTATAGCATTTTGGGACTGCCAAAACAATCATTTAAAAATTTTAATAGTGGTATGTGTTTATATCCTCATCACTTGTCACCCATTATATTGCTATCCCTTCCAGTAAGGTTAAAAAGAGATTGGAAGAAAGCATGGCTCAGTAGAAGGACATGAACTTAGGCTTTGGTATCTGAATGATATGAATTATATATAGTCTCCTCACTGACTGATTGCATGACCTTAGACAAAATAAATTTTCTAAATCTAATTCTTAGCTCTCTCACAAATAAAATAATAATAAAAATAAATAGGTGTTCAGTAATTATTTGCTTTTCCCATTGCATCTATTTCTACAAGGTGGTAGTAGAAAAATAATAAATTGTTTGTCATTATATCATGGCTTGGACATGTTAATGGTTTTTAGGTCATGTTCCATATGAGCTTTATAGATGATTAATGTAAAAACTTTAGATGTCAAGTGAAGAAATTGGAGGAAAAATACTAGAAAATCAAACTGTTTAGCAACAAAATGCCTTGTTTGTATACTAGGAGAGAAATGCAGTTATACGAGCAAAAGAATTTCTTAGAATTTCACTAACTTAGCTCAAAATACACTTTAAAAGGCAAATAAAATAAACAAACTAAAATCCACCAGACTTTCCTTTAATAGGTAATTTTGAAAAAGTTTATTAATTGGTTTAAAGTAAGTACAGTCTATATCAGACATTTTCAAGACCATTATGTGTCCTTCTTGGAATGATTATATGTTTACATTTTTTAACCTCATTTCTTTTCATATCAAAGCACATTCATAAAGATTAATTTTTTTCATTCAAAATAATCATATGATCTAGCTTGAAAACATCACTTAAGATGTATTCATGATATACCATACAATACAGTTTTGTGTTACTTAGTAGCAAGCACTTACTTGGATAAAATGCTAATAACAGACTGCCTCATTTATCTAGTTTGTAGTGTACCCTGGGAATGTTTCTGAAACATCAAAAAGATTTCAATGAACCTATGGCATTAAGAAGACTAAAAAAAGCCACTATTATCTCTTTTCCTCCCACCCACATAAATATTAGAGTCAATTTAATTTTTACCCTTTGCCTGTTTGTGATGATTACTCAGAAAGTTACTGCTAATGATGCAGGTTTAAACCAGGTGCTGCCTCTCTCCAAATCACTTTTATCCAAGCATATGAATTTAGATTCCAAAAGCAGCACATGCTGGTAAGTGTGGCACATGAAGCATCTGAAATAATAGTTTACCCATCTGGACTCTGGAGTTTTGATCTTAGGTTAAGAAGAACAGCCACAAAATTTGTCTTCCAAAAATAAAAGACCTCTTTTAAAATATCGACTGTTATGAATTTTAGACCAGTGCTAATTTTTTTAGTTTCTAAAGACATTAAGCTGGACCCTGGGATAAGCTCAAGATAAAGAACAATGAAAACGTTGGGATAAATGAGAAAGTGATTATTTTGATCTTTTGGATCTGAATAAAATCAGACAGACATCACTTAAGATATTCTAGAATTGATATTCTCACAATATTCAGTGTGAGATTGGTGTAAATAATACTTATGGATTTGAAAGAAAATTTGCAATGTAGCTATTTCTCATTTATTAAGATAATTATATGAGCTTTCATGTGCTTCTATATACTTTGACTACATTAGGCTCATTAATATATTCACCATGAAACAGATATGAATAGGGAAAATTGATTAAAGTTAACTCTATCAATTTCAAGTGGAGTTTTCTTAATTCTTTATAAATCAATGGCTCTCAACCTTAGATTGCATTATAATCAACTGGGGAGCTTTCAAAATCCCCAATACTCAGAATGTTCCAAAGTACAATGAAACAAGATTTTCTGGGGTGAGGCCCAGTCATTATTAAATTTTAAAGCCTTTCAGGTGTTTCAGATATGTAGCCAATTGAATAAAAGTGTTATAACTCCAAAGAAGTAAGAAAATGTTCTGTCAGTAGAATTACAAATGGCAAGTATTTTGGGTCATTTTGCACAATTTCTGGCTCCTACATTTATGACTATTGATAATTTTCTAATTTCAATTGAACTTATGCTTAATCTTATAATTTTCTTTAATGTCATATTTTCAGAAAGACAATCTCTGAACAGCTTAAAATAATTAAAACTATTTATATCTCTCTCCATTTGCCATTGCCATGTGTTTGCCAAGTCTAAAAAGGGATCATATGACAAAGTAGTCTGTTTATTGTAGCTTCCATAGATCATATTCTTATTAAACAAAGCTGGGTGGAAAAGCATGTAGTGTGTATTTCAAATAAGAAGAATATGCAGCATGTAATAATAATGTCTTTCCATCATTAATGTTTAGTGGATGCTTCACCAACTCTTGTTGTTTTCCTTAATTCTATCCACATTCCTGTAAATTCCTCTGCAATTAAACCATGCATCATGCCATAATTTTCCTACTGGGTGACAGATATACCTCCCTAAAAAGTCTCTGGTATTTGTTCTTAACACAACAGTGTTCCACAACAGTGGTCCTGTTAAGATACAAGTTAGATCACACTGATGCTCTTCTCAAATACTTTTGATACTTTCCCATCAAGCTCAGCATAAAACTGAAAGTTTTTAATATGACCTAGAAGGCTTTTTTAGATCTTACCTCTATTTAACTCTCTGACTTCATCTAGTATCACTCTACTTTTTGCTCGCTAGACTCTTCTGTAACAATGTATTTTAGGTTAATATGCCTGGAATATCCTTACCACATATATTTAAAAGGCTCTCTCTGTAGTATATATGTCTCTGCTCAAATTTCATTATCTCAGAGTGCCTCCATAGTGGGATATTTCTCAGCTCTGCAAAGTAGTCTATAATTCCCTCCCTGACTTATTCATTTCTAACTTTTGATAATTAAAATAAGTATCCCCATCATTTATGCAATTACAACTTCAAAATGTCCTGTAATTTGTATAATGCATAATGCTTTACACCTCTTTCAGAGCCTCTCATGTATGTGTCTATGTGTGTATGTGTGTGTGAATGTATATGTTTATGGAACAATTTTAAAATATCAGGTAAGCGACTCCCTTCTTATTTCATAGACTCATTGAGGCTCAAGGTACGCAAAAGATGCTTTCATTCAGGCCAGCTGTCTTTAGTAATACACTGTTTATAATCTGAACTAATTAAGTCAGTTAGATGACACAGCACTGGATAGGACTTGCCTCCTCCCAGTACCTTACAATTCTTATATAAATCCTCACTTTATAAAGTCACCCAATCTAAATATTCACTTTGCCTGATATTATGCCCCAAGTAATTCTACAAAATAGTTGTATTTAGGAATCTTTGGATGAACCAGTGAAAAATGTGAAAAATAAGCAATATATACTCTCTTTCCTAAGGAGATTGTCTCAGAATTGTTGGTATGGTGTTATTACTTAAAGTAAATCAGCAAACCTCATTTTATTATTTCTTTATAAATTTATTTGATTAGATATATTTCCACAATTCAGAGAAGATGACAAGATTCTACTACAACACCCCTGTGTTAGACTAGAAGTCTTGACCGAGACCACTTCTATGTGTATACCTGAAGCCTTTTGTATTTCTTCACTTAAATTTCACAACCAAAACCATATAGGTATGAAATACACTTTTGCTGAAGGTCACAAGCACTTGGTTTTATTTTATCCCAGGAAACTTAGATGTCATGTATCAAATGCTTCATTGTTCTTATTGTATATGTCTTCCTAAAAAAGATTATAGAATAAATTGTGTTCTTTGTGTTATCTCAAAATTGTCTTCTCACAAACACAATTAGTCTAGAAATGTTTTAAAAGAACACAGATGTGGTCTTGGGAGATAGCAAAAAGGAGCTAGGCAGTTATTTCCAACCCCTGCAAAACATAGAAAAAAGAGAAGAAGCAACATATCTGTGAGGTGGTTGACAGAATAAATGCTCCAAAATACAATATTACAGTCTGAGACCTAGAGAGGCTTGAATATTGGTTACCAGAGTAGAAAATAAATGCAGAGTTTCCCAACCCTGAACCTACACCAAGGTAGGAGAAGTGTGAAAGGAAAACAGAGAGAGAAAGAGGGAGCAGAAAAGCACATGAACTCTCCTCTTTAACCATATTTGGAAAGAAAACCAACAGAAATTAATATGTGACAGGAATAGCACTGTCCTTGAAGTAGATCAAGCATTATAAAATCAAATCATGAATAGAAAGCCCTGCAGGACACCACAGCCATTTTGGAGAGCCCACAGTTGACCAGTCACCCCCTTATATCAACCTTCTATTTCATCACCTCCAAACATCAGAAGATTAAATCAGAGCATCCTTGAAGTGGGTTCTTGTAAGCATCCAGGAAAAAAAAAATCTTGTAGAGGGATTACTTCTACCTGAAAGTACCTGAAATCCTCTCTCCTTCACTGAGAACAAAGAGATCAGGGTGGAGAAACTTGCTTAGGAAGTGCTCACCCAAACCAGTGCTGTGTTCACCTGCTATGGAGGCTTGGGCAGAGACAGAGCAGACACCCAAAATTTAGGGTGGTGGAAGTCAAATCTCAGATCTGAGGAACAAGGAAGTTTTGGCACAGAGCAGAGGACAGGTAAAAGGGAAGACTTTAAAACTGCTGCCACTGACACTGGTAGAAACAGGGTGGGAAGTTGTGCTAGCCTGAGAAAACTAGAGAGACTGTCACTCTGATTATAGGCCTCTGTGGAGCCTACTCAGAGAGATCCTGCCTGAATATCTAATAGCATGGATGTACAAATCCCCAGATCATGGCTGCAGCTGGCAGAAAGCTGCAATAAGAAAGTGCTTAACTCTCCAGTAAACTTAAAAATAAAGAAATACACAGAAGATTACCTCAGTCAGCCAGAGGGATATTAGTCAAGACAGAAATTTGCCTGGGCCCAAAGTGAGGAAAAACAAGGGCCCCAGCCTCATTCATCTTCCAACCTGACCTGACTCCTAGCTTGACCTTCAGCTATAACTGTGGAGTGGTAGGACACTGTTTGGATAGTAGGTGGACCTTGCTTCAGTCACAATCAGCAGAGAATCTGTGCCCATTGTTCACATCTGGAGCCAGAGGAAACTAGAACCCAGGTGAACAAGCTGAGTGTTTTCTTTCAGTAGTAATAGTACCTTACAGAGATGGCATAGGCCAGGAAGAACATTTTTGCACTAAAAATCACCTGCAGAGAATCCACAACCACAGGATCTGTGCTTACAGACAGCCACCAAACTCTTCACCACCAAGAAAAGGCCCTTGTATAGGGGAACAAGTACATGGTGACACACAACAATCACAACCACAGCCCATAGACTGCACCCTGAACCTTTGAAAATAATAGAAACAACCAACAGACACAACACCACACCCTTCGAGCAGTTAGCCACAAGGCCCCTGAGCAAAAAAAGCAGAAGCACTGGAGAGAGTTCAATAGCAACAAGAGGAGTGGATCCTGTGACCAACCACCTCTGGAGGGATTCAAAGTCAGAGAATTACAGGTATTTTCTAAGTGTCACAAATCTTAATGAAATACAAACCAAGATTCAACAAGAATTTTCTACACTTTGACATGGTTTACCGGAAATAACTCTAACATCAATTTTGATCATATATATTATGCTTTATCTTGATCTCAAGTTGTTACTCTAATAGTCAGCTTTATACCTTCAACGCATTTGAATGTATTTCTTCTAAAGTTATAAAACATTAGAATCATTCTCCCTATCTTTGTCTTCCTAGTCCCAGTTTATATTTGTTCCTCTTACCCTATATTCTCCCTCTAATATTGTCCGCTACTACCTCAAATACCCCATCTACATTTTTCTCCTTTTTACCTTGGTCTGTATCATTCCATTCTATATTTCTTTCTTTTTTTCTCAAAAATCTGCCCAATCTTTCTTCATCTCCCTTTCAACTCCTCATATATTATAGCAATTTTACTATATTTAATAACTAATCCTTCAACATTTTCCAGAACCTTATTACAAGTTTATACCTGAATTAAGGGAATAGTGGAAAATAACAAGTTTTTTATGTCTTTCTTTTTTTTTTTTTACTTTTTATAAGGTTGAATAGTATGTGGCTTGCCTCTGAAGTGATTGTAGTAAATTGGGTTCAATAGGATTTCCCAAAGTGGACCTGATAATGAGATCAACAGAGGTCACACACTGAGTTAAACTATATATGGATAGTTGCCCAACCCAGGGCTCTTAAGAGAAAGAAGCTCATGAAGTATTCCCTTGCTTAAAAGAAGAAATAATTAACATTTGCTATGATTTGGGTATGATGTGTCCCCCAAAAGCTCATGTATGAGAAAATATAAGAACATTCAAAGGAAAATGATTGAGTTATGAGATCTTTAACTCAGTTAGTGAATTAATCCCCTGATTTGGATTAACTGGGTAGTAACTAAAGACATATAGTTATGACTGGGGCAGGTGGGCATTGTGGGCATGCATTTAGAAAATATATTTTTATTTGGTAAGTGGTGTCTCTCTCTGCTTTCTGATCAATATGTGAGCCACTATCCTTCACTATACTCTTCCACCATGAAGTTCTGCTTTACTTCAAGCTCTAAGGAATGGACTTGGTTGTTTATGGACTGAGATCTCTGAAACTATGAGCCCCAAATATACTTTTTCTCATCAAAATTGTTCTTGTGAAGTCTTTAAGTCACATCAGTGAAAAAGCTGATTGAAACACCATCCCAATAGATGGCTGGACATACAATTGATATGAAAAAGCAAAGAAACAAATCCCCTCAAACAGTCCACAACATAAAAACTGACTCCATCAACACAACAGAGGAGGGAATATCAGATAATTTTGAAATTTCATAGTTAAAATGGTCAACGAGCTAAAAGAAGATATATGGAGTGAATTATGGAGAAAATAGAGGAATTGAAAACCACTTCTTGATAGAGATTCTCAAAAAAAAACCAAATAAAAATCCTGCACATGAAAGATTCAATATAACAAGTTAAAAATCAATGGACAATTTTACCAAAAGATTAGACCAATTTAAAGATATATTTTCAGTCTTTAAAAACAAAGTATATAATCTTGAAAATAAAATTGACCAGAAAGAAGAGATATTAAGAGACTATGACCAGAATATTCAAAAAATCTGAAATAATATCAAGAGGACACATTTAAGAATTATTGGAGTAGATGAAGTCTCTGAAATACTAACTAAAGGAATGCACATTCTTTTCAATGATATAATATTAGAAAATTTTCCAAACCATAGGAATGAGAAGGAAATTCAAATACAATAGTATATAAGAAACATTATAATGAAAATATCTAATATACAGAATAAAGATAGAACTACAAGATCAAAATGACTGGTCATATTTAGAAGTCTTCAACTGACTTGTATTTCAACTGATTTCTCAACTCAGACCCTAAAAGCCAGGAGGACTGGGGAACAGTATATACTAAGCTCTGAAAGACGATGGGTTCCAAGACTACTATGCCCTGAAAAATTTATCTGCAGAATTAAAAATGAAGTAAAACCTTTTTGTGATAAGCAGAAACCAAAATAATTCAAAACCACAAACCCTGCACTACAAAACATACTCAATGAAATATTTCCTGAAGAAGAAATAAAAAATAAAAATGAAAACCAATATAAGGATGCATTATACTAGAAGAATAGTCAATTTCCAAAGAACCAAGTCTAAATTAAGCATCAGAAATAAATCAAAATGGCAGGAAATAAAAACCATTTCTCCATAATGACATTGTAAACAGTCTAAACTCTTCAATCAAAAAACATAGCTTGGTACGTTGGATTAAATAAAAAATCAAGACCCAACAATATGTTTTTTGCAAGAGCCTCATGTTACTGGCAAAGATATCCACATACTGAAGGTAGAAGAATGGAAAAAGATATACCATGAAAATTGAACCAATAAACCAACAGGGGTAGCCTGACCACTCCTATTCAATATAGTCCTCAAAACTATGAGCAATCAGGCAAAAAATAAAAATAAAAAAAAAGAAACTAAATGTATACAAATAAGAAAAGAAGAGATCAAATTATCTGTTTGGTGATGAGATGATCCTACATTTAGAAGACCAAAAGTCTCCACCAGAATATGTCTAGAGCTGATAAACAAATTTAGTAAATTAGTAGAATACAAGATCAACATATATAAATCAATCACTTTCCCATACTCCAATAATGAACCTATTGAAAAAGAAATTAGGAAAACTATTCCATTCACAAAAAACCTCAAAAAATGCTTTGGAATAAATTTCATGAAAGATGTCAAGGACCTCTACAATAAAAATTATAGAACACTGAATAAAGAAATTTAAGAAATTTTTAAAATATGGAGCTCCTATCTGCTTGGATAGGCAGAATTCATATTACTAAAAATGATCATACCACCAAAAGTATTACCATATTCAATGACATTCCCATCAAAATACCAATGACTTTCTTCACAGAACTATAAAAAGCAATCTTAAAATTTATTTATAAAAATAAGAACCCACAGTAGCCAAAGCAATCCCGAGCAAAAAGAGTAATTCTGGAGGCATCACAATACTAGACGTAAAATTATGCTAGAGAGCTATAGTAAAAAACAACAACAAAAACAAAAACAAAACACGTTATTGTACTGGCACTAAAATGACATGGAGACCAATGGAATAAAATAAATTACACAAAGATAAACCCATACAAACAAAATCATCTGATATTAGACAAAGGAGCCAAATTGATTCATTGGAGAGAAGATAACGTTTTCAACAAATGGTGCTGGGAAAATTGAATATCCATATATATAGAAGAATAAAACTTGACCTCTGTCTCTCACCCTGCACACAAATCAACTCTAAGTGGATCAAGGACCTAGGAATTATACCAGAAACTCTACAATTGGTAGAAGACAATGTAGGTTCAACACTGCAACATGTTGACATAAGAACCAACTTCCTTAACAAGATTCCTGAAGTAAAGAAACAAAACCTAAAATCAATAAATGAAATAGCATTAAATTAAAAAGCTTCTGCACAGCAAATAAAATAAGATCACAAAGAGAAAGCATAGAGAATGTGGGATTTTTGTCACCTGCTTTTCAGGCCATTAATATCCAGCATATAAAAAAAATAAAAAATTTGTTGCCAAAAAATATCCAAATAATCCAATTAATAAATGGATAAAAGAACTAAACAGACACTTCTCAAAAGAAGAAATACAATTGGCAAAAAAATACATGAAAAAAATTTCAACAACACTAGCAATCAGGGAAAACAAACCAAAACTACAATGAGGTTTCATCTCACTCCAGTCAGAATGTCAGTTATCAAGAATACAAATTATAGGAGTCGGGGTTGTAGCTCAGTGGTAGAGTGCTTACCTAGCATGTATGAGGCACTGGGTTTGATCCTCAGCACCACATAAAAACAAATAAATTAAATAAAGGTATTTAAAAAAGAATACAAGTTATAATAAGTGTCAGTGAGAATATGGTGGAAAACATAAATCCATATATTGATGATGCGACTGCAAATTAGTGCCACTACTCTGGAGAACAGTATGGAGATTTCTCAAAAAAATGGGAATGAAACCACCACATGACACAGCTGTCTTACCCTTCAGTATATATCCAAAAGTTTTAAAATCAGCAAACCATAGGGATATAGCTACATCAATGTTTAGAACAACACAATTTACAATATCCAATCTATGGAATCAATCAAAGTGTCCCTCAACAGATTGATGTATAAAGAAAATTTAGTATGTATACACAATGGAGTATTCCTCAGCATAAAGAAGAATAAAATTATGACATTTGCTGGCAAATGGATGCAACTGGAGACTATCATGCTAAAAGAAATAAGTCAGACTCAGAAATCCAAATCTCAAATGTTTTTTTTTCTGATTTGCAGAAGCTAGTCCAAAGTAAGGGGGAAGGAGAAAAAGATAAAGAGAAAAGGAGGGGATTCCATCAAAATAGAAGAAAGATTAGTGGATTAGATGAAGGTAGGTGAGGAGAAGGGAGAAAAGACAGGAGAAGAGATGAATAGCAGAATGAATTGTACCTATTTTTCCTATGTAGATATATGATTATACCACAATGAATATTGGTATCATATATATTCACAAAACGTTAACTATGTAAAATACTAAACATATATAACAGAAGTATCAGTAGAGTAGAAGAAAAGGAAAAGGGGGAGGAAGAGGAGAGGGAGCAGGGAAATAACAGGAGTGAATTAGAGCAAATTATTTGGCATGCTTTTATAATTATATTAAAATAAATCTTAATGTCAAACATAACTAAAAAGAACCATAAAATGGAGACTAGAAGACCAAAGATGTGTAAAGCACATGGACCTATAAATTCATGACAAAAACTAATCTTTTGGGGATTGAACCCAGGGAACTTAACTACTGAGCCACATCATCAGGCTTTTTTTGTATTTTATTTAGACACAGGATTGTGCTGAGTTACTTATGCCCTCATTAGTTTCCCAAGCCTGGCTTTGAACTCTTGATCCTCCTGCCTCAGCTTCCCAAATCAATCTTAAAGATTGCATGTTGATGATGTTGCTAGGTTATTAGCATTCAATGCAAGAATCTTACCATGGGTCACAATGCAAATGTGTTTGATCTGTGGTGATAGGGGGCCAACTGATGGCAAGAAACCTAAGGCACAAAATGCAAAAACAATATATTCAGCTGACCATTATCAACATACTTTTAGTCATCTCAGTCCAAGCCATAATAATTCATTGTATATATATTATCATTATAACAGAAATTCTAGTTTGAGTCTTACAAAATGCAATAAAAGAATAGAGCATTATTAAAGTTGTAACTTTGAGGAGAGAGCTAGATGGCAGATTAGCTAGAAGTGGCTTTTCTCACAGCTCCATGACTCAGGACTCAAACAGTGAGAAACTAATTCTCTGGAAGGTGAGTGAAAGAAAAAACACTCCAATGATAATATTGATAATATTTTTAATATTATAATATTATAGATGATACCCCATAGTTCTCAAGTTTCAACACACAAGGCTAATTTCTTTGGTCTAAGTGTTAATGGACAAATGAATAGCTGTAGATTTTATAATAGCCAAGATATTGTCTAATGTTAAACTTAGATAACTACTACTGCCACATGTAATAATGAAACTCTAAATTGAAGGAACTGACTACTCAGGAACTTATTTTCTTGGCCTGGATTTGTTAGTTTGAATCATGGCCTCATAGAGTTCCACAAAATTTAACCTTTGTTAATCAGTTTTTTGTCTTTTTTTCTTAAGTGTGTGTACTATTTTTGTGCCATTAGTCTTTCAGATGATCCAAAAACTAACTCATCATCTGACAAAAATATCATAATTGTCATAACCAGTTCAACCACAAACTTGTTTCTGAGACAACGATGTTATCTAATGATCATAAAAGTGGTATAAATTGGAATAACAATGAATTTGTGTCTAGCCCTAAGGTAGAAGCTGGTGGCCAAGGGATAGGGAGATTAGGAGAAGTACATCCTCAATAAGCAACCTATTCACAGAATATCTTGTGATTCATATATTTTCATTTCAGTCTCTTTAATCTACCCTTGTGTCAAGAATTCAACAAATCTAAAGCCTCACCTGGGCTTTTATAGCCTACCTCAAAGTTTTCCAGCCCAAATCATGCACTCACTTTCTCTAAAGAGATGATATTTTAGAATTGCCCATGTAGTGTTCTTTCTTCTGCAATAAGTTAATAAAAATCAGTTTGCTTATATAAGAATATATTTATTTATTAGTGATGTTACCCTGTTTTGTCTTTGGCATAGCACATATAACACCTAAAATACTGTTTTTCATTCATCTATTACTGTATGTCTCCCTTGACTACAATATAATTGCATGAGGTCAAGATCTTTAAATATCTCATTAACAGTTTTTCCTCTAGTCAATATAGTTTACATGTTTGACATATTGTAAGTGTAAATACATAAATTAAAGTAATATAGATCTTCAGTAGAAAATATGGTCCATTAAAATAGGATCAAACCTGGCTGGCAATAATAAATATGAAGTAAGTAATTAACTGAGACTTAAAATTAGTAAAAATATTATGTTCTTCAAATAATTCCCTAACACAGGTATTTACATAGATTTTATTTTGCTTCCTTTTTGCCTTTATTGAAGAGTAAGGACAGACATTTTATACAAATTATAAAACTTAATAAAATAAATTGAGACTACTTTCATTGAATAGAAATAAAGATTCTTAAGAAGCACAAAATTGGGAAATATCAGAAGTATAAAACACACACAAAAGAAGTAGAATTTTATAACTGAGCAAGTGAACTGTACATATTTAATAAATGATCTGAAGGAGAATAAAAATGAGGAATGCTAATAGGATATCAACTCTTATGATGTCATATGAATCACATCTGGCACTACAGAGTGGCTACAGGAAATGAAGAGTAGCCAAAAATTGGCTAAATGGACAATAGAGGTAGTACAAGCAATAGGTAAAGAATCAATAAATATATTGTATGGTGGGTAGAATAAAAGATAGTATTTACATAATTTATATAATGTCTGTATATTATAAAAAGTAAAGTTGGCACAAGTGAGAAATATTTTTAATTAAAATTGAAAAAGTAAGACATACAGTGAAACAATAGTAAGAATGCTATGTAAAAATTGTTGAGTAAATTCAGTTAGTACCTAGAGTAGTGATGTCCATCTCATTCCACTATCTTTGCTACTCTCATGCCCCCTACATTCCCCTACCTCCCCTTTGCCCTATCCAAAGTACTTCCATTACTCCCATACCCCCCCATGTTTTGTATCAGCATCCACTAATCAGCAAAAACATTCAGCGTTTGGTTCTTTGGAATTGGCTTACTTCACTTAGCATGATGTTCTCTAGTTCCATCCATTTAACTGCAAATGCCATAATTTTATTCTCTTTTATTGCTGGGTAATATCCTATTGTGTATATATACCACAGTTTCTTTACCCATTCATCTATCGAAGGATATCTAGTTTGGTTCCACAGTTTAGCTATTGTGAATTGAGCTGCTATAAACATTGAAGTGGCTGCAGCACTGTAGTATGCTGTTTTTACTCTTCTGGGTATAGACCGAGGAGTGAGATAGCAGGCTCAAATGGGTGGTTCCATTCCAAGTTTTCTAAGGAATCTCCATACTGCTTTCCAGATTGGTGGTATCAATTTGCAGTTCCACCAGCAATGTATGAGCGTGCCTTTTTCTCCACAACCTCAGAAACACTTATTGTTGTTTGTATTCTTGATGATTGCCATTCTGACTGGTGTGAGATAAAATATTAGGGTAGTTTTTATTTGCATTTCTCTGATTGCTAGAGATTTTGAACATTTTTTCATATGTCTGTTGATGAATTGTGTATCTTCTTCTGTGAAGTTTGTGTTCAGCTCTTTGGCCCATTTATTGATTGGGTTGTTGGTTTTTTTGGTGTTAAGTTTTTTGAGTTCTTTATATATCTTGGAGATGAGTGCTCTATCGGATGTGTATATGGCAAAGATTTGTTCCCAGAATGTCAGCTCTCTGTTCACTTCATTGATTATTTCTTTTGCTGAGAAGAAGCTTTTTAGTTTGAATCCCTCCCATTTGTTGATTCTTGATTTTACTTCTTGTGCTATAGGAGTCTTGTAAGGAAGTATGGTCCTAGTCCGACATGATGAAGATTTGGCCCTATTTTTTCTTCTA
>CM053417.1:51775917-51882679 GCA_028644305.1 Xerus rutilus | reverse complement strand
CTTATTCTTCCAAATGAATTTCATGATTGCCTTTTCTATTTCTATAAGGAATGACATTGGGATTCTAATTGGTATTGCATTGAATCTATATATCGCTTTGGGAAGTATGGCCATTTTGACAATATTGATTCTGCCTATCCAGGAGCATGGGAGATTATTCCATCTTCTAAGGTCTTCTTCAATTTCTTTCTTCAGTGTCTTGTAGTTTGCATTGTAGAGGTCTTTCATCTCTTTTGTTAAATTGATTCCCAAGTATTTTATTTTTTTTGAGGCTATTGTGAATGCGATAGTTTTCCTAATTTCTCTTTCAGAGGGTTTATCACTGATGTATAGAAAAGCAATTGATTTTTGGGTGTTGATTTTATATCCCACTACTTTGTAATTTTGTTCCTCTTTATAGCTGAGTAGCACTTGACTGTGTACATACTACATTTTATTTATCCATGTATCTATTGATGTGTACCAAGGCTGATTACATATCTTGGCTATTGCAAATAACATTAGGATAAACATGCGTACATAGGTAGCTCTTTTGTATGTTGACTTCATATCTTTCTGACAAAATTTGAGAGGTGATGTACTTAGATCATATAGTAGTTCCATTTTTAGGATCTGAGAATTCTCCATAATGATTTTTGTAGTGGCTATACTAATATCAAGAGTGTATAAAGGTTCCATTTTATCCCAGATCCTTGAAAGCATTTATTGTTTTTGTGATCTTAATGGTTATCATTCTGATTGGAGTGAGATGGAATCTCTGCAGCTTGGATTTACACTTCCCTGATAGCTAAAAATGTAAACTAGTTTTAGTCTAATTATTGGCCATTTGTATCTCTTCTTTTGAGAAGTGTCTGTTTAGCTCTTTTACTCATTTACTGAATGAGTTGTTCTTCTGGTGTTGAGATTGCTGAGACTCTTACATATTCTGGATATTAATCTTCCATTGAAGTGCAGCTGATAGTAATTTTCTTCCATTCTATAGTTGGTAATTGTTTACATTGCTAATTGTCTTCCTTGTTGTGCAGAAGCATTTTAATTTGATGCCATCTCATTTATTAATCTTTGGTATTATTGCCTGTGCTACAAGAGTCCTATTGAAGAAGTTGTTTCCTGTGCCTGTAAGTTGGAAAGTTTCATCCTATATTTTATTCAAGCAATTGATTTTCATCTGGCCTTATTCGTAGGTCTTAAATCCATTTGGACTTGACTTTTGTACAGGTGAGGTACAGGGATCTAGTTTCACTCTTTTACATATGGGTGCACTGTTTTCACAGCAGCATTTATTAAAGGGGCTGTCTATTCTCCAAGGTGTGTTTTAGGCACCTTTTGTTAATTAGAAAAGACTCTTACATTACTATACCCAGTATTTAAAATGATCAAGTTCTTCATTCTAGGAAAATATTTTGTTCTTGCATTAAAATATGTGGAAAGACAAAAATAGTTCATCTCAAAACAGAAAAGGAAGTTTTTGTTAGTCCTCCACCACTGCTAACTTCAAGATTAGAAAGTGAGTTATAAATTTAAGAAGGCCTCCTCTTTAGAATAGCTGGAGATACCTTTGACATAATACTTAGTGACTTTGCGTTTTAAACTATGCACCATCTTATGAAAGGCTTGACCTTTTACATCACATAGTGTTTATATGGCTCTATAGTTATATGCAAGTGGATTAAAATCCTGGAGTCAGTTTAGGCAAAATATTCAAGCTTTCTGTTTCATTACTTGTAAAATGGGATTACTAATGAAACTTACTTTATACTGTTTCTCCCCAAAGGATACATAGTTGAATATATAAGATAAATGAACAATTTATCCCATTTTCTGGAACAAAGAAAGTGTTCAATAAGCATCAAGTAATGTTAAATTATAGGAATAGTTTCAATAAAAAATGAATTTTGGTGTTTTTCTTTCTTTTTCCATGTCCCTTGTTCTAACTTTCCTCTGGAGCTATAATGAATTCCTGATGCATTTCATATATTCAAATTTGCCAGGGATAGCTGATGAGATTCAAGGTGACTGTAAAAAGTTGTACTTTTTATATCTTGTTTTTGTGAAAAGGAAAGAAAATTCCAATGAAGTGCTTAGCTCCTCTTTTAAAAAGGGCAAGACAAAGTAAGTCATACAAATCATCTCATTTTCCTATTTCAAATTATTGAATACATTTTCTATGCCACTTCCTCCATCTTCTTTAATCTTATTATCATGTAAGTCTCCTTCAGTATCCTATTTGTGACTGCTTTAAGTTGATAGGAACACTTTCAGAGCTAGAAAAACCCAGTAAAATAAGGTTCTAAAAGAAGTTATTTATACTTTAAAATACGACTGTACAACAGTTTAGCAGTTTACCAAAGTCCTCTTGTTGATTCTATGTTTCATTATTTTCTTTGAGGATATTCTCAACTCTTATTGTTTTTATAGTCAAACTAAGATTAAATAAAACCTCTTTGCCAAACTGAAGATAAGAACAAAATTATTTTAATCTTTAAAAAAGTTTTACAATTCTGTTCTGTAATTTGGTATTCCAGGTAAACACAGTTTATCATTTTATTCTTTTCATTTGTATACGGATATTTTGGATTATGCATTGAAAAAATATTGACATCACAGTGTTTCAATCTGTTACTCTTTTTATGAAACAATCTTTTGATAGGAGTATTGATTTTCTGACTAAAGTTTTCTGTTTGGCTTCATACAAGTCTTTTGTTAATGTGAAGTCTAGTGAAATCTAGCCCTTTCAACTTCCATTGCATCTCTATTCCTGCAGTTTACATATTTTAAAAGGTAGACTTCATCACTCCAGAGAACTTTACACATTATATTTCATTAAGAAAATTCAAATAAGTAACTTTCTTTCATTAGACATTTTCATTATAAAATTAGTGTCACATGGAAATTTGGAAAATGAAATGCGTGTCTGAATTACTTATCAATTGCTGCACAAAAGTGCATCATAATTTATATAGTTTACAATATAAGTAAATATTTTATCTTATGTAGTTTATTTGAATCATCTATTCAAATGTGACTTAACTGAGTGATAATGATTTAGTATATTTCATGAAGTGGTAGTTGAAGGTACCAACATCCGATTGGAGTGGCATATGACTAATTGAAACTGAAAGTTTTAGACAAAGAGCAGCTGCAGAAAAAGCCTTATCTGAATGTCCTTTTTACTGATGATTTACTCAAGGTTTTCTGAGCATTTAACTACCTTAAATCTTCTTCTAAGTGAACTTCCAGTCAAGAAGGGCAGTTCAAGGGCAGTCAAGACTGCCCTTTAGCATTGGGATAAAATATTGTTTAAAAAAAATAGAACCTTCCATACTTTTCCACTAAAGCCCTAAAAGACTTAAGCCCATCTCCTTCATTAAGCTTATATATAAAATCTTATCTCTGGTTCTTTGAGAGGCCTCTTCTTCCCTGTAAATTGCTCTCAAATGCATGAGAACTAAGAATTTATCTTGTATTCTCTTTGTTGTCAAATAAATTATAGCTTCCCTACCCCATTTTTCCCCATCTTCAAGCTTTTCGACCTAAGTTGGCAGAGGGAAATTTTTCTTCCACACATAGTCAAAATGTTAACCTTTAATGCAATCATCTGAAAGCTTGACTGTGATTGAAGGGTCTGATTCCAAGGCTAATGAACTTGGCTGGGAAGTATGTGTTTCATGATGCCAGGGGAACACAATTTTCCTCTCTGTTAGTCAGCTTTCCATCTCTGGGACACAATTTTTTAGAAAAACAACATACAGGAGGAAAGGTTTATTTTGGCTCAGAGTTTCGCAAGTTTCATTTCATGGTTGACTGGCTCCAAGGCAGAAATATCACAACAGAGGAGCACAACAGAAGAAAGCTACTCACCTCATAATAGCAATGAAGCAGCGAGAAAGCAAGGAAGGAGCCATTAACAAGCCATACCCTTTCAGGGCATGCCCACAGTGGCTCACTTTTTCCAACTAGGCCTCACTTCTATACAGTTTTCACTGCCTCACAAAAAATGCCATCAGTTATGAAGTGATGAATGGATTGATCCATGGATGAGATCAGAGCCCTCATGGACTGATCACTTCCCAAGAGTCCCACTTTTGAACATTGTTGCTTTGGAAATAAGTCTTCAACATATGAGCCCTTGGGAGACATTCCAGATCCTAACCACAACATACATGATCTAGAGCTCTTCATAGCAATGTCAGAGTGTCTTCAAGTATGTGCTGAGTAATAGAAAAGACAACAATGAACATAAAGTGTATTTTTTTGTGTGATTTAGGTGCAGAAATCATATATGGTCATTTGTGAAAATATTATTGGTTGCACAAGTCCACCCTAATTAAAGTGAAAGAGTGCTATACAAGGAATTTAATAAAAATAACAGAAGCAAGAACCGCTGGGGATTTTTTCCTAATTGAAATCCCATGGTAAATATATAATTCTACTTTTTAATTTAGCATTCTCTTTCTTTTTCTCTTTCTCTCTCTCTCTCAGTTACCAGGGTACTGAGAATTTAACTCTGGGGTGCTTAACCACTGGGCCATATCCTCAGATCTTTTTCATGTAGTTTTATTTAGACAGGGTTTTGGTAAGTTTTTTAGAGCCTCACTAAGTTGCTGAGGTTGGCTTTGAACTCTCAGTCCTCCTGACTCAGCCTCCCGAGACACTGGGATTAGAGATGTGTGCCACCATGCTTGGCGAATTTAACACTCTCAATAAAACTATTCCTCTTGGTTATTATATCATCATCATAATCATCTTTCTAATTACTACAAAGTACCCTATTATCACTTGAGATTACAGCATTTGTATTTACTCTCCATCTAAAATAGATAATTTTGACATTTAATCATTTTTTCATTCAAGTATTTTGCAATTTTATATCACAATAACTCCATAAAAACTATTAAATATTTTGTTTTCACAAAAACTAAACTGTTATGTATGACCACAGCTTTCTTGATGGAAATTCATTGTGTAACATGTATAGAACACAGGGAAATAGAATGACCTAATTTTCTAGGTGTCTTTTTGGTTATGAAGAAAGTTAAAACGGAAAAGATCCATACTTAAAACACTTGTCACATTTTCATTCACTACATAAATAACTCCCATATGGCAGAGAAAGTCTGTCACAAATTGTCTCATTTACCTTTTCTTTTCAGTTTACACTCTCACATAATCCTACATTTTACCCAAATTGCATACATGTGTTATTCAGACTTTGTAAACATTTCACCCAAGAATCCTTTTGCTAATTTTGCTCCTGGAGCTTGCAATATCTTCCTGTACCTCTAATACCACCTCTTTCTTTCATCTGGAGACTTTTTTTCATCTTTCAAGACTGTATATAAAGATTTTCTAAAACCACTTTTCCAGAGAGAATTGGCAATTTCTTTATTTCATTTCTTTTGTTTCTATTCTTTAAAATTTCTTCCATAATTCCAAGAACATTTTATTGTACTGTTTCTTGAAAGCAGCAATTTTAAAATATCATAATGAATCATTTATTTTCAGTGCCTTTTCACCTACTTTAAAGGCTTAGTACATAGAAGTTGCACAGTAAAAGGTAAAACTAACCTTCCTTGGAAATATTTAGCAGTATCCTTCCCTTCAATTTAGTCAAGTCCCTAATAGATTTTAACCACATAAGTTTTAAAAGCCTCCTAGTCGTATATTCAACAAATAGTTATTAACCACCTACTTTATACCAAGCACTCTTCTAGGTGCTGGGATATATCAGTAATCAAAAGAGATAAAGGGCTTCCCCTTATGGACCTTACATTTTGATGAGTATAAGGAGACAATAAAAGTATAATTGGTAACAATGCCAGATATAGGTAGATAATAAAGATAAAATCAAATAGGATAGAGGATAAAGTATTTAAGGAAACTTCTCTAAAGAGATGATGTTTGGGGTCTGTGGTTGTGGCTCAGTGGTAGAGTGCTTGCCTAGAACATGTGAGATACTGTGTTCAATCTTCAGCACCACATAAAAATAAGTAAATAAAGATATTGTGTCCATCAACAACTAAAAATATTTTTTAAAGAGATGATATTCGTCCAGAAGGAAGTTAGAGAATTAGCCATATGGTAGCTAATAAAAGAATATTCCAAGCAAAAGTATCAGCAAAAGCATAAAATTACCTAATGTCACCATGGAGTAAAGAGTAGCTCAGTGTAACTGTTTTTTGTGAGCAAGAAGAAGAGCATGAGGCCATGAGGATATAGAGGAAACTGAGAGCCAATTTTAAAAATCTTACTATATACTTAGAGTGAGCAGAGAACTGACAAAATTAGAAATATTTTATATGATTCCTCTGAATGCTGTGTAGAGTTCATGGTGCAAGAGATTGAGAAATAAGGATCAAAATCATAATTGGTAGTACCTCATGTACTCATATTAATATGTCAAAATATACCCTACTGTCATGTATATCTAAAAACAACAAATGAAAGAAATATGCAAGCTATGGGAATAATCCAGATTTAAAAAAAATGTGACTTGGACCAGCTAGGAATGTGAATATGGGGAAAAATTGGGATAAAGCATGGAAGTAGAGCCAACAATGACATACTGAGTATCAGGTATGACACAAAGAGGAATCAAATCTGACTCTATGGTTTATGGACTAAGAAACAGGAAGAATAATGTTGTCATTTGTTGAGTAAAAGTAGTTAATAAAGATTTCTGGTTAAACAGGTTGTTAGGGAAATATAAGAATGACTTCAACTTTTACCTATTAAAATTTCATTTGGCAAGGCAGTTGGATACACAAGTCTGATTTATAGTAGTTACTATAACTCTGTAAAAGTTACACTAAACATGGTGTCTTAAAACAATGATGCAATGTACTTAGTTCATGAATCTAAATTTATGTAGGATTGTTGATGATCAATCTGTGCTCAGTTGGCATGAATTAAAGTGACTTGAAAGCAAAGGGCATTCAATAATTTTTCTGGTGGTAGATGCTGGCTATTGACTGCAAAGCAAGGTTGAAGGGGGAGAGAAGGAGAGTGACAGACTATAGTAGAGAAACATAGTCACAGTTATTGATCTCTGATATGATACAGTTAGGTGGAAGATTGAGATCAGTGACATCATGGAGCAAATGCATTTTGCCCTAAGAATAATTACTACTATATCACTTACTTTCTTAGGAGCTCTCACAAACCAATTCCATCACATTTTTGGCATTTATTAGTGGGCTGGGTTGAATCAAGTGTTGAATCAAGTATCTTTAATATTTGACCCTCTCACACAGATTTGTTTCAGGTCTGTGTTAGTCAGGTTTGTGTCTCCATGACAAAAGCACCTGACAAGAACAACTTAAAAGAAGAGACATTTCTTTTGACTCATGGTTTCAGGAATTTAATCCATGGTGGGCCAACTCCATTTCTCTGGGCCCAAGACAAGGCAGAACATTATGACAGAAGGGCATGGTGAAGGATCACTGTTTCACTCATGATGGCCAAGAAGCAGAGAGAGAGAGAGAAAAGGTAAGGTGCGACAGGGAAGATATACCCTTCTAGGACTTGCTCTCAGTGACCCACCTCCTCTAGCCACACCACTCCTGCCTACAGTTATCAGTCAGTTCATTCAAACTATGAACTGTGACTATGTTTCTCTATTATAGTCTGTTACTCTCCTTCTCTACCCCTCAAACCTTGTTTGGCAGCCAATAGCCAGCATCTACCACCAGAAAAAATTATTAAATGCCCTTTGCCTTCAAGTCAGCTCTCATAATCCTATCATTTTACCCCTGAATCCTCTTGCATTAACATAGTATTATAGGGATACCTTATATAAAAACCATAACAAGGTCTACATATATTCATTCCCATCAGATGGTCTTCCCCTCATCTACCAAAATAATATAAAGTGAATATCCATGATCATCATATCATACTTTGAATGTGTCCTAAGAGTGATCTGTTCCAAATTTATAGTGCAATACACAGCAAAGGGCATGCAAAATACCATCATTTAAAATAAATTGTCATAAAAATTCAAATGCCTGTTTAACCTCAAATCATAAAATTGTTCATGAAATAGAATAAATTGATTTCTGGCTTCCAAATGTCAATGCAAGAACTACTGCCTTGTATAGAAACAAAGTTTCTCTGTTGAGACACAATGAAATATTATATTGTATCATTGATATTAATTTAAATTTATAACTCCTTTCTTCATTGATGTTCAAACATTCCATAGTCACATGAAATATATGATTTAGAAAATATTGGCAAAGATCCAATATGCTTCTGTTATATTCAGAAACATAAATCAGATTATGACACTCATGCTTAAAACAATGTATTTACTTCTGATTGCAACAGAACAAAATTGAAACTCAAAAGACATGACCTTCAGACACCCTTCATCAAACTATCATCTCTATACATATCCTCAAATCATTTTTTACTTGAATACCGTGCCACTGCTTTATTGTCTATGATCCGCATCAGTCTTTCCTGATGAAGGATTTTTTTTAGATTTTTTAGTTGTCAATAGATCCTTATTTATTTATATGCTGTGCTGAGATTTGAACCCAGTGACTCACACATGCTAAGCAAGCACTCTACCACTGAGCCACAAACCCAGCCCCTGCTGAAGGATTTCTTAAATTGCTGGTTCTTTACTTGGAATACTCATTTCCACATTAAATGCTTGTCTACTTTTTATCATAATCTTAGTCCAAGTGGTACATTTTAAGAGAAGCTATCCTCATCCACCCAAACCCAAGAAGCATCAAAATACAAGTAACTCCTTGTAACATTTTATTTTTTGAATTTCTTTGGTATCACTTATTCTAAAATTCTTGGTTTTTTAAAATTTATTTATTCTAATTAGGTATACATGAGAGTAGAATGAATTTGATTCATTGTACACAAATGGAGCACAATTTTTCATTTCTCTGGTTGTACACAATGTAGAGTTGCACCATATGTGCAGTCAGACATGTACCTAGGACATAATGTCCATCTCATTCCACCGTCTTTCCTGCCCCTTTGTCCCCTCACCTCCTCTCTCTCCCTTTTGACCAAAGTTCCTCCAATCTTCCCATGCCCCCACCCCCATTATAGATCAGCATCCACTTATCAGAGAGAACATTCAGGCTTTGGTTTTTTGTGATTAGCATACATTGCTTAGAATGATATTTTCCAACTCCATTCATTTACCTGCAAATGTCATAGTTTTATTCTCATTTAGTGTTGAGTAATATTACATTGTGCATATATCCACAGTTTCTTTATCCATTCATCTATTGAAGGGCAGTTTCTTTATGCATTCATCCATTGAAGGGTATCTAAGTTGGTTCCACAGTTTAGCTATTTTGAATTGAGCTGCTAAAAACATTAAAGTGGCTGCGTCATTGTAGTATGCTATTTTTAAGTCCTTTGGGTATAGACCAAGGAGTGGGATAGCTGGGTCAAATGGTGGTTTCATTCCAAGATTTCTAAGGAATCTCCATACTGCTTTCCAGATTGATTGCACCAATTTGCAGTCCCACCAGCACTGTAAGAGTGTGCCTTTCCCCCTACATCCTCGCCAACCCTTATTGTTTGTATTCTTGATAACGGCCATTCTGGCTGGTGTGAGATGAAATCTTAGAGTAGTTTTATTTGTATTTCTCTAATTGCTAGAGATGTTGAACATTTTTTTCATTTATTTGTTGATTGATTGTATATCTTCTTCTGAGACATGTCTGTTCAGCATCTTAGCCAATTTATTGATTGGGTTGTTTGTTTTTTGGTGTTAAGTTTTTTGAGTTCTTTATATATCCTGGAGAATTGTGCCCTATCTAATGTGGTGTGGCAAAAATTTACTCCAAAAATGTAGGCTCTCTTTACCTCACTGATTGCTTCTTTTGGTGAGAAGAAGCTTTTTAGTTTGAATCCATCCCATTTATTAATTCTTGACTTTATTTCTTGTTAAGGAAAACGAGGCCTAATCTGATGTGATGAAGGTTTGGGCCTGCTTCTTTCTGTATTAGGCACAGGATCTCTAGTCTAATTCCTAGGTCCTTGCCCACTTTGATTTGAGATTTATGCATGGTGAGAGAGAGGACTTTAGTTTCATTTTGCTGCATATGGATTTCCAGTTTTCCCAGCACCATTTGTTTAACAGGCTATCTTTTCTTCAGTGTATATTTTTGGCACCTTTATCTAGTATGAGATAACTGTATTTATGTGGGTTTCTCTCTATGTCTTTTGTCCTGTATTATCAGTCTACATGTCTGTTTTGGTGCCAATACAATTACATTTTTGTTACTATAGCTTTGTTAGTATAGTTTAAAGTCTGGTATTGCGATGCTTCCTGCTTCACTCTTCTTGCTGAGGATTGCTTTGGCTATTCTGGGTTTCTTATTTTTCCAAATAAATTTCATGATTGCTTTTTCTATTTCTATAAAGAAGGACATTGGGATTTTAATTGGAATCACATTGAATCTGTATATTGCTTTGGATATTATGGTCATTAAGGCAATATTAATTCTGCCTATCCAAGAGCATGGAAGATTTTTCTATCTTCTAAGATCTTCTTCAATTTCTTTCTTTAGTGTCCTGTAGTTTCTATTGTAGAGATCTTTTATCTCTTTTGTTAAATTGATTCCCAATTTGTTTTAGGCTATTGTGAATGGGGTAGTTTTCCTAATTTGTCTTTCAGAGGATTCATCACTGATATATAGAAATTCATTATATTTATGAGTGTTGATTTTATATCCTGCTATTTGCTGAATTCCTTTATTAATTCTAGAAGTTTTCTGGTGGAGTTTTTGGATCCTCTAAGTATAGAATCATGTTATTTGCAAATAATGATAGTTTGAGTCCTATTTTTCCTATTCATGTCTCTTTAATTTCTTTTATTTGTCTAATTGCTCTGGCTAGAGTTTCAAAGACTATGTTGAATAGAAGCGATGAGAGTGGGCATCCCTGTCTTGTTGCAATTCTTAGAGGAAATGCTTCCAATTTTTCTCCATTTAGGAAGATGTTGGTTTTCAGTTTAGCATAGATAGCTTTTACAACATTGAGGTATGTTTCTACTATTTCTAGTTTTTCTAGTGTTTTGAACATGAAAGGATGCTATATTTTGTCAAATGCTTTCTCTTCATGAATTGATATAATCTAAGATTTTTATCTTTAAGTTTATTGATGTGATGGATTATGTTTTTTTTTAAATTTCTGTATGTTGAAACAACCTTGCATTCCTGGGATGAACCCCACTTGATCATAATGCATTATCTTTTTAATATGTTTTTGCATGCAATTTGCCAAAATTTATTGAGAATTTCTGCATCTATGTTCATCAGAGATATTGGTCTGAAGTTTTCTTTCTTTGATGTGTCTTTGTCTGGTTTTGGAATCAGGGTCATACTAGCCTCATAGAATGAGTTTGGAAGGGTTCCTTCCTTTTCTATTTTATGGAATAATTTGCGGAGTATTAGTATTAATTCTTCTTTGCAGGTCTTATAGAACTCAGCTGAGAATCCATCTGGTCCCAGGCTTTTCTTCGTTGTTAGGATTTTGATGGCATCTTCTATTTCCTTCCTTGAAATTGGTTTGTTTAAATTGTATATATCTTCCTGGTTCCATTTCAGTAGGTCATATTTTTCTAGAAATTTGTTGGTGTCTTTGAGGCTATTTTGCTGTAATATAAATTTTCAAAATAGTCTCTAATTTTCCTCTGTATTTCAATAGTGTCTGTCATGATATTTCCTTTTTCATCGCAAATTTTGGTAATTTGAGTTTTCTCTCTCCTTCTTTTCATTAGAGTGGCTAAGGGTTTGTCAATTTTATTTATTTTTTCAAAGAACCAGCTTTTGGTTTTGTCATTTTTTTTGAATTGTTTCTTTTCTTTCAATTTTATTGACTTCATCCATGATTTTAATGATTTCCCATCTTCTACCTCTTTTGGTGTTGGGTTGTTCCCCTTTTTCTAGGATATTGAGATATAATGTCAGGTAATTTATTTGTTGACTTTTTCTTCTTTTATTGAATGAGCTTAATGCAATGAATTTTCCTCTTAGCACTGCCTTTATAGTGTCTCAGAGATTTTGATATGTTGTATCAGAATTCTCATTTATCTCTAAGAATTTTTTTTTAATCTCCACCCTGATATCTTCTATATCCATGTGTCATTCAATAGCATATTATTTAGTCTCCAGATGTTGGAGTAGTTTGTATATTTGATTTTATCATTGATTTCTAATTTCGTTCCATTATGGTCACATAGAATTAAGGGTAGTATCTCTACTTTTTTTGTATTTGCTAAGACTTATTTTGTGGCTTAAGATATAGTCTATTTTGGAGAAGGATCCATGTGCTGCTGAGAGAAGTGTTTTCACTCATTGATGGATGGAATATTCTCTATATGTCTGTTAAGTCTAACTTACTGATTGTTTTATTGACTTCTATAGTTTCTTTGTTTAGTTTTTGTTTGGTAGATCTATCCAGCAGTGAGAGAGGTATGTTAACATCACCCAGTGTTATTGTGTTGTGATCTATTTGATTCTTAAAGTTGAGAAGGGTTTTTTTAATATACGTAGATGCCCCATTGTTTGGATCATAGATATTTATGTTTGTTATTTCTTGTTGATATATGATTCCCTTGAGTAGTATGAAATGTCCTTCTTTATGCCTTTTCACCCTGAGTAGTATGAAATGTCCTTCTTTATCTGATACGAGGATGGAAACCCCTACTTGTTTATGCTGTCCATGTGAGTAGTATGTCTTTTTCCTACCCTTTCATTTTCAGTGTGTGGATGCAATTTCCTGTCAGATGAGTCTCTTGAAGGCAGCATATTGTTGGGTCTTTTTAAAAATCCAATCTGTCAGTCTATGTGTTTTGATTAATGAGTTTAGGCCATTCACTTCATTCATTCACTTCCTTTCTTGTGGTATGGATCTGAGGTATTTAAGTTTCTGCCCTACAATCTTGTAGTGACCCTGCAGATTACCTGTACCTCACCTTGGAGTTAGCTTCCAGTTCCCAGCAGGTGTCTCCAGATGAATGCTATTGCAACTAAAGATGGTGGCAGTGAAAGTATAGGTAGCTCAAGATAGCAGTGGGGCTCAAGATGGATGCAACCACTTTCAGAAATGAGAATGAAAGAATGGGACTTACAATGGCCTTGGGCTGCCTGTTTGGAGATGCAGCACTGTAGCATGCTGTGCTGTGGTGGGCAGCTGCCTCCAGGCACAAATTTGTTGTCCCAAAGTGTAGGCTACTACATAGGGAGGACTATGGCAATGGCTGCAGTGTCCCAATATGGCTACCAGCCGGGAATCGGCAACATGGACCTCCATTTTGCAAAGGTTCAGTCCTTGGCTTGGGCTGTCACACAGGTCTGCAAGTGCAGTCCTGAGCCTGACCTGGGCTTGGGCTCTTGTTCTGGTTCTGGGCCTGGGCCTGGGCCCCAGCCCAGGTTCCTCTGGATCAGGGGGGCAGTAATGGGTCTGGGCTCTATCATGGATTCGCCAAGGTGGTCCTAGGCCTGGGCCTGGGCTCCAGGGGTTCGGCAAGAGTGATCCTGGTCCTGACCTGGGCCTGGCCTCCTGCAGGTTGGCAGGGGTGGCCCTGGAAGTTCTTGTTTTATTTACTGGTTTTCTCATTTATTTCTCTTCCTCTTTTCCCTCTCTCTGCTATATTTCCATATTCTTCCTTGTACTGATTCCTCATTTAAATACATGTCTTTTTAGCCTCTGGTGAAAAATTTCCCTGCACCTGTCTCCTTGCTTAAAAATATCAAATTGTTATTATTATGTCTTTTAATATACATCAAAACATTCTTGGGATCCAATGCTTAAATCAGAGCCAGAAACATTCAAAGTAATGACAGCTAAAGTAATTAATGAAGGTCAGTTGATGGTTTAATTCTCTTGAAAGCACAGTCCAAAACAAGAAACTCAAGATTCTTCTGTCCTCACCAATGCTAAGCAAGAGTCAACATTATGAATATGTGGGGGATCCCAGTACTAGGAAATGTAACTCTTGACATAGCAAAGGAAGGGTTTGTTACTTGTTTATTCATGCTTTCTTGGAATGTGCTTTTCTTTAGATTGTTTTTTAATGTCTTCATTGAATTTTAATTCAAAAACCATCAAATCAGGGGCTGGGATTGTGGCTTAGTGGTAGAATACTTGCCTCACATGCATGAGGCACTGGATACAATCCTCAGAGCCACATAAAAATAAATAAAATAAAGATATTGTGTCCATCTACAACTAAAAAAAAATTACAAAAACCATCAAATCATACTTTTTTTTTATTTATTTTTTTTATTTAAATGCATTTCAAGTCATAGTACATAAACAGAGCTCAGTTTTTCCATTTCTCTGGTTGCAAATCATAAAGAGTCACACTATTTGTGTCTTCATACATGCACCAGGGGTTTTTGAGGTATAAGATCAGTTGATTTTAGTATAGTCATAGTTGTGTGATGACTACTATTGTCTTATTTTTTAATGTTTTTAACAGTTCCAAAAGATTCCCATAACCCTTAGTAGTGACTCGACACATGCTATTCCCACATATCCACACATGGACAGAAAATACTAATCTGTATGTTGTCTCTACAGAACTTGCTAATCTACACATTGCATATAATCTGATCATACCACTTGTGTCTTTTTTTGTCTGCTTTCTTTCACTTAGCCAAAAGTTTTCAAAGTTCTTTTACACTGCAAAACATATCAGTACTCTATTTTTTTATGGTTGCATGGTAATCCATTGTATGTAAATACCACATTTTACTTATCCATTAATCAGTAGATGAATAGTGCACATATTTCTGCATTTTCTCTATATTTTTCCCATTATTACTGAACAGACAAAACAATCTTCATAATGAGGAATAACATCAGATCATTCATATTTTCTTATTCCAATATTTACTACAAATTAGAATGATAAATAAAACATGAGGCATTGCATAAACATGTTTATTTAAGTCAATTAAAAATCTAAAAGTACATGCTTACATTTATGCTCAATTGCTTTTCAACAGAATGCCACGTGCGTAGTGCCATGAATTTGTGTGAAAATAAGTTTTCCATTCTTTTGTGTACAAACTTAAGAGAGAAATTGCAGGGTATTATAGTAACTATATGTTTAACATTTGAGAAACTTACAAACTCTTTTTCAAAGTAGATGATCCATTTTACATTCCCACTAGAAATGAACATATGAGCATTCCAATTTTTCCATTTTTTATTAGTAGTTTTTAAAATCTGTTTAAGATCATCCTATTCAGCATGAAGTAGTATCTCACTATGGGGTTGATCTGAATTTACTTAATGACTATCTGATATGTTGAACATCTTCTCATGTGTTTACTGGACATTTATCTTTTTCATGAGCTATCTATCCACATCCTTTCTCCATGGATTAATTGAATTATTCTTCATTATGTTTAAGTTATAAGAGAATTTATTTATTCTCAATACAAGTGCCTTGTCAGAGGTATGATTTGCAAATATACTCTCAGAATCTATTGGTTGCTTTCCACTTACTTATAGTGTTCATTAAAGCATAGATATTTTTAATTTTTAAAATATACAATTCTTAAAATATTTTAGTTTCATACATAAAAAAGGAGAGCCTAATCTGAGGTCACAAAGATTCACTCCTGTTTTCTTCTAAGAGTTTTATAGTTTTAGCTCTGAGATTTTGATATATGATGCACTTGAATTAAATTTTATGTGTTGTAAGACAGTATCCAAAATCTTTCTTTTCCAAGTGAATAAATGGTTGTTCCAGCACCATTTGATGAAAAGACCAACATTTTTTGCCATGGGATTTTTGGGGAACACTTGTAGAAAAATAACTGTTGTTTTTTCCAGTGATCTGCATTATTATCATTACATCAGTACCACTATGTCTTGATTACTACAGCATTGCAATATGATTTAAAATTGTGAATTGTGGGGGCTGGGGTTATGGCTCAGCGGTTGAGCGCTTGCCTCACATGCGTGAGGCACTGGGTTCGATCCTCAGCAGCACATAAAATAAATAAAGATATTGTGAAAAAAAATTGTGAATTGTGAACCATTCAAATATGTTATTTTTAATATTGTTTTGTTGAATCTGTGCCCCTTGTGTTTTCATATGAATTTTGTGATCAGCTTCTCAACTTCTGCAAATAAAGGTTTTGAGATGCTTATAGAGATTTTATAAAATTTGCAGATAATTTTGGTAGTATTGTCATTTTAATAGTATCAGGTTTTCCAGTATGTAAACATGGGATACCTTTCATTCTATTATAATCTATTAAAATTTTTAAAATAATGTGTGTATCTTCCATTCCCAAGACTTTCATATTTTTCACATTTATTCCCATTTTTATGTATTCTTGGTACAAATCAATTATAAAATACATGGTTTACACATATCTTTCATTTTGTTAGTTACCTTTTTGCTGATATTATCACTTCTAATACAATGTTCTTAATTTTGTTGCTTATATTTTTGGTTTCAAACTAAGTATGCTTTGCCTTACTCAAGGACACAGAAGTTTACAACTATGTTTTCTCTAAGATTTCTAACTGTTTATATTTTACTTTAAGGTGTTTGCTCTATTGGGAATTAATTTTTGTATGCAATGTTAGGGAGGGTTTCAACTTCATTTTTTTGCATGTGGAAATCTAGTTGTTATAGAACCATTTGTCGAAGATTACTCATCTCCTATTGAAATATCATGGTACCTTTTTTGAAAATTAATTGAGCATAAATGTAAGCATGTATTTTTAGACTTTCAATTGTCCTAAATGAAACTATGTTTATGCTATTTCCCTACATTTTAGTTATAATTCTAAGTTGTAGTAAGTATTAAAATAAGAAAGTATGAGTTATCCGCCATTGTTCCCCATTATCAAGATTGTTTCGGCCATTCAGAGTGCCTTGCATTTCTATATGAATGACTCAGCTTGCTGATTTTTGTAAAGAGAGACAGCTGGGATTTTGACAAGAAATAAGTTGAAATCTGTAAATACATTTGTGAAGTTTTTCAATTAAAACAAAGAACTCTTTCAATTGATAAGCCTGAGATGTCTTTCCATGTGTTTAAGTCATCTTTAATTTCTTTCAATGAAGTTTTATAGTTTTTAGTGCACAGTATACTTTCTTATGCTCCTTTCATTACGTTTATTTTCATGGGTGCTTTTACAAATAGAATTATTTCCTTTTTGATGCTAGTTGTGGGTTTCCATATGTTCCCTGTTGTAGTTTGATGAATTTTTCTACTATTGCTAGTTAGTTTTTTAAAAAATTAGTTAGAGTCTGCATGTGTAGCTCAGTGATAGAGTGCAAGCTTAACATGCTTGAGATCCAGCACCAAATAAATAAATAAATATCAATTAAGCAATGTGTTTAATTTTAGTGCTCTTATCATGAAAGGATAATGAATTTTCTCAAATTATTTTTCTACATCTATTAAGATGTTAAGATAGCTTTTGTCCTTTTTAAATTTAATATTGTGCATAGTATTTGTTGTGTTTCATATGCTGTACTAAATATCAGTACTAGGATAAATTCCACTTAGGTGATAAAATCCTTTTTATACGTGACAATAATTTTGTTACTACACAGAGGATATTTTTTGGTAGTTGTGTATGGACAGAATGCCTTTAGTTATTTGTTTATTTTTATGTGGTACTAAGGATCAAACCCAGTGCCTCACATGTGCTAGTCAAGCAGTCTGCCACTAAGCTATGACCTCAGTCCTATACTGAGAATTTTTGTATCTACAGTTCTATGGAGCGTCCTCCTGTCTTTTCTTGTGATGCCTTTGTTATATATTGACTATTTATGGCTCTCACAAATCCATATGTTGAAATCCTAACCCCCAATGTGATGGCATTAGAAGGTGCAGTCTTTTACAGATACTTTGGTCTGAGGGTGTCACTCTAATTTTCAAATGTGGAATTATAATCTTCAATGAAGAAGTTTTAAGAAGTTGGGCCTTTGATTATGATTAGGACATGGGGGCTCCTTAATGAAAGGGAATAGGATTAAAGCCTAATTCTCATCTTAAAAGAGCACCCTGAGAGAGTTTGTTCATCCCTTCCACTGTGTGAAGACACAAGTAGAGGATGGATCCTTCTTGTATAATTTTATTTTATTTTATTTGTTTATTTTTATGTGGTGCTGAGGATTGAGCCCAGTGCCTCACAAGTGCTAGGAAAGCACTCTCCTACTGAGTTCCTGGAGGATGGATCTTTGAGACAGAAGGCAAGTACTTAACAAAAACTAAAACTATTGGTGCCTTGATCTTAAATTTCCTAACTTCCAGAACTGTGAGAAATAAATTTGTTTTTATAAACTACTCAAGTGTAAGTTCTTTTGTTGTAACAGCTCAAAAGACAGGAGGTAAATGCTTTATGGGGGTAAGACCTCCAGAGTGGGATTTATTCCCTTTAGAAGAGACAAGAGGGCCTGTTCCCACTCTCTCCTATCATATAAAGATTCAATAAAGAGATGGCCATCTGCAAATAAAGAAATGGACTCTGCTCAGATACCAGATCTACAGTCTATGGTATGTTTGTTATGGCAGCCCAAGCTGAATAAGACAACCTTTATTTTGAATTAAGGAAATACTGGCCTAAAAGAATGACTTGGGGGGTGTTTCATACTCATATGTTTTAAAGTTTGTGAAAGCTTGAAATTAAAGTTTTGTTAATCATTTGTTAGATTTCACCAATGAAGTCATCTGGGCCTAGATTTTAATTTGTTGAAAATATTTTCATTAACAACTTTACTTATTAAAAATCTTATCAGACTTTCCATTTCTTTCATAATTTTCAATACATAGTTCATGTCTTCAGATAGATTTTCTTACTTTATCAAATTATCTATTTGTTTTTAATACAATTGTTCATAATATTCTCTTTAATCACTTATTTTTATAATATTGGTGGTAATTATCCCTCTTACTGTCTGCTTTGAATAATTTGAGCCTTTATCTTTTTTGGTCATTCTATCTAAAGGCATGTCAAGATTGTTGATATTTCTAAAGAAACAAATTTTGATATTGCTTTTTCTTTCTTACTGCCTTCTTATTCTGCATTTCATTTATTACTGCGTTCATTTCCATTATGTTCTTCCTGCTTTCTCTTTTGAGCTTTGTTTTCTCTTTATTTTTCTTTCCTTTCCTTTTTTTTTTTTTTGGTACCGGGGATTGAACTCAGGGGTACTTGACCACTGAGCCACATCTCTAGCCTATTTTGTGTTTTATTTAGAGACATGGTTTCACTGAGTTGCTTAGAGCTTGCCAATGCTGAGGCTGGCTTTGACCTCACAACTGTCCTGTCTCAGCCTCCCAAAGTGCTGGGATTACAGGTGTGTGCCACTACACCCGTCTTTTATTTTTATTTTCTTAAGATAGAAGTTTAAGTTACCAATTCAAGACAATTCTTCTTTTACTAAGGTAGGCATTTACAGCTATAAATTTCCTTTTCTTGAGGGTTGAATATTGAACCTTTAAAGAAGATACCATGAAGCCAGGTGGGGTGGTGCATGCCTATTCCAGTGATTTGGGAGGCTGAGGCAAGAGTATCACAAGTTCAAAGCCTGCCTCAGCACAAGCAAGGCACTAAGCAACTCAGTGAGACCGTCTCTAAATAAAATACTAAATAGAGGTGAGGATGTGGCTCAGTGGCCAAGTGCCCCTGAGTTTAATCCCTGGTACCTCTCCCACCAAAAAATAAAAAAGACAGGAAGGGGCAAGAAAGAATTCCCCTACAGGTTTCTAAAAGGGCACATCTCTGCAAAATTTTCACTTTAGACTTCTAGCCTCAAAATCTGTGAGAATGCATTTGTGTTGTTTTAAGCCATCCAATTTATAATATTGCAGCAGCATTAGAAAACTAATATACCTTCTAATAACTGCTTAGTTGCTCCCCCAAAATTTTAGTGTATTGTGCTTTCATTTATATTCATGTCTTTGGAATTTGCTCTTTAACCCATCAATTATTTTAATGTGTTTTTATATATTTGTCAAGTGTTTATGAATTTCTCAAATTTCCTTATGATTTAAAAAGAGAATGAAAGCTCTTTGTGATTTGGAGAACATCTTTTGTGTGACTGAAATGCTTTAAAATTTATTGAGACTAGTTTTATGCTTAACAAATGGCCTATTCTGGAGAATAGTTCATATGAATTTGAGATAAAAAAGTTGGATGAAAGGTTCAATGAATTTCTGTTGGTTCTAAGTAGCTTATATCAAGTGTCTGAAGTGTCTTTCATTGTTAATATTCTTTGTGGTTCTCTCAATTATTAAAATTGATGGATAGGGATGTATTTCGATGGTAGAGCATTTGTCTTGCATTTGGGAAGCATTGAGTTGTTTGATCCTCAGCACCACAATGAAAGAAAGAGAAAGAAGAAAATTGGAACACTGAAATCTCCAACATTTAATATTGAACTTTTACTGTTGGGTTCATGTATTTTGTAGCTATGTTACTATGAAAACTGATATTTACAATTTTTTTTGATGGATGACTCTTTTCCACTACTATTATCCTTATAAAGTGGATCATTTGTGTTTCTAGTAACATTTTGTCCTAATGTCTATTTTATGTGGTATTAATGTAGTCACTACAAGTATATTTGGATACAATTAGAGAGTATATATTTTCTTATTCTTTCATTTTTAACTAAATTTTTCTTCAATATGAAGTGTCTTTGTAGACAGGATAATAAATGTATCATGATTTTTATTTTTATCCACTCTGTCATTAAAAGATGAAAGTGTTTAACCTAATGATATTTAATATAATTACTTAAATTCAAGTTTATGTCTATCATTTGCTGTTGGTTGTCTGTGTGTCATACTTTTTGTTCTACTCTTCCTTCATTATTGCTGACTTTTTATTAAATAGATATTGTCAAATGTAATATTAATTCCCTTTCCATTTCTTTTACTCTTATTTTTGAGTTACATTCTTGGCAGTTTCCTTGGAGATTGCAGTAAATAACTTATAACAATCTAATTTTAGGATTGTTATCTAATCTTTTGACTAATGGTTACTTTTTCTATATATAAAAACTTTGATCTTCTATATCTACATTTTCTCTTCTCTTTTTTGTGTTATTGCTGTAATATGTCACATTTATTTTGTGTTCATCAACATTGATTCATAATAATTGCTTTATACAGTTGTCTTTAAGTCACATAAGGTAAATACTGTTACAAATACCAGTACTGTTCATACTATCTTTCATATTAACCTATGTAGTCAGTCATTTTGTAGCTATATTTATTCCTTCACATGGATTTGAGTTACAATTTCATGTCCTAATTATTGCAATCTGAAGGTATCCCTTTATTAATCCTTAATAGGCATTTTGTTACTGATGAATTCTCTCAGTTTCCAATTTTCTGGGCATACACTAATTTCTGTTATTTCAAAAGATATTTTTACTGGATATGGAATTTTGTTTGGCCATTTTCTTTCTTTCCTTTGAATATGTTGTCCCACTACTTTCTGGTCCCCATTTTTGATGAGAAATTGTTATTAATATTATAGAGAGTATATTATACGTAATCCATTGGTTTTTCTCTTGCTGCTTTGATGTTTCTTTGCTTTCAAGAGTTTGATTTTGTAAATAAATGTAAATACATTTGAGTTCATTTTACTTGGAACTCTTTAAGCTTCTCAAATATTCACAATAATTCAATTCATAACATTCCTTAAGTATGTGTTCATCTTTTCTTCAAATATTCTTTCTGTCACTCTCTCTCTGTTCTCATTTTGCAGATTCTCACTATGCACATACTGATATGCTTGATATATCCTACAGGTCTCCGAGGCTCTGTGAAATTTTGAAGCATTCTTTTTCCTTTTCTCTTTCTTTTCTTTTTTCTTTCTTTCTTTCTTTCTTTCTTTCTTTCTTTCTTTCTTTCTTTCTTTTCTTTTTTTTTGATACCTGAGATTGAACTTAGGGTACTCAACCACTGAGCCACATCCCAGGTCCTATTTTGTGTTTTACGTAGAGACAGGGTCTCACTGACTGCTTAGCGCCTCGCCATTACTGAGGCTGGTTTTGAACTCGCGATTCTCCTTCTCAGCCTCCCAAAGTGCTGGGATTACAAGCATTCACTACTGGGCCCAGTTTCCTTTCTCTTTCTTAGACTGGATAATATCCATCTTAAATGATCATTTTCCTGCCATGCTTTTTTCTGATGTTCTTTTCCTCTAATGGATGCTTAATTTAAGTTATTACAATTTTTAACTCCAGAATTCTACTTAATTTGGGTGTACAGGCATTCACTATGGATATTCTCTCTGATTTTACCAATCCAATTAGTTCAGACTGTGGAACATTCTACAGCCAAAGACTTTCAAAAACAATAGAGGAACTGGCCCATAATGGATGGAACCTAGCAAGTGAGTGTGATAGCAAAGGAGCTTAATAGATCAGGGAAAGATTCAACTGAACAAAGCCCTGCTAATATCACTTCCATCTCACAGTAATTGTACACATACCTAACACTGTGCCCTGGGAGAAGAAAGTCATAGACTTCAGAATACATGGAGAACAAACTCCTTTAAAATAGCCTAATAATGCCAAAACTAACAGAAAGGAAAGAAGAATGAAATAACCCAGAGGAAAGTAAGAGGAATAAGCAGAGGTCCTACAATATATATGAAAAATTTATAATTCTAAAGAAAAACAAGATACAGGAAACCACACTTAAAGAGATAAAGGAAGCTACAATGACAATTTACAACCACATAGAGAAATTATACTTCAAATAGAGAAATCATATATATTTGTATGATTAGAAAGTATAAGAAAGTAACAAAATTAACATTTGAGATTGAAAATATATAATTACCAAAATGAAAAATTCACTATAGTATTGACAATAGATTTGACCTGGCAGGAGAAACAATCAGAAAGCTTAAAGGTAAATCAATAGATATTATGCAATTTGAAGAACAGAGAAAGAAAATAATGAATAAAATTTAACATAATGTCAGAGAAATGTAGGGTACTCTGAAACACTCCAACATACACATAATGAGAATACCATAAAGGTAAGATAACACGAAAAAGCAGCAGAACTTTTTAAGAAAACTTGCTGACAACTTCTCTAATTTAATGAAAAATTTTAATCTATGCCTCCAAAATTCAATTCCAAGTACCATAAACACAAAGACATTCTAATACACTATAGTAAAATTACTGAAAGTCAAAGACATACAGAAAATCTTGAAAGCAATAAAAGGAAACATCTTGTTACACAGAAAGAATGTCCAGTATGATTGGCAACTATTTTCTCATTGGAAACCATAGAGAGTAAAAAGTGGTGGGATGATTACAGTAAAATTCTGTCAACCAATTATTTCATGTATAACAAAAATATATTTAAAAATGAACACAAAAGAAAAACATTTTCAGATAAATGAAAACAGAGATTTAATTAATAGTTGACTCACTTTAAATAAATGCTAAAAGATGCTATTTAGTCTGATGTATAGTGACAACAAATGGAAATTTGTATCCACAGGACTTGTGTCAAATGATGTATATAACTGTATTGTGGGTGTACAGCAATCAGAAATACATTTGACAATAAAAGTGCAAGGGAGATGGATGAGCAATGTTGTAGTTGAACACATAGTAACTCAATATTACAGTAAAAATAAAGAAAACCATAAATGATAGATAAAAAGGTAAATATAACAAATATAATTACTTGCTTCCTTTCTTTTCTCATATTCTTTAAAAGGCCCAATGTTTTATAAAGAATTACATATCACCATGTATTATTGAGTTTATGACATTTAGAAATATGGACAATATGGACAACAATAATAACACCAAAAGCAGGAAGAAGTTACAGAGCTATTTTGGATTAATGATCCTATAACTCACTGAAATGAAATTAGTATGAAGTTGAAATAGATTCTGATAAGTTGTACATGGTAATCCATAGAGCAACTATTAACAAAATAATTAAAAAAATATAGTGACACAAATCATTAAAGTAATTAAATTGCTCTACTAGAAATATTTGCTTTATGAAAAATATTATAGTAATTGAGTTATAGAATAACAGAAAGTTAAGAGAGAATTAAACAAAGAAATAAAATAGATGCTATTTCAACAATAGCATTAAATATGAATGGATTAAGCAATTTAATCAAAAATGAAAAAATCTCTGACTAGAATTTTCCACTATAATCTGTCTATGCAGGACATATTCAAAATTCAATATTACAAATGAGTTGAAAGGAAATATTGAGAAATACATATTATAAAAATGGTGATGATCAAAAAACTTGAGTAGTTACATTTATATCAGACAAAATAGTCTTCATAAAAGAATATTTTACTAGATATAAAATGGAATAGTTTACAATAATAAAATAATCAGTTATTCTGGATGTCATAAAAATTATAAATATATGTTCACCTAAAGATGAATTGTTTTTTCAAAAATTGAAAGAAGAAACAGACAATTCAAAAATAATTTTTCAAGACTTCAAAGCCTAATTTTCAATAATAAAGAGACAAAATAGGCCTAATATAATTGAGGAACAAGAAACTTGAACAAGTATAAGCATCTATAGAACATTTAAACCCAAAAATAGAATACAAATTTTTCTCATATGCACATGAAATATTCTGCTGGATATGCAGATACTCTTTCACTGATGATGAGGTTATCTGCTGATTAATGCTTCATAAATTCAAAATATTATAAGGCAAAATTTAGCTTAACATGATATCCTCCAGATGCATCCATTTACTGGCAAATGTCATAAAGTCATTCTTCTTTATGGCTAAGAAGAACCAATAAAATAATTAAAAAAAATATTCCATTTAATAGATCTAACAGATAATAATAAAATAATAGATCTAATAGATAAACATTGGATCTATTAAATGGAATAATAGATAAATATTGGATCTATTATTATTTGGATCTATTATTGCATTTAATAGATCCAATATTTCAGCTTAACAACACAGTACACCTGCCCAATGGCAGTTATTTACCCTCATGATCGTATGACTTAGGAGGAGCTGCAGCTCACTGCCACTGCTGCCACTGGGCAGTGTCAGGAGAGGGTAGGTTACCACATATCACTCGCTTGAGAAAAGATCAAAAGATAAAATTTGAAGTATCATTTATTTATGTATTTATTTATTTATTGCTTCTTTTAAACTATACCTGAGAATTTAGTCCATTTTGATATAATTATACTAACATGGGATGTATATTATTCTAATTAGGACTCCAGTACCTCCCCTTCACTTTCCCTTTCCCCACCTTCTGTTCTCTTCCCTCTATACTTAATGTGTACTAGTTTCACATCATCAAAAAGTCATTCAGTCAAATCATCAAAAGAGAAGAAACATCTGCATACCATGCCATAGAACAAGCTTCATACATTACAAGTATTGCAATGATACAAAGTATGTTCTTCTATCACAATTGTGAATGAAAGTTAATAACAAAAATAACTTTGGTAAACTCACAAATGTGTAAAAATTAAACAACACTCCTAAATAGCCCATGGATCAAAGAACAATGGATAAGAAATTCAATGAGATAAATTAAAATAAAAAAGCTTATAGAAAACAAAACTGTGCTTAGAGGAAAATTTTTGGATGTAAATACATACATTAGAAAAGAAGAATGTCAGAAATCAGTAACTCAAACTACCACCTTAAGAGACTTGGAATCAAAGAGAAAATTAAACTCAAAGCAAGGAGAATAAATAAAATCAATAAAGAATAAAGGGGAAATAAATGGATAAAGAAGAAAAGGAGTATTTTAAGAACACCAAAATTAAAATTACTTCTTTTAAAATGACAAACCTTTAGCAAGACTCAGCAAGAAAAACATGAATGGAGCTCAGCTGTTTCCCCTACATTCAGTATTTACTGAATAAAATGTTTTTAGACACTTTATTGTCCAGCTTTATTTTTAACATTACCCAAACTATCAAACACCTTGAGCTAAGTGATGTTTATATAACACTCCATCAAACAACTAAATTTTACATATTATTTTCAAGTTAACATGATACATACATTAAGACATATTAAACAGTGACCAATAAAACAAGTCTCAATAAACCTAAATAAATTTAAATCATTGTTTGTTATCAGACTAAAAAATTCGATTAATAACCATTCTATGAAAAATAGGTATGATATTCCAGTACTAGGAAAGTTGAAAACAACACACTTCTAATTTACTACTGGATCAAAGTACTTCCAAAAGAATTTAGAAAATCTTTTGAAAGAGCTGAAAATAATGGATATACTTGAATTGTGGGGTACAGGTAAAAAAATATTTAGATGCTTTTTTAGAATCTAAAATATTTATGAAAGGAGGTCCCAAATCAGTCCTGTGAATTTCCACTTTAAGAGAGTAGAAAACATATATTCAATTTTGTCATATTCATGTTTTTCTATTTTCTCTTGGTTCTATTTAAGTGGTATTGTGCTTTACACTTCAAATCCAAGTATTCATTGCTGATATATGGAAATAAAATTGACTTTAATATTAAAAGAAAAAACTAAATATTCGATTAAATATTCCTTAAAGAAAGAAGGATGAAAACAATTAAGAACAGAAATCAATGAAGTTGAATACAAAAATATAACCAAAATAAAAGACACATGGTAGTTCTTCAAAAAGATTAGCAAAATTAATTACCCTTTCCATAGACTAATCAAGGGAAAAAAGAGAAGACAAAAACTATTGATATCAATATGAAAGAGAGAGCATCATTAGATATTTTACAGCTAATAGAAGGATACGAATGATGTACTAAGAATAGCTTTTGTTCTGGTAATTTCCACAAATTTTGAGGAGACAAATTTGCTGAACAAACATAGGAGAAGAAGATAATCTGAATAGCACTGTTTTTAAACAAATTGAGTTTCTACCTAAAAAACTATTATTTAAAAGAAAAATAAATCCAATCCTATAAAACTCTTTCAGAAAATAGAAGAGTGTGGGTAATTCTCATAATTTTTGATTCTAGAATTACTCATAGATGAAAACCAGATAAAATCAACAAAACTAAAATAGAGATTACAAAATTTTATGAAAATATATTAATTTTAATATAGTATGAATGAGTGAGATTCAAGCCAGAATATAAACTTGGTTTGGCATTTAAAATCAGTCAATATACATCACTATAGTAGGAGAATAAAAGTGAAATAATATTACATCACCTCTTCAGATGTAGAAAAAGCATTTAATTAAATTTAAACAAAGTACTTAATAGAAGGGAAGTTCCTCAGTTTGAGAAATAGCATATATTAAAATTCTACAGTTTCTTGGTGTGGTGGTGCATTCCTGTAATCTCAGTGACTTGGGAGGCTGAGACAGGAAGACTCCAAGTTCAAGGCCAACCTCAGCAACATAGCATGGTTCTAAACAACTTAGTGAGATCCTGTTTCAAAATAAAATAATAAGTAAATGAACAAGGATTAAGATGTGTCTCAGTGGTTAAGTGGCCCTGGGTTCAATATCTGGTTAAAAAAAAAAGTCTACAGCTACAGCTAACAACAACAATATACTTATAATATACTTCATAGTGGAAAACTGTATTCTTTACTCATAAGGTCAAGAAAAAGATGAAAATGTTCATTATTTTCACTTATATTTAATACTCTGCTGAAGGTACCAGCCATTGTAATAATGACATAAAAAGAGTAAGGGAATAGAGATGGAAAAGGAAGTATTCAGAGATGGCCTAATTGTATGTGTGTGTGTATGTGTGTGTGTGTGTGTGTGTGTGTGTGTGTGCATTTAAGAAATCTACAAAAGTCTAAAGAACTAATAAGTGAATTTAACAAAGTAGCAGTACACTGTCAGTAAATAAAAAAATCAATTGTGTTCCTATATAATTTCAATGAATAATTGGAAAATAAAACAATAAAATTGACATCAAAACATTAAAAACAGATATAGATTTATCAAAATATTAATATTTTTATGTTGAAAACTAACTTTGTTGAGAGAAATTCAAGAAAACAATAGAGAGACAGAAACATGCACTGTGATTGCAAGATCATGTGATTCAACATAGTTATGATCTCAATCTACCTAAACTGATTTATAGATTCATTGCCATTTCAAACATGGCTCTAGCCAGTGATTTCTATAAACTGATAACTTAATTCAAAATTTCATCAGGAAATGAAGAGGAACCAGAATAGATAAAATAATTATGAGAAACTAATTAGGGAGATATATAATAACCAGATTACAAGAACTACAATGAAGGAGATATAGGAATTACAACAATGTGTCATGGAATAAGGATAGACATATAGATCAATGAAACAAAATGAAATACAAAATCAAATCCAGATTGATATTCTATAATAAGGGGTAAAGTAATTCAACAGAGAAAGGGTAGTCTTTTCAAAAAATGTTTTAACAAAAGGTGGATAGATATATGAAAAAGAGCACCCATTCATACTTTATACCATACACAATTAATTAGAAAAATATATTTGCTCTGCATAATTATGACAAATGACTTGAATCCAGATAATCCAATTAAACATAGGCAAAACACTTCAATAGATGCTTCATAAAAGAAGATATAGTAATGAGCAATAAGCACAGAAAACTTCTATTGACATCAGAGAAACACAAATTGAAATGATAATAAAACCTTTTTATATTCACTAGTATGCCTAAAGTTATAATAATGACAATATCAATTAGTGTTGAATATGTCAAATAATTCATACATTACTTTTAGGAATATAAATTGGAAGACAGTCTGGAGATTTCTTTCTCACTCTCTCTCTCTCTTTTGGAGGGGGAGGGGGTACTGGGGATTGAATCCAGTGGCACTTAACCACTGTGCAATATTCTAGCCCTTTTATTTTTTAATTTTGAGACAGATCTTGCTACGTTGCTTGGGCCCTCACTAAGTTGCTGAGGCTGGCCTCAAACTTACGGTTTATGGTACCTGTTTGACAGTTTCTTATAAAGTTAAACATATGTTACCACTTAACCTGGAAACCTAGAAATTCCATCCTTACATATTTTCCCAGGAGAAATGAGAACATATGCAAACATAAACACTTGCCTGCAAATGTTTATAACAAACCTACCTAATAACCAAACCTAGGGTTTGAGGGGATAGATTTCCATCAACAAATAAATGGATAAACAAATTGTTATATGTTCATACTATGATTCCACTTATTTTTTTTATTTCATCTCCCATTTATCAGCTCATGAGGATCATGCATTTCCTTAAATCATGTTGCATATAACCTATAATTGTTTTAAAATTGTTGTCTACTCTCTCTTTTTTTTTTGGTACCAGGGATTGAACTCAGGGGCAATCGACCACTGAGCCACATCCCCGGCCCTATTTTGTGTTTTATTTAGAGACAGGATTTCACTGAGTTGCTTAGTGCCTCTCCATTGCTGAGACTGGCTTTGAACTCCCAATTCTCCTGTCTCAGCCTCCCAAAGTGCTGCGATTATAGGCGTGCATCACCACACCCGGCTGTAGTCTACTCTTTACATCTACTGTTTGTCAATTCTGGATCTGTTTGTAGGGTGTGATTTCTTTCTTTTTTTCTTTTTTTTTTCTGATTATGAGTGAAAGGTGTAGGAATTTTTTCTTAGATGCCAGATTTTAAGATGGTTATATTGTGCAGGTCTGCATTTTATTTCACTTTTCAGTCTCAAGGTTCACTTTGACAGGGACTTAATTTTCTTTTGCACCATTTTTATTTCTTAGAGCTGATTTTCAATTTTACTATTATAATTTTACCATTAGTAAAGCCCTATTACTAAGGCTTGACCTTTTTGGGGATTGTGTTTGGCATAACTAACTTTCCATACATAAATTCAAGACACTAAAATCTCCCTTTATTATATTCTGTTTACTCAAATTCAGAATAAAGACAAGACACTGCTTGTATTCTTCTTCTTTGATCTATGGTCTAGAATGTGTCTTTAAGCAGAAAGCTAGGCAGTGATAACTCTTTCCTCATTAGTCTTTCTTTTTGCAAGAATGAAACTCCTATCTGCCTTTTGTACAAACTAATGATTGCTTTACATGTTTAGCCCAGTTTTATAATTGTTTATGGTGAGCTAGTAAGTTTGCTCCTCATTACTCCATCATGGCTAGAAATGAAAATATTTTAAACACATTTTTGCTTTCTTTGTTGTTCCATTATAATTAACTGTGAATTTTTATGTAGTTAAATTTAACTATTCTGTGTTTTATGATCTGTGTGTGTGGTTTTAAATAAACTCTCCCCTACACAGAAGTCATAAATTATTTATATATATAATTATCAAAGAACTTAAAAATTTTGTTTTACATGGTCATTTTTTCAATCTAAACAGAATTTCATTTCTCTGTTTGGTGCAATCTAGATATCTATTACTATTCTTTATTTCCTTTAGAGAATTCATTATTTCCAATCTGTATATTGAATTATATTTCTTTTTCCACTGATTTTTCATGCCACTTCTATTAACTACTTTTTAAATAAAAAGTATACTATAAGCCCATAGGAAAACAAGGAAGAAAAATGTAAAAAAATGAAAATAATAAAGCAAAATTTATGCTCCTCCAAAATTCCCAACGATATACCACAGAGATAATCACTCATGAGATTATTTCCTCTATTTATAGAATATTTTCATAGTACTTTAAGGTAACTGTAGTTCTTTGTTAGGATTACTATTTTCATCTTGTTTCTATACCTAAATCAATTTCTTACCTAATGTAATAAAATAATAAATATTGTTTTTTATTTAATTTTCGTACTCTATCTAAGTTCCTTTCGCTAATCAATTCTGCCAGTTGCTACATACATTGGCTTTGTCTTTGACAGACATAGATTTTTCTTTGGAAGAGCTCTTCATTCTGTGGAAGAAGGGATGTATTGAATAGAAAAAGGATTGCCACAGGTCATGATCGCGCATGCCTATAATCCACACAAATTAGGAGGAAGGTCCCAAATTGAAAGCTGAGGCAGAAGGATCACAAGTTTGAGGTCAGCCTCAGCAACTTAGCAAGACCCTGTCTTAAAATAAAAAATGAGCTGGGGACTGGGATTGTAGTTCGGTGGTAGAGTGCTTGCCTTGAATGCATGAGGTACTGTGTTCAATCCTCAGCACCACATAAAAATAAATAAATAAAAATAAAGATATTGTGTTCATCTACAACTAAAATAATATTAAAAAATGGGCTGGATAGGTAGTTCAGTGGTAAAGCAACCCAGGTTCAATCCCTACTACTGAAAAAAATATAATAAAGAATTGGTTATTCCTTATCACAATTAATTTTGAATATGGTGGGTGGGTTCCTGTGGGCTATAATGGAGATTATGAAATTTTTCTTACTCATGGCAATCATATCCTATGCTCTATAAAATCAATGAAAAGCATTTTTGTTCTCACTCCATCAGTCTTCTTAGCAATATCTAAACTTTCTAACCAGTGGAAAGAAGTTGAAATGCTTTAGGCCACCTTGTCCGAGCTTTCTTTGAGACACATAATCTTAATTGCACAGGTGTCTACCTAACATTTGACATTCCTTGTTTCTTTTGTAAGATCAAATTCCATTTCAATAATCATTACTGGAAGTAGATATTATTACAGAGAAACTAAAAGCTTAATTAGGCTATTGAAAGCTGTAGTTATATAAATAGCAAAAGGCAGAATTTGAATCAAGAAATATCAAAATTCAAAGGCAATCTCTTTCCACTACACCATGCTAGCTTATCTTTTTTTACCCCTAAATAACATTTATTATGTGTTTTCTACATATTGTATTGTCAAATAGTTTTGATTGGGGAATAATATTTAACACTTAAGCATAGATAAGTGTTTATGGAAGTATTCCCTTTGGGTTTTTCTCAGTGAGGATGAATATTAATTTATGCACACAAATCTAATAATGATGTTTGCATAGTTGAAAAGATGAATTGAATAAGAACAAGATTTTTTAAATTAGACAAGAGGTAAACAAAAATACTTTATTCTATACATATAGCTGCCAAAAGCAGAGTGAGGAGGATTGAAGATTTAAACTATGTCGAAAATATTTTGGAGTTAAAAAAATCCAACAAACAGAAAATCCATTTCTAAAATTTTCCATGAAATATTCTAAGTATAAGTAGTTACTATTATACTTCAAATCTTTAATATTATTTTAAATTTTAAATTAATAAAATATATTCTGTTGCCTAAAACAAACAGAAGATTTATACCAAAGAAGAAAATGGAATAGTCCATTTGAAAATGAAAAGCAGGAAGATTGATTTGATGTGAATGTTTTTTAGAAAAGACATCAGGGCTTCAAATGATTTATTTTATTTCTAAGTATAACAGAAATGAATTAATTTTAATCATTTCAAACATCTGAATCAAATGAAGTTCAGTCCTTGGGGCAATAATTTCTGAATTCATCACAAGCTATTCTAAAAATTATATCAATATCTTTCATTGCCTTTAGAATTTCTAAAAAGTTGTTAAAAATTAAAGCCACACAAATATTTACAAATCATCTATTTCAAAAAAGAATATCCTTTATTTCTCACATAACATATAAATAGGGAAAAGTCACTGTTCATATAGCATTTACTATGTGCTGAGCAATATGCAAAATGTTTTACATGTATTATTTCTCTTAAGTTTAAATAATTCACCCAGGGTCACATATCTAGTAGGAGACAGACATAGTCTTTTTATTCTATTTTCTGTGATTCTAAAGCTGGTGTTCTACTATAAAAACAAATAGAATATTTAACAATTGATTCCCAATGTTGTCTTTCTATTACAAAATTGTCAAGTGAGTAACTACATATTTATGTGACATAACTAAAATCCAGAAATTTGCCATGGACTGGTCCAATATTTTCTATTCTTTTTCATGTGGATGACTGACAGTAGTCTATAACTGACTTTTAAAAATGATATAAGAACATATGGAGATCGTGCTTTATAAAAAGGAGGATCAATACATTAGAAAGACAGATTAATATTTGAATGGGGGTGTGTGAATCTTATATCAATGAAGAATAAAACATTTGACAATTTCTGCAACACTTTTCAGGTTTGCTGTTAGCTACTGTCAAACTATCTGTTAATACATTCAGATGAAAAACTGTTATTTCCATTATGTGGTCCTTTCACTGAGTGATTTAGAAATATTAAGATGAATTACATATTCAAATAGCAAAAAAATTACATGAAATGTTACCATATGGACTAGAAAACATCAAAATCTGGGAAAAAGACATTAGAGTTGTCCATTGCAAAAATGCAGCTTCTCAAGGGAGATAATTTAATGGTAATTTAAGAGAAGCTTGTAGAACAGTCTCTGGTGTGCTTAACCTTTCCCCCTTTAATCTGTTAGAGCATACATGTTGCTTGGTGTCAAGTCAAAGGAATGCTGAATTTCATTGCAAATATGTACTATCATTTCTAACTCATGAAAACCTAAGTTAAAATGCATACAGCTAAAAGAATCTTAGAAATGGAATGAGTCGGATTTTTAAAATGTTCGCTTTCCCCATGTTGCCTTACTGCCATATTTTTGTTGAGATTATTCTAAAAATTTTCACAGTTGAATTAGAAATTCATTTAGAATGCCTCATGTTTATTTATTATTCTGTTGTTTCCCTGAAGAGAAACTCAAAAACTCTTGTCTTTAAATCAATTCTCAAAATTCTACCCACTCTTCAATATGTTTCAAATCTTACTTCTTTATAAAAGTTTAATACACACACACACACACACACACACACACATATATATACATATATATATATATATATATATATATATATATATATATATATATGTTAGTTGTCATTGGACCTTTATTTTATTTATTTATATGTGATGCTGAGAATCGAACCCAGTGCCTCACATGCTAGGCAAGCGCTCTACCAATGAGCCACAACTCAAGCCCTATAAAAGTTTCTTTTGAGCTGTATCAATTGAAAGTGTTCTCTCTTTCTTTTATTTCTGCAGCACTTAATCCCTTTTCTAGTGTCAAGAGCTTTGGCAGCGGGTTTTAAGAATCTTCATTTGAACAGCTTTTCAAAGTGACCCCCACACTAAGTTTGATAACCACTTACAGTGGTTAAGCGCATAGATGTGGAGAAACATGTAGCTGAGTTTTAAAACATAGCTTTTTGCTTATTAGCTATATCCATATTGAAAGCTCACATGCTAAGAAAATGTAATATTTTGTTTTGTTTTCAAAATGTGTGTTTTGAAATATATATGTATATGTGTGTATGTATATATGTATACACACACATACACACAAACACACACACATATATATATATATATATTCAAAATATAAGTACAGAATTCTGAGATGTACCCCAGGAATTAGCATTTTTAAAAATTTTTTTATTTGCTGATGGACTTTTATTTTTTTTTCATTGATTTATATGTGGTGCTGAGAGTCAAACCCAGTGCCTCATGCATGCTAGGCAAGTGCTCTACCACTTAGCCACAAACCCAGCCCCAGGAATTAGCATTTTGACTGCTGACATTTGGTCATTTGTATGCACATGAGCGCTTCAGCACCTATAACTATACAAATGCTCTGAGGACACATATTGACAACTGCTATAACGAATGCACCACCTGCTATTGTTAGGGTATATGTAGGAATACACCTCAGAATTATTCTGTATACTAAAGCTGTTTTCTAACAGGCAGTGTTTGAGAGCCCTGTCTCCCCTGAAAAGTGTGTATATTTTATTCTTAGATTTAGATGCTTGAAACCATTACTATGAGAATTTTTGCTGACCACAAATCATATATAAAGACAGAACAGTAACTGATTAAATCCCTGCAGGGTTTTTCAGAAGGAATATTTTCAGATAACATCTTGATCTGCACTCCAGAGTTAATAGGTTTCCAGTGTAACATTTTATTTTCTGAAAATGATTAAACTTTGTACTTCATCTCAAAAGCATTTCTCAGTCAAAGGGAGTGAATAATTGTTCGTGGAAGAGATTTCAGGTTTGACTTTGGGAAGCTCATTTGTCACTTTCCTTAAGGAAAGATCCTTTTCTTTGGATTATTTTCTTTCTTACCTGGTTAATCAATTCTCAATTTAGCATGCCCTTGAATCTTATTGGAGAAGGGCAAGATAAACTAGTTTGTAGCTTCCAAGTTGATTTTTGTTGTTCTTGTGATTTAAGTTGTAGTTCTTATGATTAATTTTCACTTCTTGATGTCTCTTTAGTCATAAAGTGTCATCATTATGACATTCAGCACCTAAAAAGTAGAACATTTATGAAAATTCTAAATAGCTTTAAATGCTAAGCACATAATACAAATCCTTTGCCATCTATGAGTTTATACTAAATTTCAAATAATTTTGGTAATGATCACTAATAGTCACTTAGGACTTCCTCTATGGCTGGCACTATTCCAAAGACTTTACATATATTATCATATATTATCTTCATTTTATAAGAAGATACTGAAGCTTAGAAAGTTAGTGATGTCCCAAGGTCTCAGTGATAACAAATAGAAGAGTTAGAATTTGAACTATTAATCATTATACTTTTAATATTAGTCAAATCCATGTATAGTACACTAGTGAGGACAAATAGCATAAATATATATATATATATTGGCCTGTATTAGTAGTTTTTCATTGAGAAGGCAAGTGTTAGAAAATGTTATCCACATGATGTAATTTCAGAAAATATAATGGAATGCATTTTTAAAAAAATTTTTTAGTTGTGGATGGATTTTTATTTTATTCATTTTGTTATATGTGGTGCTGAGGCTCGAACTCAGTGCCTCAAGCATGCTAGGCAAGCACTCTACCACTGAGCTACAGCCCCAGCCCTGGAATGCATCTTAACTCAAATTCTGTTACATTTTTAACTTTTTAAAAAATATTTTTAGTTGTCAATAAACTTTTATTTTTTAAAATTTATTTATATGTAGTGCTGAGAATTGAACCCAGGGCCTCAAACATGCTAGGCAAGCACTCTGCCACTGAGCCACAACCCCAGCCCCACCTTTTAAAATTCTTTCCAACCATGTATTGACTATCTGATGTTTCATTATTTTAATGTGGAAATTTTATTTCTTTAGGGAAAACAAGACTGAAGATAGATAATTATTGTGTCAGTGCTGTCCAAAATACTTTGCATACATGTTCATTTATTCCTCCCAATAGCATTTAATGGAGGTTTTATTATGTCTACAAAAAATAAAAGGGACAGAGTTAAGGCTTGTAGAAGTTAAGTTATGCATTCTTCATGCTAGAAATCAAGATTTGAATGCAGAAATTTGTGATTAAAACAAATACTTTCTTCACAATAAATTAATTTTTCCTAGGTATAATAGAAATTTCACAGGTAAGCGGGATGAGGAAGAATTCCCATTAAAAATATACCAGAAATATAAACAGAAAATTTTAATAGTGATTATATTACTGAGTGCTAGGATAATAACTACTTTTCTTCACAATTTTTAAAATATTTGTCTATACTTTATAAATTTTCTACTATGAACACAGATTACTTTTAAGGCTGCATTTTACAATAACAAAGATTAATATAATGTTTCAGGGAAGAAGAATTTTGAGAAAATTTTCTAAGGCAGTACTTTTTGGTTATGTTTTCTGAAGTCTTAAAATTCCATGAAATTAATTGATTGTGAGGGAAATCTATGTAAGTGGAATTTTGGACTCCATCCTAATTTCAAATAAAAATATTCACAATTCATCAATTTTATGTATGGAATGCATCAAAATATTTTATATAGAAAATAATAAAACAGTACTTCTGCTAAAAGGAAAATAATTAAAAGTTATTGTCATATAATATTGCAGCAATGAATAAACATCCCTAAGTCCATATTTTCTTGGAAGTGAAATTTGTCAGCAAGAAAGAAGTGGATGCCATGGCATATTTATGCCCATTTTTTTCTGGTCATTCCAAATCATGTTGCCTCCTTCTTAAAAAAGATTGTAACTCATTTCTTCTGTTCAAAATAAAAGGGAGAAGTCATTCAAAGGAGCTTATAGGTGTCACCTCAGTAAGGCGGTTCAGGTTTTTAGACCAAGGAACAAAGTATTAGAATTTCTCAATTTTGTCATCTCTTCCTCATATTTGCTATTTCAACTTCTATCATTCTTTTACTACTTCAAATTAAAGCCCTTGGGGGGGAAAAAGGTTAGTATGTTTTTCTTCCAGAGTAGCAAGAAAGGGTGCTCAATAAGCTCTAATACATCTAATAAGTTTGAGAGTGAGGAAAGCACAAGGACAGAATGGTAGTTACAGAAAGATGGAATGAACAGAGGCAAATCCCTGAGTCCTTATTATAAGGATGCAAAGAATGAACAAATATTGACCTAAATCTGTCTGGTTGTTCTGTCTGGTTGTCCTTATAGCTGCTGCAAATTTAATTACTTCTTATAAGTAAGTAAAGATGCTTTGCTGTCCATATCCTGCCTGGTGTTGAGTTGGAGTTTAATCAATATGTATGATTACCTGAATGCTTCACAGAAATTTCAAACATAGTGTTCTATTTTTTTGGTCAATTGTTTATTTTATTGGATGTTAATGTTTTAATTAATTTATTCTAATTAGGTATACATGACAGTAGAATGCATTTGGATTCATTGTACACAAATGGAGCACACTTTTTTATTTCTCTGGTTGTACACAAGTAGAGTCTCACCACATGTGTAGTCATATATGTAATTAGGGTAATGATGTTCTTCTCATTCCACCATCTTTCTTGCCTCTATGCCCCTCCTCTTCTCTCCTTCCCCTTTGCCCAAAGTTCTTCCATTCTCCCCACTCCTGCCCATTATGGATCACCATCCACTTATCAGAGAAAATATTTGGCCTCTGGTTTACTTCGCTTAGCATGATATTCTCCAATTCCATCCATTTACCTGGAAATTCCATAATTTTATTCTCTTTTATTGCTGAGTAATATTTTATTGTGTATATATACAACAGTTTCTTCATCAATTCATCTATTGAAGGGCATCTACGTTGGTTCCACAGTTTAGCTATTGTGAATTGAGCTCATATAAACATTGAAGTGGCTGCTGCACTGCAGTATGCTGTATTTAAGTCCTTTGAGTATAGACCAAAGAGTAGGGTAGCTTGGTCAAGTAGTGATTCCATTCCAAGTTTTCTAAGGAATCACCATACTGCTTTCCAGATTGGTTGCCCCAATCTGCAGTGTAACCAGCAATGTATGAGTGTACCTTTCTCTCCACATTCTTGCCAACACTTATTGCTTTTACACTTGATATTGCCATTATGACTGGCATGAGATGAAATCTCAGAGTAGTTTTGATTTGCACATTTCTAATTACTAGAGAAGTTGAACATTTTTTCATATGTTTGTTGACTGATTATATATCTTCTTCTGAGAAGTATCTGTTCAGTTCCTTAGCCCATTTACTGATTGGAAGAATTAATACTGTCAAAATGGCCATACTACCAAAAATGTTATACAGTTTTAATGGAATTCCAATTGAAATGCCAACAATATGCCTCATAGATATAGAAAAAGCAATCATGAAATTCATTTGGAAAAATAAGAGACCCAGAATAGCCAATGAATTCCTTAGCAAGAAGAGTGAAGCAAGAGGCATTACAACACCAGATCTTAAACTATGCTACAGAGCTATAGTAACAAAAATGGCATGATATTGGGAACAAAATAGACATGTAGACCAATGATACAGAATAGAAGACAAAGAGACAAACTCACATAAATACAATCATCTTATACTAGACAAGGTGCTGAAAACATACATTGCCAAAACTATAGTGCAGGGAAAACTGGGAATCCATATGCAGCAAAATGAAACTAAATCCCTCTCTCTCACTATGCATAAAATTCAACTCAAAGTGGATCAAGGACCTGGGAATTAGACCAAAGATCCTCTACCAAACAGAAGAAAAGGTAGGGCCAAATCTTTGTGTCAGATTAGGTCCTGACTTCCTTAACCAGACTCCTAAAGCACAAGAAATAAAATTAAGAATTAATAAATGGGTTGGATTTAAACAAAAAAGATTCTTCTCAGCAGAGGAAACAATAATGTGAAGAGAGTGCCCACAGAGTGGGAGAACATCTTTACTGCATGCACATCAGATAGAGCACTAAAATCCAGGATATATAAAGTGTTCAAAAAACTTAACACTAAAAAAATAAATAACCCAAAATATATAGTTTTCTTACTGTAATAAGGACTATGTATCTTTTATTTCAATAATGTTGTTGCATTTTTATACCTTTATTTTATTTATATGTGGTGCTGAGAATTGAACCCAGTGCCTCACACATGCTAGGCAAGCGCTCTACTGCTGAGCCATAGCCCCAGCCCCAGGACTATGTATCTTAATGCTAGTATCCATATAGAAAACCATGAGTTCTCAAAAGATTGCCTCTTGAACTTAGGAAGCAGCTTCATAAAAGAAAATAGTGGGTAGAAGCATCTTTCTCCTATCTAAAGAATTTTTTAAAAACTTTTCTTCTAGGCTATTACAAGAGAATATTTTCAGAGCCTGCATCAAGTAAGGGTCAACCACGGTTAATTTTGATTAGATCTCATTTTGTTTTCTTCTTTTTTGAAATGTATTAATATTTTATTTGCATACTTTAAAATATGATCATACATATACTGTACAACAAAGGCTGTTAATTAAATAATAATGATATTAAATAGTAATAAAATCCAGAAAACACAATAAAATAACAAATGTTAGCATTGTTGGAGAATTTATTACATTTTACACACAATATCAGAGAAATGAAGAAAAGTAATTACCAAATATATTTTCTAAACACATTATATTATAAAATAAAATTCCTAATATGTATTCTATTAATGCTATTACTTTTATTGTCATTTGACAGATTAAAAGGTCTTCTTTTTAGTTTATATTTTTTAATTTTTTATTTATTTATTCTGCTTAGGTATACATGATAGTAGAATGCATTTTGATTCAGTGTACACAGATGCAGCACAACTTTTCATTTCTCTTGTTGTACGTGATGTAGAATCACATCATATATGCAGTCATACATGAAGCCAGGGCTATAATGTCCATTTTATTCCACCATTTTTACTGTCCCCATGCCTCCTCCCCCTCCCTCCTCTTTGACCAAAGTTACTCCATTCTTCCCATGTCCCCTCCCCCATTATGGATCACCATCCATTTATCAGAGAGAATATTCAGCATTTGGTTTTTTGGGATTGGCTTACTTCACTTAGCATGATGTTCTCCAACTCCATCCATTTATCTGCAAATGACATAATTTTATTCTCTTTTAATGCTGAGTAATATTACATTGTATATATGTACCACAGTTTCTTTATCCATTCATCTATTGAAGGGCATCTAAGTTGGTTCCACAGTTTAGCTATTGTGAATTGAGCTGCTATAAACATTGAAATGGATGCATCAATGTAGTATGCTGTTTTTAAGTCTTTTGGTTATAGACCGAGGACTGGGATAGCTGGGTCAAATGGTGGTTCCATCCCAGGTTTTCTAAGGAATCTCCATACTGCTTTCCAGATTGGTTGTACCAATTTGCAGTCCCACCAACAATGTATGAGGGTGCCTTTTCCCCCACAACCTTGGCAACACTTATTGTTGTTAGTATCCTTGATAATTGCCATTCTGACTAGTGTGAGATGAAATCTTAGAGTAGTTTTGATTTACATTTCTCTAATTGTTAGAGATGTTGAACATTTTTTCATATGTCTGTTAATGGATTGTATATCTTCTTCTGAGAAGTGTCTGTTCAGCTCCTTAGCCCATTTATTGATTGAGCTGTGTGTTTTTTTGGTGTTAAGTTGTTTGAGTTCTTTATATATCCTGGAGATTACTGCTCTATCTGATGTGCATGTGGCAAAAATTTGTTCCCAGATTTGAAGGCTCTATTTTCACTTCATTGATTATTTCTTTTGCTGAGAAGAAGCTTTTTAGTTTGAATCCATCCCATTTATTGATTCTTGATTTTACTTCTTGTGCTATAGACATCTTGTTAAGGAAGTAAGATCCTAATATGACATGATGAAGATTTGGGCCTATTTTTTTCTTCTATTAGGTGTAGTGTCTCTGGTATAATTCCCAGGTCCTTGATCCACTTTGAGTTGAATTTTGTGCATTGTGAGAGATAGGGGTTTAGTTTCATTTTGCTGCATATGGATTTCCAGTTTTCCCAGCATCATCTGTTGAAGAGGCTATCTTTTCTCCAATGTATATGTTTGGTACCTGTGTCTAGTATAAGATAACTATATTTATGTGGGTTTGTCTCTGTGTCTTCTATTCTGTATCATTGATCTACATGTCTATTTTGGTGCCAGTACCATGCCGTTTTTGATATTATTGCTTTGTAGCATAGTTTAAATTCTGGTATTGTGATGCCTCCTGTTTCACTCTTCTTGCTAAGGATTGCTTTGGCTATTCTGGGTCTCTTATTCTTCCAAATTTATTTCATGATTACCTTTTCTATTTCTACAAGAAATTATGTTGGAATTTTAGTTGGAATCACATTGAATCTACATAGCACTTTGGGTAGTATGGCCATTTTGACAATATTGATTCTGCCTATCTAAGAGTATGGGATATTTTTCATCTTCAAAGATTTGTTCAATTTCTTTCTTTAGTGTCCTGTAGTTTTCATTGTAGAGATATTTTACTTCTTTAAATTGATTCTCAAGTATTTTATTATTTTCTGAGGCTATTGTGAACGGAATAGTTTTCCTAATTTCTCTTTCGGGGGTTTATCACTAATGTATAGAAATACAATTGATTTATGGATGTTGATTTTATATCCTGCTACTTTGCTGAAATAATTTATTGATTCTAGAAGTTTTCTGGTAGAATTTTTTGGATCCTCTGAGTATGGAATCATGTTGTCTGCAAATAATGATAATTTGAGTTCTTCTTTTCCTATTCGTATCCCTTTAATTTCTTTCATCTATCTAATCACTCTGGCTAGTGTTTCAAGGAGTATGTTGAATAGCAGTGGTGAAAGAGGGCATGCCTGCCTTATTCCAGTTTTTAGAGGGAATGCTTCCAATTTTTGTCCATTTAGGATGATGTTGGCATTGGATTTAGAATAGATAGGTTTTACAAATTTGAGGTAGATTCCTTCTATCCCTAGGTCTTCTAGTGTTTTGCACATAAAAGGGTGCGGCATTTTCTCAAATGCTTTCTCTGCATCAATTGATAAAATCATGTGATTCTTATCTTTAATCTATTGGTGTGATATATTATGTTATTTGATTTCCATATGTTAAACCAACCTTGCATCCCTGGAATAAACCCCATTTGATCATGATACACTATTTTTAATATTTTTATGTGATTTGCCAAAATTTTATTGAGAATCTTGCATTTATGTTAATCAGGGATATTGGTCTGAAATTTTCTTTCTTTGATGTGTCTCTGTTCAGTCTTGGTATCAGGGTGCCACTCGCTTCCTAGAATGAGTTTAGAAGGGTTCCCCCTTTTTCCATTTCATGAAATAGTTTGAGGAGTATTGGTATTAATTCTTTGTAGGTCTTGTAGAACTTGGCTGAGCATCCATCTGGTCCTGGGCTTTTCTTGGTTGGCAGGCCCTTGATGGTATCTTCTATTTGCTTGCCTATAATTGATCTGTTTAAGTTGTGTTTGACCTCCAGGTTCAGTTTGGGTGGGTCATACGATTTTAGAAATTCGTCGGTGTCTTCAGGGTTTTCTATTTTGCTGGAGTATAAATTTTCAAAATAGGTTCTAATTATCCTCTGTATTTCAGCAGCGTCTATTGTGATATTTCCTTTTTCATCATGAATTTTAGTAATTTGGGTTTTCTCCCTCCTTCTTTTCATTAGGGTAGCTAAGTGTTTGTCAATTTTGTTTATTTTTTCAAAGAACCAGCTTTTCGTTTTGTCAATTTTTTGAATTGCTTATTTTGTTTCAATTTCATTCATTTTAGCTCTGATTTTGATTATTTCCTATCTTCTACTTTTTTGTGTGTTGATTTGTTCTTCTTTTCTATGATTTTGAGACAAAGATTCAATTCATTTATTTGTTTCCTTACACTTCTTTTAATAAATGAGCTTAGTGCAAGGAACTTTCCTCTTAGCACTGCCTTTATGGTATCCCAGAAATTTTGATATGTTGTATCAGAGTTTTCATTTGCCTCTAAGAATTTTTTTTGTCTCTTCCCTGATGTCTTCTGTTATCCATTCATCATTCAGTATCATATTATTTAGTTTCCAGGTGTTGGAGTAGTTTATATTTTTTAATCTATCATTGATTTCTAATTTTACTCCATTCTTGTCAGATAGGATGCAGGGTAGTATCTCTAATTTTTTGTATTTTCTAAGACATAACGTGATCTATTTTGGAGAAGGATCTATGTGCTGCTGAGAAAAATGTGTATTCTCCTGTTGATTGATGGAATACTCTACATATATCTGTTATTGTAAATTATTGATTATTTTATTGATTTCTGTTTTCTTTATTTAGGTTTTGTTTGAAAGATCTTTCCAGTGGTGAGTGAGTTTTATTAAAGTCACCAAATATTATTGTGTTGTGGTCTATTTGATTCTTGTAGCTGAGAAGGATTTTTTGATATAGATGCCCCATTGTTTGGGGCAAATATATATATATTTGGTACCAGGGATTGAACTCAGGGGCACTCTACCACTGAGCCACATCCCCAGCCTTATTTTGTGTTTTATGTAGAGACAGGGTCTCACTGAGTTGCTTAGTGCCTCACCGTTGCTGAGGCTGGCTTTGAACTCGCAATTCTCCTGTCTCAGCCTCCCTAAGTGCTAGGATTACAAGTGTGAGCCACCACACACGGCTTGGGGCATATATATTTATGATTATGTCTTGTCATTGTATGATTCCCTTAAGAAGTATGAAATGTCCTTTTTTATCCTTTTTCACTAACTTTAGTTTGAAGTCCACTTTATCTGATATGAGGATGAAAACTCTTGCTTGTTTATGCTGTCCATGTGAGTGATATGATTTTTCCCACTCTTTCACTTTCAGTCTGTGGATGTCTTTTCCTCTGAAATGAGTCTCTTGAAGGCAGCATATTGTTTACTCTTTTTTAAATTTTATCCAGTCTGTTAGTCTGTCTTTTAATTGATGATTTTATGACATTCACATTCAGGGTTATTATTGAAATATGATTGGTAATCTGATCATTTTGGTTTATTTTTGGTTTTTACCTTAATTTGATTTCTCATTTGATTGACCATTTTGTGTGTGTGTGTGTGTGTGTGTGTGTGTGTGTGTGTAGTTCCTCTCTTTGTGTATTTTTAATGTTGTTTATCATTTCTTCCTCATGGAATATTTTCCCGAGATTGCTTTGTAGTGCAGGCTTTCTTGCTGTAAGTTCTTTTAACTTTTGTTTATCATGTAAGGTTTTTATTTCATCATCAAATACAAAGCTCAGTTTTGCTGAATATAAGATTAGGGGTTGGCATCGATTGTCTTTTAGAGCTTGGTATATCTTGTTCCATGATTTCCTGGCTTTTAGGTGCTGAGTTTTAAAATCTGCTGAGATCCGAGTTGGTCTCCCCCTATATGTAATCTGATTCCTCTCTCTTGAAGCCTTTAAATTTTTATCTTTATTCTTCATCCTGGGCATTTTCATTATATTGTGACTTGGTGTAGATCTGTTCTAATTTTTTACATTTTGTGTCCTGTAGCCTCTTGTATTTGATTATCCAATTCATTCTTCATGTTTGGTAAATTTTCTGATATTATTTCATTGAAGACATTGTGCATTCCTTTAGTTTAAAATTCTGTGCCTTCTTTTATCCTGATAAATCTTAGATTTGCTATTTTGATATTATCTCATCATTCTTGTATGTTCTGTTCATGATTCCTTACCATCTTCACTGTATGGTCAACTTTATTTTCAAGATTGTATATTTTGTCTTCATTATCCATGGTTCTATCTTCCAAGTGATCTAGTCTGCTAGTGATGCTTTATATTGAGTTTTTTATTTGGTTTATTGTTTCCTTCATTTAAAGAATTCCTGATTTTTTTTTTCAGAATCTCTAGCTCTTTCTTAAAGTAAGAAGGAGCTACCTGTATTTGCTCTCTTATATCTTTGTTGGAGTGATCAATGGTTGTCTTTATTTGCTCTCTTATTTCTTTGTTGGAGTGATCAATTTTAATCTGTATATGCTCACTTAAGTCTTTTCCTCTGACATTTCATCAACTGTACTGTAAATGAATTCTATCACTGTAGTATCTAGGTTTATTTGAGGCACTTTTTTCCCTTGTTTTTTTTTATGTTGATTATCTATCTTCCTTTCTTGCAATGCTGATCTGAGGTATTGTGGTTTCTTTTCTATAATCTTGTAGTGAAACTACAGATTACCTGTATCTCACCTTGGAGTTCACTTCCAGTCCTCAGCAGGTGTCCCCAGAAGGACACTGTTGCCACTAAAATTGGTGCAGTGGCAGTGGAGGTAACTCAAGATGGCAGTGGGAGTAGCCTTGGCTGGGTTCCCTCAGTAGTACCTGAAGGTGGTCCTAGGCCCTGGCCTGTGCTCCCGCTGGTGAGCAGGATCTGTGGCACAGAATTGGGGATGGTTTTGGGTCTCACTTAAGCCAGGTTTCCCGCAGGGGTCCCTGGAGACAATTCTTCCCCTGGATCTGGGTTCCCCTGTGGCTGGTGGCTAGCAGTCTCAGGCCTGCCCTTGGCTGGGCTCCCATGATGGTTCCTGAAGTTGGTCCTGTGCCTTTTCCTGTGTTTCCACAGGTCAGCAGAAATTCTGGTGGCCCCATTTTGTTATACATCATTTACATAAAGAGATATGTATGACAACACAGGTAAAGCTAAGCTCCATCACACAGAGTCACAATTTATGAAGCCCACTTAAATATGTAATTAAAATACATAGTCATATTTTTAAAAGGTAACAAATATATTTAGCACCAGAAATGTCAAGATTTCACATAAAAATTTTATTTCTAGCTTTTATTTCCCATGATTTTCATTCCCCCATCAAATTTCTCTATATGTTGAATTATTGATATCATTCACTTTTCAACAGGATTTTCCCCTTTGTTTCAATGATTAGAAACTTACAGTTTTCTAATCATTGGTTAATTCCATGACTGTTTCACAACAACATGAAAATTTGAAGTGCTGATAATCAGACATGTTCCACATCTTGAACACGCAGTCATGAATGATGCAATAACTCCTTTTCCTTTCAAAATTTTGGCAAGGGCCTTATGGCTGACAAATGAATGAATTCTGAATATTTACAAAGAGTTTTATCTAAACTAAAGCCAGCATTCGAAATACAAATGTCTGGAAGTCATTTCATTTATTTTGCTTCCTCCTTTTGCCATTATCTTAAATCCTATTTGGTATGATCCTTTTCAGAAATTTGCTATGATGCCCCACAGTATGGTATATCTGGGTACTTTACATGTGGTTGTATGGAAGTTCCTTGAAGTAGTGCCCAGCACTTTGCTTTTGACACTATTCCAATGAAAAAGTTCTTATCGATAGATCATATATAAATGGACATCTTGTCAACATAGAAGTAGGGGTTACATAGTTTAAAAGCATGAATTGTTTTCATTCTCTGCAAGGAATTATAAAATGAATAAAAAGTTGATTAATAGATGAATAGTAGTAGAAATGAATCCCAGTTGAATTTAATAAATGAATGTAGCATCAAAGACAAGCTATAATATAAAAACAAATATGTATGCTTACTATGCTTTTCAGATGTGAGATAAAATAAAAATACACATATAAATAATGGCAAAACATATTTTATTATAATATTTATTCCCATGTTAAAAGTACTTAATTTAGTTAATCCACTTGAGCAACTATAATAATATTAATGAAACTGGGATAATTTTTGAAAAACATTTATATTCCTTTGTAGTAAATGCCCCATAGAAGAAAAAAAATTCTAGCTCTAAATGCCAGTTTGATATGAGTTTGTGTCCCTATGTCCTTGTGTTGTTTGCTAAGAAAAACATCAATGAAACACACCCTTAGGGATAGAAGCATATAAGATCTGAACTTAATGAAGGTTGACAATGACTAATATTGATGTCCTTATCAAAAATGACAAGAGGGCTAGGCTGCTGCTCTTCCATAATGGCCCTGTATTAGTTCAAAAGCTTATTATTTGAAAACTGCAGTGTTCATGCCAAAATCTTTCACCTGATGTTCATCAGCATAAAGTGTGTTAGCCCCTTGTTCCCCAAGCTTTAAACTGAAAAGAGTACATGCCACTGCTGCTTTTTAGCAGCACAAATTTCTCTCTAGACAGATTTTAACTTTCAGTTTATGTTTGAATTTGTCCCTGTAAAGTAAAATATTCAATGTGATATGACATATTCAGATAAAGAGAGTTTCACATTCTAAATAATACAATATAATCCTCTCATGGACTGTATCCATATGTATTACATATACTTACTGTCTCCTTGAAGTAAAAATAAAATAAAAAAGAGAACTCATGATTGGAACATCATGTTCAATTCAAATTGTGTCATAATCAGCATTACTAAATGTGGACTAATGTAGATGTTTCTATTAGTACAATAAATGAAAATATATCTAAAAATTTCAAGAAATAATTTTTTCCTCTTGAGTAATTAGTAGAATGAATCTGACACAAATTTTCCTATGAACATATATGAAAACACCACAGTGAATCCCAACATGATGTATATCCACAAGAATGCAGTCTTAATTAGAATAAGATACATTCCATGCTTGTGTAATTATGTCAAAATGGATTCTACTGTCATGAATAACTACAAAGAACCAGTAAAAATACTGCAAATTGAACATACATATTTCTCCTTTAGTAGCAAGTGTAGCTTTTTGTCTTTCAATCCATTTTCACTTCCTCCCTCATAAAAGAATCCCTAATGTTTAGCAGTGAATGAGAATCTTGTATTTGTTATGTCTGTAGAAATGCATTGTTCTGTGAGAAATTCAGGTTTCAGATGAAACAAAGAGATGGAAGAAAATCTTGGAACATGGTCGATGTTATTAGAAAATCTGTAGATTCTAAAAGAGCAACTCCAGAGACCATATAGGATGCATTTTTAGTGGAAATGTGTTTTTAATTGGGATTGATTCTTTTAAAAATGAAATAAAATACAGATAATAATTGGTATGAGATAAAGTATAATTCCAGATATAGAAATATAAAATTATGAAAGTATGTAAATTATACCAATAAATTTTAAATTTTCTGTGAGAAAAATAGTTCTCAAATAAAATTTTAACTATTTAAAAATGATCAACATAAAAGGAGGAGAGAAGAAAAGAAGAGATACTAAGGAATTAAATAAACCATATTTTGCTATGTGCATACATGAATATATCACACTGAAACCCACTTCCATATATAGTTATAATTCACCAATTAAATAAAATAAATAAATTGAAGAGAGACCAGTAGAGTAAAGAAGGGCATCAGGGAAAGGGAGGAAAGGAGAGAATGAGGGAATCCTTGGAATAAAACTGAGTAATTTATTATAGGTACATGTATAAATGTCACAATAAACCCAATTATTACACATAATCATAATACACTAAAAACATAATAAGAATAAAATGACTCAAAATGGAATAGAAAGCTAGTATAGACAAAATACACATTAAAAAGCAGTGCAGGGGCTGAGGCTGGGGCTCAGCAGCAGAGTACTTGCCTAGCATGTGTGATGCACTGAGTTCAATCCTCAGCATCATGAAAAAATAAATTAAATAAAAGCATGTGGTCCATCCACAACTACAAAAAATATTTAAAAGCAGTTCCATGTAAAAATAAAAAGCTGTAGTCATTCAGACAAGTTTTAACATCCATCAGAAAACATAATTTCTATTGTATTAGCATTATGTAGAATGTAGAAAATAGTCAGGTACCATGGCACACACCTGTAATCCCAGTGCCTCAGGAGGCTGAGACAGGAGGATTGTGATTTCAAAGCCAGCCTCAGCAATGGCGAGACATTAAGCAACTCAATGAGACCCTGTCTCCAAATAGAATACAAAATAGTGTTGGGAATGTGGTTCAATGGTTGAGTGCCCCTGAGTTTAATCCTCAGTACAAAAAAAAATCAAAGGAATGTAGAAAATAAAAATTTCTCAATTTATTATTCTAGAATGATGAAACCACAATTCCAAAACTGAAATAAGAATGACTAAGTGGCATAAAACTCCTTATAAGTATATACTAAAGTTCCTAAAATATTTTAAAATTGAAATCAGCAATAGACCATCATTCCTAATTATATTAACTCAAAAATGCAAGTAAGTATGCACATTAAAAATTACAAATCTTCTGAGTTTTTTGTTTATTTAATATTATATTTTTATTTATTGGTGCTTAGAGATTTATCTTGTGCTAGAATTCTTTTCAACAGCATTGTCCTTTTTTGTTTTTCTTTTATATGTAGGATTGAGCCCAAGGATGCTTAACCACTGAGGTACATCCTTTTTTATTTTATTTACTTTTTATTTTGAGACAGTTTCACTAAGTTGCTGAGGCTGGCCCTGAAATTTTGATCCTCCTGCCTCAGCCTCCCCAGTCACTGGGATTACAGGCAAGTCCACCATGCCCAATGTGTTTCATTTTTTTATACTAGCTTTGATCTCTGTCTTTTGTGTTTTAGACTTTTCATATCTATCTGGTCATCATTTACTGTTTATTCCTAAATGTGAAGCATTAATTCCAGATTAACCTAGAATAATGATGGCTAGGTACATATTTAGCTAAATATTACCTCTACCTCTTTTTATGCACAAATGCATACAGATCAAAACAGCAAATGAGTGCACCCAAATTCATGCCTACAACATAACTAAGAAACAGAGAATGCTATTAACTACAAATTATGCATAAACGGAGTCATAAATTAGGTATAAAGAGTTCACACTGAAGCACAGTAAACTGTAGCTAAAACAGAAGACAGAAGTGGGCAGGGAATTTAAGACTTGGGAAACAATGATGGCATTAGACAAAAGAAAAAGAATTAACATAGAAAGAGAAGTACTGAGAATAAACATGAGTGTCATGTCCTGCACAACAGTTTATTCAGGGCCACAGAAACCAGTAGATGAGAGGATTAGGAAAAAGACAGACACAAAAGTTGAGAAAAACCCAGAGGTTGGTGGTTCAGCCTGCTTGTGGTGGAGAAAGACTGACTATTAACAAGCTCAGCATGTTTATTATATAGGTTTAAACATCAGAAGGACTTATTATGAGAAAGCTTCTTCAAGATAAACAAAACCAAAGTTGGTGGTATACACTCAATTAGGGCTTATTAGCTTTCACCCATAACTCTCTACTTCCAGGCAGCAGGCATTTGAACCCAAGACCATAAATAGGGTGTCACTGTATCAATTGGGTGATTTTCAATTGTCAACTTTGCACTGACAGATTCCCAAGGGAAGTGTCACTTGTGTCTTTGGGCAGTTCAAAAGACGTGTGATTCATTCTCTGCTCCTGACACCAGAGAGCTAAAAGATGAAGAGTCTTGAAATTGAATGGGAACAAACATTAAAGTCTTCAGCAAGCTTCAGAGAGTGAATGAGCCAACTTGAAATGGAGAGATATATTCAGAGAGGCTTGGTGTCCTAAGGAAAGAAGTGAGAAGAAAGGGTGAAATTTAAAAGTCTTGAAGAACAATAAAATATCACAAAATTGAATAATAATAAAATGTGACAACCTCTGTTACGTACAAGAGATTCCACTATGTAATAGAAGGAAATGTTCTTGGTCCCAGTAACACACCAAAATACCTTATCTTTGCTTATAAAAAATTGTCTGTTGCTGTTAGATCAAGAATCTATAAAAGAGGAATGGGGGAATGAAATTGATCAAACTATCCTATGTATATGTATGAATATACCATACTGAATATATTATATATATATATATACACATATATTTATAGCAATAGCATAAAAAAACTACAAACTATAAATTAAAAAATAGGATAACCAGTAAAGCAGAAGGTAAAGAAATGGAGGTAGGAGAGGAAGTACTAGGGACTGAATTAGAGCATATTATATCCATGATTATACAATTATGTCAAAATGAACCCAATATTATATGTAAGTATAATGTGCTAATAAAAAAAGAAAACATAAGACATTTCAACATGAACTAAACATGAGAGACAGCATCCATACAAAACTACTATAATAAAGAACGGAAAGCCGGGCGTGGTGGCACAAGACTGTAATCAAAGCACTTTGGGAGGCTGAGAAAGTAGAATCGCGAGGTCAAAGGAAGCCTCAGCAATGGTGAGGCACTAAGCAACTCAGTGAGACTCTGTCTCTACATAAAACACAAAATAGGGCTGGGGATGTGGCTCAGTGGTCGAGTGCCCCTGAGTTCAATCCCTGGTACCAAAAAAGAGAAAGCAAAAGAAAGAACAGGAAACAGGAATCAAAATACTTCATCTGACGGAAATATGCCCCATAAAATCAAACAAGGAGTAGAATAAAACATGATATAAAACTCTAAATTTAAATATCTTCTATCATACATACAGAATTTTAAAAAAATAAACTATGACATCAGAAATTCAAGAATTCATAAGGGAAATAGAAGATAATGTGACGATATAAAATTAAAGATGACTGAACTCAGAAAACATTGAAGAAAAAATCATCTTACAAATGAAGACAAAATGAAGATTCAATTACAAGATGTGCAAGGGAGAAAAGCTTTTAATGAAATACAAAATAAATAGAATTGAGTAAAGGCAAATCAAATGTGAAGTATAACAACAATATAATGAAAGAAATAAAAAGGATCAGAAAATAGCTGATTAGGAAGACATGCAAGGAATATCTAAGAATAAATAATAGAACTCCTTGAAGAGATAAGAAAGAAACATTAGGACAGGGCTAGTATTTTTAAAACTCTAATTCAGTATACTTTCCGGAAACTAAAAATATTTCAATGTACATATTGAAAGTATTCACCTTGGAAAATAAAACTAGAATAGTTCATTCCAAAGTGTTTACTACTAAAATTATTAAAATTGAATGGCAAAGAGCATTTCCTGAACCTCTAAACAAAAACATGAAATCACTTCCAAAAAATGAAATGATATTGGCATCAGATATATTCACAGTAAAAACAAAAGGATAACTGTGAAACAATAATTTAAAGAAACACAAGAAATATAAACCAAATAATTTTAGTTTGTAACACTGTGTTTCAAACATTAGATTCAAATATAAAACAGTTTAAAATGTGGAATAATTCAGAGTATACTGTATTCAAAAGCTTTTCTTAGCCAGGCGTGGTGGCACTCGCCTGTAATCCCTGCACTTTGGGAGGCTGAGACAGGAGAAATCGCGAGTTCAAAGCCAGCCTCAGCAATGGCGAGGCACTCAGCAACTCAGTGAGACCCTGTCTCTACATAAAACACAAAATAAGGCTGGGGATGTGGCTCAGTGATTGAGTATCCCTGAGTTCAACCCGGGGTACGAAAAAAAAAATTTCCTGAGGAACCTACTTAAAGATTATTGTTGGAGCTTAAATTATTCCCTTCCAAAATATGCTTCTGTTATAACTCAGATACTTATAAATGCAACATTATTTGTAAACTGAGTCTTTAGAAATGTGATCTAGTTAAAATGAGGTCATAAACAATTAGAGTAGACCATAATCCAATAAAACTTGTGTAATTATAAGAAGAGAAGAAATATCAGTGGGGGAGAATTCCATGTGAGGATGGAGGTAGAGACTGGAGAGATGTGTGTGCAAGCCAAATATAGTATTCAGGTTTCTCCAGAGAAACAGCCAATTTTATAAAGAGATGATAGATGATAGATTGGATGGATGACAGATAAAGATATGTATAGATATATGAGAATTGGCTTATGAGATTATAGTAAAGTCCAATGATATGCTGTCTATAATGTAGGAAACCAGGAAAGATGATGATATAATTCAGTCCAATTTCAAAGGCCTGAGAATTGAGAAGGAAGGGAGAGAAAGGACTGCTAATATAGGTTATAGAGTTTAAAACCCTAAGAATGAGGAACTCCAATGTTCAAGATCAGGAGAAAAGAGATACCTCTGATAAAGAAGAGAAAGAATTGACATTTTCTCTATGTTTTGTTCATTCAAGCTTACCGTAGATTGGATAATGCTTGTCCACATTGGTAAGGGTATATCTTTACTCAGCTTGTTGATTTAAATATTAATATCTTCCATAAACTCTCAAACAGGAACACCTAGAAATAATGTTTTATCAGCTGAGTATCACTTAACCCAGTAAAGCTGACATGCAAAATTAACTAATCACACCAATATACACCAAGGATTAACAGCGAGACCAGAAGAGAGGGGAAAGGTGCGGGACAGATTTCCCCACAAAATCTGTACAAGGGACCAACCCTGCTGACCCCTGGATTTTAGACTTCTATGCTATGAAATTGTGAAAAAAATAAATTCCTCTTGTTTTCAGCCACCCAGTAATACTTTGTTGTGGAAGTGCTCAAAAATAAACGGCAGCTATCTTTATTAAACAAAGAAGTGACTGGGGAAATTTCATCAAAAGGACTAAAAGACAAAAAATTAAAAAGTTGAATATAAGAAAGTGCAGATATTATGGTTTGAATGTCCTCCTGAAATTCATGTTCAAATTTAATCCCTATTAATAGGTTAGAAATTTAGTCTGTTCATGGTAATCTGAAGTGGGACCACTGGGAGGATATTAAAGTTAAATGAAGCCCAAAGTGTGAGATCCTAATGCAATGAGAATGTTTTATAAGAAGAGAGAAACCTGAACTATGATGTTGTTTGTCACCATAAAATTCCCTGGGCCACCTTGGAACTTTGCAGAGTCCCCACCAGCAAGAAGGACTTCATCAAATGTGACTGCCCTGTCTTAAACTTTTCAGCCTTCAGAACCATAAGCCAAACTATTTTACTTTATATATCATCCAGTGTTTGGTATTTTTATATAGTGATAGATAGTGGAAGATATCATATTTATGTTATATGGTCTGACAAAGTTGAAATAATGTACTGAAACAGTGGAAGGATAAAGAACAAAGAAGGGAAAACAGTTATTTCACTGATTTTCTTCTATGTAGATGGTAGTCAAATGATATCACTTACAACTGACAAGCCAATGAGTTGAAAGGTATTATAAAAAAAATTTAAAGTAACTTTTAGAACAGAAAATAATCCTTTTAAATATGACAGAAGTATAGAATAATGAATGGAATCGTACAACATAAAATACCACAATACTAGATAATGCACATATAAAAAAACCATATGAGTTGAAATCAAACACAATAGTTAAATCATTAAATTTATATTGGCTTAGTTCACATATTAAAAACATTTTTTCAGACAAAAGAAAAAAAGATATAACTCTAGCTGTATAAGAATCTCATTTTAAACAAAGTAACAGAAAAGCTAAAAATAAAGAGATGGCAAAGGCCTACCAGGAAATGAGAGAGTGATGCATATGATCCTAATGCCAGAACAAGTATAACTCAGGCCAAAATACATTAAACACAGCAACCATATTCATAGAGCAGAAACTGTGGGTGATGCCAGGAGAAATAGAAACACAGTAACAATAGGAAGCTCGAAAACACCTGTATGGAGTCAGTAATTTCTGCATCAATGCTGCACATAAAATAATTTCAAAATCACAGTTGTTTATGCATTTTTTTTCTTTTTCACAGGACTGCTTTGGCTAACAACACTCTGCTTCAGGCTGCAGGTTAGTTTGACAGCTCTAGGCAAGACCAAGTACATAATTTGCAGAGCCTAGTACAAAATGAAAATGTGAGACCTCTTTTTCAAAAACTAAGGGAAAAGTGTTTCTGAAGGTATTAAAATATAATGATTTTTTTCCTTTAAAAAAACGTTTCACTTTAAAGAAATTCTACTACTTATAAAATGTAATAGAGTGAATAATGACACATTAATAACAATATAATCTTACACATTATAAAACATATTATGCTTAGCTGGGTGCAGTGGTGCACACCTGTAATCCCAGCACTTAGGGAGGCTGAGACAGGAGAAATCATGAGTTCAAAGCCAGCCTCAGCAATGGGGAGGCGCTAAGCAACCCAGTGAGACCCTGTCTCTACATAAAACACAATATAGGGCTGGGGATGTGGCTCAGTGGTAGAGTGCCCCTGAGTTCAATCTTTGGTACCAAAAAAACCAAAAAACAAAAAACATATTATGCTCGTATTATAATTGTATATAATACAATAAATATTAATGTTTAATTATTTTGAATTTTATAGATGGCAAGATTTGTATTGCCATAGCAGTCTTCAAGTTTATTAATTAGGATATGAAATGTATGCTATTAGAAATTTAATTTTTATCAATGTAATTAATGGTGATAACAGTTGTTTAGGACAAAAGCAAAACTGCAAATAAATTTGCATTTATTCCTTTATTGAGAGAGTTTTCTGCTGATGCAATGATTACTGGTGCTAGTAAGAATATTTTACAGACTGACAACACTAACATAAATTTCTAACCCAATTATTTCAAAATAAGGTTTTTAGTGTATTTAGCCTGTTTTACATAACAATTTATCTAAAAATACTTTAGTCTACATACAAACCAGTTTCGTGTAAATCTGAATTCAATCTTAACTGTAAAATTCATATCAATGGAATTTTAATATTTTCTTGACATTTACTGTAGCTTCTGATGTTCACCAAGAAACCAAAAGTAGGTTCTTGATACAAATCAATTCAAAACAAATACATCATTCTATTGCTATATTTTCAATTTTGAGGAACATATAATTTTAAAATTGTCTTCATTAATAATTGATTTTTCATAAAATGCATATAAAAATAATGTGCCTTCCATCTAATGCAATGATCCTAAAATTTAATTTCAATTTCTAAGCTGTGGACATTTGCTTCAGAATGTTGCAGCATTTTTCAAAACCAGAGATGAAAAAGTATGATGAATTGTAATCAATCCCTGATATGCATTATAATGTTCATATGCAAGTTTATATTTAATAATAATTTACTGCCAAAGTTTATTGTTTGTGTACTGGAAATTCCTACCCCAACACTCAGACTGGAGAGTTAATCTTTGGTCAGATGCCACAGCAGCTGGCTCCTAGAATGGACAAACAGGCCAGTTCCCTACCACAGGTGGTTTTGCCTCCATGCAAAGATTTGCACTCTTGCACAGCTATTGTCACTGCTTCTTTTGCATCCATTGCCACCACCAACTTTGGCCCAGGTCCCAGCCCGGCTACTTCCTCAAACTGTTGTATTCACGCATATGACAGAGGCCAAGACAAGTTTTTGGTATGCATGCAGCTTGTCAGGCCTGTGGATCCAATCCCTAGCTTGTACACTGCTGTCCAGTGTATCTCTTGGGATTATATACATGCTCTAGTATCCCATTGGATTTCACTTACCAAACACAAGTTCCAAGGTAAAATTTTTAACATTTTCAAATAGGCAGCAAAAAATCAAATTTACACACAGAAAGAAGACAATCCTGTCTCTGGATTATACTTTGGATTCATTCTGTTCCATTTTGCTTCATTTTGGAGCTTAGTGTAAAGTGACAATTACTGTCTGGGTTTTCGCTTCTCGTGGAAGCGCATAGAATATTTCATAGGCTAATGACATTCAGATAATCCATTTATTTCCAAATTTAAAAATAGTGTATTTTACTCATGAATTTTGCAGAAAAAAGTTTTCTTAAAAGATTTTAGTATACATACAAATAAGTTTCATGTAATTCTAAATTTGATTTTAAATGTAAATTCATACAAAAGCAAAAGAGCAAGTCAAGCCATGTAAGCATATTTAAAGCTTCTTTTTTATCACATCCATAACCATCCCATTGGCTCAAGTCACATGACTATTTCATATCACTGAGATGGGGAAATGTACTATATTCACAGTAGAAGACACAAAAGCCACTACATAGTTACAAAGAAAATTGTGTGAATGTATAATCCTAAACCACAGTAGTAAAAAAATTATGATCAATAATCCTCTGTGATCCTATAAACAGTCAGTCAAAAGGGGTTAGTAGACAAAATATAAGAATATAAAAATCCAAATAACATAATTAATAATGAAAATATAGTATGCATCCTCATTTATACTGCAATGACAAAGAATATACCTTTTTCTCAAACACACATTCATAACAATTGACCATATATTGTCATCAAGAAAACCCTCAATAATTTCAATGACAAAGGATAAAATAAAAATACTTCTTAATAAAAATTCAATACAACAAAAAAGTAATAGAACCATGAAAGTGACCTTTGAATTGTAAATGTATGGTCTCTATATAAAAAATCAGGTAAATTGTAAAATAAAACTTAATAAAAATTTAAAATATTTGAAAGCTATTGGTAATAAAATACTGCAAATCAGAATTTGTGAAATAAAATCAAAATGTAAACAGAGAAAAGAATTAGCCTTAAATACTAGGCCAATAAAAATGAAAGAAATAAAATAGTACTCTGATAATCACAGGGAAGTGACAGCAACCAAGCACAGTATGGAGAGTCAAAAAGGCAGCATAAAAACAGAAACAAAGTACACTGAAAATTCAACCATGGCTCTCTGTCTGGGAAGCAACTTCACATTGGCAGGAAAATATCAACAACTTCTATCATAACAGGATAAGAGCAATCCTAACTATAGGAGAATTCCAAGGTCCTCACAGGCTTTAATTCAGGTTTGGTAGATAACTGGGCTCTGAGTGACTACTTTGTTAAGAAGGAACTCACTTTGGGTCTTCTGTCCCACTAGCCCCAAGACCCAATCTGGTAGAACAGCTACTACTTGATTCTGTCCTGCCTTAGGGGACAGTAGCTGCTCCTCTGACACCTCCAGAAGCTTTGAGTCTGTATTCCTCTGACACAGTGAAGGAAAGGGCACTCAATATTCTTCAGTTCCAGAACACATGACTACTAGAGCCATAAACCTAGGGCCATCTGCATTTGGACTGTGGGAATGAAGGAGGGCTCCATTTGCGTCCTCCAGCTCCAATATCATGGGTATCAATACTATATACTCAAGCTTTACTTATATTCAGTCCTTGGCACATAGGAAAAGTCTCGGTATCTAAAGAATTGAGACTATAGCTACTGGTGTCCAAAGTCTCTTTATAGACTACATTTGTCCCTGGGGACATGGAAAAGGTCATTATCTGTATCCCTCAGCAGTAAGAACACAAATTCTGAGCCAGGTGCGGTAGCTCATGCCTGTAATCCCAGCACTTTGGGAGGCTGAGACAAGAGAATTGTGAGTTCAAAGCCAGCCTCAGCAATGGTGAGGTGCTAAGCACCTCAGTGAGACCCTGTCTCTACATAAAACACAAAATAGGGCTGGGGATATGGCTCAGTGGTTGAGTACCCCAGAGTTCAATCCCCAGTACCACAAAAAAATCCCCAAACCCCCAAAATTCCAGTGCCTATTATGAATCCTGCTCAATCATAGTGAATGATTTTTAATATGGTGTTAAATTTAGTTTGCTTAAAATTTGTTGTGGATTTTTACATCTAAATTTACGTATATTGACCTATACTTTTCATTTTTTGCTGTGTTCTTGTCTGATTAGGGCTTAAGAGTAATACTGCCCTCACACAATAAGTCTGGAAGAATTTCTTCTTTTTCAGATATGAAGTTATATAATTCCCAGAAGAAAACATATGAAACACATGAGAAATGCTTTATTACATTGATGTGGAAAAGTGTTTTTTTGATAAGACTTCAAACTCAAAGGAAACAAAAGTAAAATAGGTAAATGGGATTACATCAAACTAAAAATCTTCAGCTCAACAAAGGAACAAACAACAGAGAAGAAACAATCTACATAATGGGAGAGGGTATTTGGAACTACATATGTGAAATTGTGTCAAAATGCAGAAGGAACTAAACAACAACAACAACAAAAAGCACATTATTAAAAACTATGCATGTGGGGTTGGGGTTCTAGCACAGTAGTGCTTGCCTAGAACATGTGAAGCACGGGGCTTGATCCTCAACAGCAAATAAAAATAAATAAAATAAAAGTATTATGAGTGTGTCCATCTACCATATATATATATGACAAATCTTAAAAAAAAACTGGGCATGTAATCTGAATCAATTAAACCAGTAATCAATAAAAGGAAAAAACAAAATTTTTAAACATTCAGAGAATGAATAACGTGCTTTTTGAACAATGAAAGGGCCATAGAAGAAATAAGGGGATAAATATAACCAAAGACATAAAGGATCTCTACAATGGAAATTATAGAACATTGAAGAAAGAAATCAAAGAAGACCTTAGAAAATGAAAAGTCCTCTCATTTTCTTGGATAGGCAAAATCAATATTTTAAAATCACCATATTACCAAAAGCAATCTGTAGATTCAATGCAATCCCCATAAAACTAGCAATTGCATTCTTCACATACCTAGACAAGAAGTGCTAAAATTCATATGAAAGGATTTTTAAAAACAACAGAGTAACCAAAGGAATTCAGAGCAATAACAGTAGTTGTGGAGGCATCGGAATACTCAATCTTGAATTATACTGCAAACAGAAACAGCATGCTTTTGGCATCAAAACAGACACGAAGGAAAATGGAACAGAATAAAAGACACAAAGATGAATCCACATAGACACAGTCATTTGGTACTTAACAAAGGTGTCAAAAAAAAAAAAAACATATGTTGGAAAGACAACTTTTTTAAGAAAAGTTGCTGAGAAAATTGGATATTGGTATGTAGAAGAATAAAACTAGATCCCTATCTCTTACCCTGCAGATAAATCAAAACAAAAATTATAAAATACTTGGAATTAGACTAGAAATTTTGAAACTGCTAGAAAAAAAAAAAAAAACGAGGGGTTAACACACCAACACATTGTTGCAGGCATCCATTTCCTTAATAAGATGCCTAAAGCTCAATAAATAAAAGCAATAATCAATAAATGGAATGGCATCAAATTTAAAAGCTTCTCAACGGTGAAGGAAACAAGTTTGTGAAGAGAAAATATATAGAATGGGAGAAAATCTTGGCAAGGTACTCTTCTGACATGGAATTAAGTCCTGGTTATATAGGCACTGAAAAACCTTAACACCAAAAAAAGAAATCCAATAAAAATGTGCAAAAGAACTAAACAGATATTTCTGAAAAGAAGAAATGCAAATGGCCAAAAATATATGGGAACATTACATTCATCATGGTTAGCAATTAGGGAAATGCAAATCAAAACTAGACTGAAATTTTATCTCACCCCAGTTAGAAGGGCAACCATGAAGAATATGAACAATAATAAATGCTGGCATGTATGTAGGGAGACTGAAACATTTATACACTGTTGATAGGAATGTAAATTAGTAAAATCATTGTAGGAATCAGCATGAAGTTTCCTCAAATATCTAAAAATAGAAATACCATATGATCCAGCCATTCCAATCCTTGATGTTTATCTAAAAGAACAGAAATGAGCATACTATATTGATCCTTGTCTTCCAATGTTTATAGCAACACAATTCACAGTAGTCAAGTTACAGAACCAGCATAGGTATCTTTCAACAGATGAATGGATAAAGAAAAAGTGAAATATATAAACAATTTAGGTCTACTTATCCATTAAAAATAATAAAATTATGCTGGGTGCAGTGGTGCACACTTGTAATCCCTGTGACACGTGTGGCTGAGACAAGAGAATCACAAATTCTTAGGGTAAATTCAGCAATTTACTTTGACTCTTAGCAACTTATTTAGACCATGTTGCAAATTTTTTTTTAAAAGGAATGGGGATATAGGTTAGTGGTAAAGCACCTCTGGGTTCAAATCCCAGGATGAAGAAGGAGGAGGAGGAGGACAATGAGGAAGAGGAGGGGAGGGCAGGTAGAAGAAATAAAGTCATTTACTGCTGAATGGATGAAACTGTAGAATATCATGCTAAGCTAAATACGCCAGACTCCACTCCATAAAAGGTCAAATATTTTCTTCCTTATGCAGAAATCTGAGAGAAATAAGGGGGGAAAAAGAGATCTCAGTAAAACAAAAGGCAAAACAGTAGAGCAGAGGAAGTGGATTACGGGGGAGGGAGGAGAGAAGGGAAAGGGGAGGAATTGCAGAATGAAATTGGAATAAAATCAATCAAATTATGTTAAATCCAATAAGAAATATATTACAATGAATTCCACTTTCATATATAAGTATAATACACTAATTAAAAATGAATAAATAGAAAGAATACCAGTAGAATAAAGGAAGGTAATCAGGGGAAGGGAGGAGGAGAGGCAAAGAGGAAGTACTGGCAAATGAAATGGAGTGAACTATATTATGTGCATATGTGAATATGTCATAATGAACCCCACTATTGTATAATATTATAATATACAATATACAATGTAATTGCATATTTTAAACTGTATAATTTTACTGCATTAATTTAAAACATTGGCCAATAAACTGATAGACATTTCTGAAAAGAAGACATTCAAATGTACAAGTATATGATAATGCTCAACATCACTAATTAATAATAATTATAGTTTAATAATAGTAATAATAATAATAATTTCAGTGAAATATGTTATCAGTGAATTATGAAAAGAGAGTATGGTTATTCTATTATAATTGCGTGAATATTTGATTACATAGAGTGTTTGGTTTATCTGGGGCATTGTGCACTAAAGTGATTAAATAGTAATAGAAGTCAAGCTTTTATTTTATTTTTTCCAGAGCTTTTAATTTTGTAACTACTATGGAAGTGACCAATGGTTAAAAATGGCAATATGCCAATGGAGATGTAAACAACAATAATAGAAACCTAGATATTGCATCTCACAGTATTAATTAATGTTTTAAATCATAAGCCAAAAGATTGAGATTATAAAAGAGCAAATGTTATCCTTGTAGAAAAATTTGCTTGTTATAAATAAATGCCATCAGAAAGAAAAACAAGTCTTAAGGTTAAAGAGACTGCATGCCTGAGTACAAGCAAATACAAATCACCAGAATGCAAGACAAAGTATGTAGTCTTACCTTCATCTAATGACTAGGCCAAACTCACTTCTGGTGCCTTTACTATCACAAAGAAATAAATATATAAATTGTAACTCCAATTATTTCTGTACTACCCAAGAAAATTCTCTGCAATTGTTTGTTAGAAATGTTATATCAAACTTAATGTGAACACTGGGACACTGGGAAACTGGTATACCATAAACAGTGAATTAACAGGCAAATATACTTGCAGACAATATCAGTTTCAAAAGTAAAGGTTTTACCAAAGTTTCTTCAGAAGTCTAGATGAAATACATCTATTTCATTAAAGAGTAAGTGCTTAGGAAGAACATTATTGTATTCAAAGATAACTAGAAAAAATCTTTGTAAATATTACATTAAGACTTGTGGAATTGGTTCAGATCAATTGGGAATTTGATTTCAATAATATTTATCTAAAGTCTAATTTTTGCAAGATCCTTTTGGAGACAGTTGGAAGAATGCATAAGGATTGGGAAAGGGTTACGTAGAATTGGTTAACATATACTCACATGTGTGTTTTTGTCTATATGTCATGGAGGAGCATTTCAGTCAAAATGAACTTGAATATACATTAAAGTTTACACATGACAACACAGATAAATGATAAATAAATTGTTAAATAGTTAAAAAGACATTCATGATGAAAAATCATGGAACAAACTTTATGGATCAGACATAGCTTGTGGAGACTTGCACAAGGGACTTACTGAATCTATAGGAATAGAACCAGGCATGGATAACTCTGATTATTTTTCCAAGAGAGCCATTTCATATGTGATAAAAATCTTACATAAAGAGAAAAATCCTCATGCCACCCCACACATATACATGCAGGAGCTGGGCAGAGATTCTTCATTGATTAACTATGATTAAGAAAACCTTTACCTTGCACTTGGAGTTTCAGCCAGTAACACAGTGTTGATTAGATTAGTGGATTAAGCAGAAATAGCCAAGCAAGATGAGTGTGTCATCCTGCTCATGATAAACCCGTAAGAACAGAACACTAGACTGTGAACAAAAACCTGATTCTGAAACAGTAACCCAAATAGGCGGTGTATTCATCACTATGAACTGTAAAACTATCAAAGACGGAGGGTTGGGCTCAAGAAAAGAAAACACAAACACACAAACTGACATAGATCTTTAAAAACTATTACTAAGGTAGTCTTATCAAATAAAATTCCAAAACCAAATCCTAAAGCATTGGAGATTTACACCCAAAGAAATGAAAAATATCAGAACAATTTCAGGAAAGTAAATTTAAATGAATCTATCACAAATCCTCAAGAAGATAAACAAAAGGAATAAAAAAACATTCAATATTATACCTATCAAAATCTCAGCTTCCTTTTGGAAAATTTTAAAAGCTGAACCTTAAAATTAATATACAAATACTAGAGATTCAGAGTATTAAAAATGATTTTGAAAAAGAAATATATTCAGGTAAATGAGTGGAACTGGAGAACATCATGCTAAGTGAAATAAATCAGACTCAGAAAGTCAAGGGTGAAATATTCTTATGTGTGGAAGCTTGAGAGAGGGGAAAAAGGAAAAATGGTGTATCATAATAATAGAAGGGAGACCATTAGAATTTAGCAAGGGGGTCAGAGGGAGGGAGAAGAGGAGGTATTGAGGAAGGTAGGTATTGAGGAATGAGATTGATCAAATTATGTTATGTGCATATATGAATATGCTATAATGAATCCCACTATTATGTATAATTATTATAAATTTGAGAAAATATCAGGATATTGTTTCCTAGGAAGACTAATGGCAAAGATTCAAATTTATTAGCAATTAAGCTTTTTAATTATTTGATTATTTAGAAACATTCATTTTATTGGCAGCCCTACATATTTTCAGAATTATATGTACTTATTTTTATTTAATCTGTCGTTTTTCACAATGGCAATGTTATTTCTAAACATAAATTAAGTTTTTATTTATCTTTTTTACTTGTACCATACAACATCAGCTAAGATGGAAGCATTGCTTTCCTGTTTATGCTTCCATGATGTAATTTTAATTTATGATTCTACTTCCATTAAATGAATAAACTTTCTTCCTCTGATATAACAGGAAAAAATAAACTAAAAAAACCCAGCATTCTAATTGGGGAGAATTAAATGTCTAAAGTTATAAATAATACATTTTCAAGAGTTATAACTATCATGAACATAATGAAATTAGAAAATGGGAAAGTAGAATTATTGTAGCACAGATAATTGTTAAAAGAAACATTTTGGTTGCCTTGATACCCACTGTGATTCACAGTACTTTTACATGTGAAGCCGTACCAAGTATGCAAAAAATGATGAAGGTACTATTTCAAGATTTAAAGAAGTTGATATATGATTCCAAATTATACAATTGGCAAAAATTGTAGAGTAAGGGCATGTCCCTTAGTGTTCAAAGTGGCATGTGAGATATCCGCAAATAATTTCTTTAAACTACCAAATTCTAGGACAAAAAATGATCTTAGAATCAACACTATGATTAAAGAAGAAAGGAATACTAAAGTAATCTTCATCTGGAAGTTTTCGAAGGATGAGAGGTAAATGAGAGACCTTCCTTGTGGTATTATATGATATGGTTTTCCTGTAATTAGTTTTGTGTTTAGTGAATAGTGAAAAGACCCTGAGTTACTCTTATTTATAGAAAAAATACAGATTTCATCTTATAAAAAATTTGGAGCCAGGCATGGTGGCACATTCCTCTAATCCCTGTGGCTTGGGAGGCTGAGGGAGGAAGATGACAAATTTAAAGCTAGCTACAGCAAAAGTGAGGCATTAATGGGCTGGGGCTGTAGCTCAGTGGCACAGCGCTTGCCTAGCATGTGTGAGACACTGGGTTTGATGCTCAGCACCACGTAAATATAAACATATAATATAAAGGCATAAAAAATACAATAATATTTTTAAAAAGTGAGGTATTAAGCAACTCAATGAGACCCTGTCTCTAAATAAAATACAAAATAGGGCTGGGGATGTAACTCAGTGGTAGAATGCCCCTGAGTTCAATTCTCAGTATCCAATAAAAATAAAAAATAAAAGAAAAAAAATGGAGGACTATTATTTCTACATTTCAAACCCTAATATCAAACTATATTAATGAGGACAAGGTGGTGTTAGCCTTAAGGATATATATGTAATGCAATGCATAGAACTGAGAGTATAAGAAAACAATCACTTTAGGCCCACTGATTGTTTTTAAATATTTTTTTAGTTGTAGATGGACACAATGTCTTTATTTTATTGCTTTGTATGTGGTGCTGAGGATCAAACCCAGGGCATCATTGAGCATGCGAGGCAAGCGCTCTACCACTAAGCTACAACCGCAGCCCAAGCCCATTGATTTTTATCAAGGGTTCCAGGACTATTCGATGGGTAAAATTAGATTATCAACTGATAGTGTTACAACAACTGGATATCCATATGTAAAAGAATGATGTGACATCTGCTACAAACCATACCAAAACATAATTCAAAACAGAAAAAAGACAGCAAATATATTAATTAAAACTGTAAAATCCTCATAAGAAAATCCAGGTAAAAATCTTAAGTTAGATTAGACAATGGTTTCTTAGTTATGGCACCCAAGTTCGGATAACAAAATGAAAAATAAAAAAAATTACACTTGATCAAAATTTGAAATTTTTGTGCTCAAACAATATCAAGAAAGGGAAAAGATGCTGGGCATGGTGGCACACACCTGTAATCCCAGTTAGTTAGGAACTGAGACAGGAGGATTGCAAGTTCAAGGCCAGTCTTAGCAACTTACTGAGAATTTATCTCAAAATAAAAGGGGCTTGGACTGTGGCTCAATGGATAAGTGCCCCTGGGTTCAATACCTATAACCAATCAATCAGTCAATCAATAGATAAATACATACATACATACCAAAAACAAAAATGGATAGGGGAACACCACTATATGGAACAAACTATGTTTAATGTTCAAATCATATATCTGATGAAAGGACTTAAATCCACAATATATAAAGTCCATTTATAATTAAAAAATTAAAATTCAATCCAGTTAAAATAGGCCAATGATCTGAAGAGACACATCAACAAAGAAGGTATACAAATGGCCAATAAACACATGAAACAATGCTTGACATCATTAGTCATTAGGGAAATGGAATTCAAAATGACAATGTGATATCACTTTATACTCACTAGAATGGCTATAATAAAAAATACAAGTGTTCACAAACATGTATACAATTTGGAACCTTCTTATCTTGCTGGAGTAATAAAAATGGTGCAGCTGCTATGGAAAAATTTGGCAGTTCCTCAATATAATAAACATACAGTTATCATAGGAACATTCCCACTCCTAAATACACACCCAAGGGAACTGAAATATTCTCCCTTATACATAAAAAGCTTGCATATATATATTCTCATAGCATCACTATTCACAATAGTAATAAAATGAAACAATCCAAATGCCTTTTAATTAATGAATTAATAAATACAATGTGGTATATCCAGCCAATGAAATATAACTTGCAAATAGAAGGAATGAAGTTCTGATTCACACTGCTAAGTGAAAACATGATGTTAAGTGAAATAAGCCAGACACATAGGATTCCATTTATATTAATTGATAAGAATAGGCAAATCCATAAAGATAGAAAGTAAAATAGTGGTTGACAAGGGTTTGCGAAATGGAGCAATGAGGAGACACTGTGGAGTGGTAAAAGGTTTCCTTTTGGGAAGATGAATATATTTGAAAACTAGGAAGTGGCAGTGGTTACACAATTCTGTGAATATATTAAGGACCAGGGAGTTGCAAACTTTTTTTTTGGTTTTTGAATTTTAGCTCAATAAAGTTATATAAGAGAAAGACAAGCACAGATACCAGTGGAAAATGACTTGAGTGTCAAGCTAAGACAAAAGTCATTAAACAAAAACATAAAAATATAAATAAAAACTATTCAAGGTAAAAGTAAATTGGAAATGTTATACATAAAATCTTTATATGATCAAAATAAGATAAGGGCTGGGGGTTATGGCTCAGTGGTAGAGTACTTGCCTAGCATGTGTGAGGCACTGAGTTTGATTATCAGCACCACATATAAAAATATAAATAAAATAAAGGTTCATCAAAATATAAAAAAAATTAAAAATAAGATAAAACTTCTATTTTATTAATATGATAATTAAATTTAAGTTCCAAAATTTTAATATATTAAATATTCTTAAGGAACACATTCAAAGAAAGAACTGATAAAAATAAAAGATACATATAAAGAAGAATTAACCCTGAATGCATAACAGGGTAAAAAAGAGGAGAGACAGAATGACAAAAAGTCAATATTTGAAAATTAACTCAATTAAAGAAAGAAAGAGATTCTCAGGTAGAAAATGCATCCTGCATGCTGAACATGATAAAATTGATAGGCTTAGTGAGTTCTATGAGACCTTCTAAGAAAAATTTACACCAATACACTTCAATTATTCCATGAAATTGAAAAGGACAGAACCCTTTCAAATTCATTCTATGAAACTAGGCCAAAACCAGACAAAGATACACCAAGGAAGGAAACCTTCAGACCAATATCTCAGATGACACCAAAATTCTCAGTAAAATACTAGTAAAGCACATGCAAAAATATATATATATATATTAAAAAGTACACCGTGATCAAGTGGAGTTCATCTCAGGGATGCAAAGTTGGTTCAACATATGGAAATCATAAACATAATTCACCACATCAATAGACTTAAAGATAACAATCACATGACTATCTGCATAGAGGCAGAAAAAGCATTTGACAAAATTCAGCATCCATTTATGCTCAAAACACTTGAAAAACTAGCAATAGTAGGAACATACATCAACATTGTAAGTTATGTATGCTAAACACAAGGCCTACATCATTCTAAATGGAGAAAAGCTGAAAGCATTCCTTCTAAAAACTGGAATAAGACAAGAATGCCGTCTTTCTCCATTTTTATTCAACATAGTCCTTGAAAATCTTGCCAGAGTTATCAGACAAAAGAAAGAAATTCAAAGGATACAAATAGGAAGAGTTTAAACTATCCTCATTTGCCTACCACATGATTCTACATTTAGAAGACCCCAAAAATCTCTACTAGAAAGCTCCTAGAACTCATAAGCAAATTCAGCAAAGTTGCAGGGTTAAAAATCAACACCAATAAATCAATTCTATTTCTATATGCCAAGGATATATTAGCCAAAAGAGAAACCAGGCAAACTATCCCTTTACAATAACCTCAAAAAATAAAATATTTGGGAATCAACCTTAAAAAAGAGGTGAAAGACCTTTATAATGAAAACTACAGAAAACTAAAGAAAGTAATTGAAGACATCCTCATAAAATGAAAATATCTCCCATGTTCCTGGATAGGCAGAAAAAATATTATCAAAATGGCCATACTACCAAAAGCACTATAGAAATTTAATGCAATTCCTATAAAGACCCCAATGACACTCTTCACAAAAATATAAAAAGCAATCATGAAATTCATTTGTAAAAATAAAAGGCCCAGAATAGCCAAAATAATCCTTAGCAGGAAAAGTGATGCTGGGGAGGCATCACAATACCAGACCTTAAATTATGCTACAGAGGTATGGTAACAAAAACAGCATGTATTTGGCACCAAAACATACACAAAGATCAATAGAATCAAATAGAATACACAGAGACAAACCCACATGAATACAGTTATCTCATCCCAGACCAAGGCACCATACACATACATTGGAGAAAAGATAGCCTCTTCAACAAATGGTGCTGGGAAAACTGGAAATCCATATGTGATACAATGAAATTGAACCCCTATATCTCACTCTGCACAAAACTCAACTCTGTGTGGATCAAGGACTTAGGCATTAGACCAGAGCACTCACTAGAAGAAAAAGTAGACCCAGTTTTCCAGCACACCGGCTTGGGAACTGAATTCCTCAACAAGACTCCTAGGATTTTCATTTTTCTTCTTATAGTTTTGTTCATTTTATGCTGTGTGTAATTTTAGGCCATATTGTTAGTAAATAAAATTTAAAATTATTTATTAAAAAAAAAAAAAAAAAAAAAGAATTAAGATAAAGAATCAATAAATGCGATGGTATCAAACTGGAAAGCTTCTTCTCAGCAAAGGAAACAATCAAGAACATGTACAGAGATCCTACCGATTGGGAGAAAATCTTCACCACCAGTACCTCAGATAAGGCATTAATTTCCAGAATATACAAAGAACTGAAAAGACTTAACATCAGAAAAAGAAACAACTCAATCAATAAATGGGCAAAGGAATTGAAGAAACACTTCACAGAAGAAGAAATACAAATGGTCAAAATATATTTGAAAAAATACTCAACATCTCCAACAATTAGAGAAATGCAAAGTAAAACTACACCAAGATTCCATCTCATTCCATTAAGAATGACAATTATACAGAATACAAGTAACAATAAATGTTGGCACAGATGTGGGGAGACACATATTCTCGTATATTGTTGTTGGACTGCAAATTGGTGCAACCACTATGGAAAGCAGTACAGAGATTACTTAGAAAGCCTGGAATGGAACCATCATCTGACCCAGTTACTCCACTCCTCAGTCTATATCCAACAGACTTAAAAAACAGCATACAACAGTGACACAGCTGCATCCATGTTTATAGCAGCTTAACTCACAATACCCAAGCTGCGGAAACAACCTAGGTGTCTTTCAATGGATGAATGATAAAGAAAATGTGAGATATATATATAGAAATACAAAAAGGAAGAGTTTAAACTATCCCCATTTGCCTACCACATGATTCTACATTTAAAATTATTTATATAAATAATGGAAGATATATATAATGGAAGATTATGTAGTCATAAAGAAGAATAGAATAATGACATTTGCTGGTGAATGGATGGAATTGGAGAATATCATTCTACGTGAAATAAGCCAGTACCAAAAAAAAATCCAAAGGCTGAATGTTCTCTCTGATTTTTGGATGCTAATCCAAAACAAGGATGGTTGAGGAGGGAAATAATAGAAATTCACTGGATTAAACAAAGGTAAACAAAGGGAAGGAAGGGTAAGAGAAATAGGAAAGAAGTAGTATTAATCAGTAATAGCTTTCCTAACTCTGTATTTGCATACATGACAAGTGTAATTCCATATCATGTACAAGAAGTGTGGGATTCCAAATAGAATAAATTATACTCTATATATGTATGCTCCACCAAAATACATTCTACTCTCATGTATAACTTTAAAGAACAAATTGAAAATAATTAGGCTCAGATTCAGATTAATGTTATTTAGTAAATTATAGATAAAGTGAAATTCTTCAAAAAGTATCAGAGAATGAAGCATGGTGTGATAGATTACACCTGTAATACCAGTGGCTGGGGAGGTTGAGGCAGGAGGACCACAACTTTAAAGTCATCCAGAGCAACTTATTGAGGCCCTAAGTAACTCAGTGAGACCCTGTCTCTAAATAAAATACAAAAAAGGGCTGGGGATGTGCCTCTGTGGCTAAGCATCTCTTGGTTCAATGCCAGGTACCAAAAACAAATGAAAGCAGAGATTTAAATGAAAGTTACCTATAAAGGCATGATTATAAAATTAACCCATGTTGGAACAAATTATCAATATTAAAAATAGTAAAAATTTTAAAAAGACATGAATACTGAGGTAATTTAGGCTTCTTGTCAGCAATCATTATTTCAAAACAGAGTGATCTTTAATATCTTCCAAATGCTCTGGGAAAATTACCATCAGCCAAGACTTAGCAAACTATTATTCTGAAGTGAGCCAAAATAAAATCATTTTCAGAATGCAAGAAAATAAGTGATCTTACCATACACAGAGACTCACCAAAGTATTTTCCAACAAAGTAAATTTAGAAAATAATAAAAAAACCCAGCAAAGTAAGAGAAATAGATGAGTAGCAAGAAAAAATGTTAAGCAAAGGTATGGATAAAATATATGGGTAAATGTGTGAACTATTAAATATAATGATTACTGTATCTATTGTCATCATATCTAAAACATGAGAATTATATTGTAGATAAAAACAATAAGTAAAATATAAAATGAAAAGTTTACGGAATATTTTTGTTTGAGAATAAGCAAAAGTTAATGAATATCTTTAGATATATAATGGAAAAATAAAGTGAATGTTTATTAAAAATTAATAAAAGAGGGGCTGGGGTTGTGACTCAGTGGTAAAGCACTTGCCTGGCATGTGTAAGGCACTGGGTTCGATCCTCAGCACCACATAAAAATAAATAAATATTAACAAACAAAGATATACTTTTTTTAATTAATAAAATAGTGATCTGTTAAGTAAGAAGGAGGCTGTTAGTGTGAGGCTGTCTCTGTACTTTAAGTTACTACATAATGAACCACAAACTGATTTAGTACTTAAACAAATTCAAACCTAATTGAAGAGTTTAACAGTCAAGTTTTATCCAATCACAAGCATCCAGGTTTCAGCCCATCAAGATTAGTCTATACATCAGACCATACCTGAATAAAGCAAATGCCTTGTCATACCATGGCCAAATAGAGTAGATGCCTAACTGTAGTCAATCAGGTTAGAAAAGACAGAGAAATATTGAGTGACACATTTAATTTGCTATAACTATTAGACTTATACAGTTTATTTGTTAAGACTAGCTTTATGGCAGAGAGTTTGAGTGTGGTTAATTCGTTTGTTTGTTTTGGTACCAGGGATTGAACTCAGGGGCAGTTGGCCACTGAGCTGTGTCCTCAGCCCTATTTTGTATTTTATTTAGAGACAGGGTCTTGCTGAATTGCTTAGCAACTTGCTTTTGCTGAGGCTGGCTTTGAACTTGTGATCCTCCTGCCTGAGACTTCTGAGCTACTGGGATTACAGGCGTGTGTCACGTGCCCAGCTGAATTTTAAAATATTTCATATAGGCTTAAAAACATGCTGTTTTCTCCAATATTGTATGCTAGTATCTAGCAATCAGCACACTTTATTCATTTCCAATGGAAAAAAATTACAAATCAGTAGCAAAATGAAATCCCCAAATAAGTCTCCAAATAAGGGGACTTTCTGGTTATTCCTAATTATAAATGAAAAATAAACTTGCAGGTAACTTGTACTTTAAAGACAAAATAATAATGCAAATTATAAATTACAAATTCTTACAACTGAATGTTAACAAAATGAATATAACAAACATGTGAGGTGCAACTAAGTGGAACAAAGTTTTAAGTGCATGGGAGACCAGAATATGCCACCCCTAAATAGGAAGGATTATTGAACTAAAGTGTTTTTGAGAAGAAACAGATATAGGAAAGCTCTCTGCTCTCTCTGTCTTTGCCTAATAGCAAGACATAGACTTACAAAGGACAAAAAATGCACCTTGTATTACCTCTACTGGGGAGAGAAAAGGTTAATCACTGAAAATAAACTTGGACATTTATCAACCACTTATTGGTACCAGAGGAGTCTATATTAAGAAGCTTTACTAACTACCTTTTCTCTGCCATTTGTTTTCTATTTCATAGTTGCTGTCTCTGGAGATTTAAAATACATCTCCTTTTATTTTTCACTTCTCAAAAATTTCACTTGTCTTTGTTGAAGATGCTGCTGAATAAGCTGGAATTGAAAGCCACTGTTTGTGAAACATTCATTCCCTGTGTATCTCCTATGTGCATATTATGCAAGTTAATAAATTTCTGTTTCATTTTCTCTTCCTAATATTTCTTTCGTCACAGGTGTGGATTTCAAGTAAAAATCTATGGCAGGGTAATTTTTTCCTTGAAAGTATTTAAACAACAAACGAAGGGAAATATGAAATTCATTGGTGGAGTATCTGTTGAAGAAGATAATAAAAGCACAATAGTATATTAGCCAAAAGAAGAAAGTCAAAAAAGTAAAAATATAAATTAAGTGGAATGGAAAATAAACATTCAAGAAAGAAGATTAACAAAACCACGAAAATTAGTTTTTAAAAATATCCATAAAGAAGAGAAATCTATGTTATACAACCTGTTCCAGAGAATCAAAAATAAAAAGCTATTTCTAATTCATTTTATAATTATGATACCAAAGTCAGATAACAAAAATAGAAGCAAGGGAATTGTATACAATTCTTCTAATTATACACCAGTATCTTTATTTGCCCCCATTTTATTACAACTCCAAGTTTTAGCTGGGCACATGACTACCTAGTTAGATACTATATTTCTTGTTCTACATTGCACCTAGTTGTAACATACAACTAATTTCTCAAGATGTGAATGAGAGTTATTTTTATCATTTATGGGTAGTGAACTAAAAAATATGGGCATGCACAGTTCCTTCCTTATCTGTGGGGAAAATATTGTACAACCTTCAGTATATTAGAAAATACTGATATTACCAAACTCTATATACACTATGTATCTCAATGTATTTTCCTATGTAAACTACATGTGATAAATTTTAATCAGTAAATTAGTCAAAGGAAGAGATTATCAATAATAAAATAGAGTAGTAATAATAAACATTTTCTTAGTATTTTCCTTCTCGCAAAAAAGCTTACTGTATAATATTCACCTTTGTGATGACATGACATGATACAATGCCCATGTGATAAAATGATGTGAGGTGAATGCCATAGGATTTATGATGTGACATTTGGCTACTATATAAAAATTAATTGGATAAAAGTACAGTGTTATAGTCCATCAGCCAAACAGATGACCAAAAATGGGAATGAAATGTACATAGCATGAATACACTTAACAAAGGAACAATTCTTGTCCCAGGAAGAGGGGAATATCATGGTATAAGGTATCATAGTGCTTGCAACTCAGAACAGCACGGAATTTAAACTGCATGAAATGGTTGAATTTTCCATTTTATATTTTGGGACTAGTTTGACCATGAGTAACTGGAACTGTAGAAAATGTAACATTAGGGGCTGGGGTTGTGGCTCAGTGGCAGAGCGCTTGCCTCGCATGCGTGAGGCACTGGGTTCGATTCTCAGCACCACATAAAAATAAATAAATAAAATAAAGATATTAAAAAATGTTACATTAATGAAGAGGAAATATTGTATTTACTTTTTCTCCTTTCTTAGTGGCTGGAACAAGGAAATGACAGCAAGAACCGGAAGAGCCTGTTTGGACCCCAAGGTTTTTGGCAGCTATACTTGGCAGAGAAAACCTATTAGCTAAGAAAATCTATTTTTGGACTGTTCTGTAGGAGAAAAATGAACTTTTATTTAAACGACCATATTTTCTGGCTGTGTTTACAACAGCAGGATATGTTTTACCCTAACTATTATATACATTTATAAATCAAAATAATCACCACTACAGTGAAAAAATGTTAAATTACTGAGGAATTAATTTCAGCAGATAAAAATGATAAAAATACTGATAAAATGTACTGTATCATGACAAATTGGAATTTACAGAAATGAATATAAACTTGGTTGAACATAAAAAAGTAATTAATGTAAATTACCACAATTCTGATTAAAGAATCATCTCAATTGATGCACCAAAGTTACTGAAGTTCAGCATCTATTCATAATAAAAAAGAAAATTAGAAAATTAAGAGCAGAGGATCCTTAACCTGATAAAAGATATCTCTCAAAAAGGGTTAGAGCAAATATCACTTGTATGGGTTGGATATGTGGTGTCCCCCATCATGTATGAGGCATTGAAAAAATGTTCAGAGGAAAAATGATAAGGTTATAAGAGCTGTAACCTGGGTCCTGATAAAGATGGGTCCCTGTGGGCATGCCTTTCATGTTTTATTGTGTCCCTGGTGAGTAGGTCTCTATGCTTCCTGGTTGCCATGTCCTCAGCTCCTTTCCTCTGCCATGACTTCTTTCCCATGATGTTCTGCCTCATCTCAGGCCCACAGCTATGCAGTTTGTTGACCATGGACTGAACCTGTGAAACTGTAAGCAAAAATAAAGTTTTTCTTCTTTACCTTGATCTTGTTTGGTCTTTTGGTCACAGTGACAAAAAAAAAATATTGAGTTAAACAGTCACAATTAATGGAGCCATTTGACAGGATTTCTTGTCCAAAAAAATAGGTGCCTGCTATTACTGATAATTTCAACATTTCTTTCAGAATTTAATTTTTTATTAGTTCTTTTTAGTTCAACATGAAAGTGGAGTCCATTTTGATATAATTATTCAAGCATGGAATATGTTTTAATAATTAGGATCCCAGGCTTGTGTATGTACACAATGGTGAGATTTGCTGTGGTGCATTCATATATGTACATTTTACTCTACATAATGGTCAACAAGTAAGAAGGAAATATAAGTGAACTGTAAAGGAAAAAATATTGGCAGATGACACAATTGAATATGCAAATCTCAAATGAATGAATAAATAAATTAAATAGAGTAGGTTGCAGGGCACATAATCAATAACCAAAGTCAATCTCACACTCTAAATATGCAAAAATAAGGTGAAAGACAGACAATTTTGGTAAGAATGAGAACCAAAAGGAAGTCTAAACTTTTTTGTAAACAGCTTAGCAAAGTCTAATAATGTGGAGCATGTGGAAACTTTATGATCTTGGAATTATTTTCCTACTTATTTATTTCAGAAATTTTCCACATGTACATCAGGAAATATACACTTTATATTCTTAGAAAACTATTCATAATAACAAAAACTTGAAACACAAAAAATATAACTTCCATTATGTTATGCATATAATAGTAACATATATTGATTATATGTTATGACTTAGAGGTGATTTAAATTTATAAAGTAAATTTTTCCAAAATAAATTCTCTATCCATAAAATAATAATTGAAAATAAGGCACTGGTCTAAAATGTATTTGAAAAGTATTTTTAAAATTTGTACATATAAATAACTTGACATTACAAAAGAAAATCACAGTGTGAATTATTAAATATTTAAATCTGAATAATGTTTAAAATATTGTCAATGCTGTATTTTAAATATAAATATCACCTAAGAAAAATAAATAACATTGGATATATACATTAGACACAGAATGAAATTGGAAAAAAGAAATATTTATTTTCCTTCTATCTACTAAACAGGGTGAAATTAATGAAAAAAATTAGAAATAGGTTATGGACAGAAAAAGAGAGTATAAAAAGAGAAAAAATAGAGTTGATCAAGAAAAGAAAAATAATGAAATATACAAACATCTTACAAAACTTATATAGATTTCACACATTCAAAATAGTTTAAGCAAAAAGGGCAACACAACATCAATTATAGAGATTTTTTTAATTTATAAAAATGTCATAACAAATAAACAATAAATTCCAAGGTTTTAGATTTAATGGTTTACATTAAATCACCAACCATGCCTAAGACATGAACAGACATTTCATAAAACTGCAATAAATCAAGACATATGAAAAAAATTAAATTAGTTGTTAAAAATCTCCTTCTCCAGCAAACATCACATTATTTTTTACAATTTTTGTTAATTTCCCAGAAACAAACAAATGTATTTCTTTATTTTTAATTTTTATTATTTATGTCACATATGACAATAGAATTTATCTTGACATCAATATAAAAGCACAGAATATAATTTTACCTAATTTGATCCCCAGTACTTCCCCTTCCCTTCCATTCTTCCCAACTTCTGTTCCCTTCCCTCTACTGATCTTTTTGCTAATTATTTATAGTTTTTTTTAATTAGTAGCTTGTGGATGTACATGATGGTGAGATTCACTGTAGTATATTCATACAAGTACATAGGAATGTGATTTGAATGTGTCAGATTTGTTCCACTGTCTTTCCTTATCTCATCCCATCCCCGTTCCCTACATTCCTCTTTGTCTACTCCATGATCTTTCTTATATTATTTTTTCTTAATCACCTCCACCTTATTTTAGATTAACTTCTGCATAGAAGATAAAACATTTGACGTTTGGCTATTGGGGACTGTCTTATTTCACTTAGCATGATAGTATACAATTCATTTATCGGAAAATGCCGTAAAATCATTCTACTTTATGGTTCAGTATACTCCTTTTTGTATATATACTACATTGTCTTTATTCATTCATCTCATTTTATGCAAACTATTTTAGAACCTGGAAGAAAAGTTAAACTTGATCAATGTTATAGGGTCATATTGACCTTAATTTGCAAACAAGACAAATTCCCATAATTTTTTAAAATTTAATGTTTTGAAGTGTATCTTTCAAACAATAGTTAACATGTATAATTTAATAGTAAACTGATGAATTTTGACATATGTACATACACATCTGAGTGATCAACACCAAAACCAAGGTATAGAAGAACATTTCCATCCTCTTTAAAAATTCCTTCACACTTGTTGCACCACTCTCCTAACAATATCATAATAACAAATCTTTATAATTATTTATTTTTTAATACTTATTGCACTGGCTAGGACTCCAGAATGATGTCTCTGGTAGCCAGCCTCCAAGATGGTAAGTACCTTATTATTCCTCTATTATCTTGACATCATTTATCCAGGACATATTACTTTTACAACAGCTGTAAGTCCTATAATTATGTCTCCTTTTTTATTCTTGATATATTTTCTCTCTTTTTTATTGATTATAATTAAATATTTTACTAGTATTTTCAAACAGCAGTTTCATTTTTTTCTCTATTGTAGTTGTGTTCACTACTACTTCACTAATTTCTGTTCATATCTTTATTATTCTTCATTCTCACATTTTCTGGGCTTCATTTGTTGATCATTTGTTGTCTACATAAGTGAGACAAGATGTTTAGATCTTTTTTTTTTTTTTTTGGTACTGGGGATTGAACTCAGGGGTACTCAACCACTGAGCCACATCCTCAGCCCTATTTTGTGTTTTATGTAGAGACAGGGTCTCACTGAGTTGTTTAGCGCCTCGCCATTGCTGAGGCTGGCTTTGAACTCACGATTCTCCTGTCTCAGCCTCCCTAAGTGCTGGAATTACAGGCTTGCACCACCGTGCCTGGCTACATCATTTATTTTTCAGCATTGCTTGCTTTCCCTCCAAGTATGGCTTTTTCTGCATTACACAAGTTTTGCTATTATCATTTACATTTCATGTATTTCCAAGTATTTTCTAATTTCCATTGTGATTTCTTCTTTCACTATGGTTTACTTTGAGTTGTCTCGTTTCCTTATTAAATAATCATGTCCTTTCTAGTCATTTTGTTATTGTTGTTTTTGTTCCATTGGGATCAAAAACATGCTAACTACTGTTTTGATACTTTTAAATTTGTTGCGATATGTTTAATGGCCCAAAGATATGGTCAATTTTGGTAAAAATTTCATATACAATTATAAGCAATATATATTCTATTATAATTTGTAGATTTAATATACATATATCTCACATTATTCAAATTTGAATAATCACATTATTCAAATTTTTTATACCCTCACTAATATTTTTGTCACCCTATGCTATCAATTACTAAGATACTGAGAGGTATATTATAAATCTAGCATGAATGCTACTTTGTCTGTAAAACCCTTTAGTTCTATCATTTTTCACTTGTATGTATTGAAGCTACTTTGTTATGTATATACACATTCTAATTGTCATATTTTCCTGATGAATTGACAGTATTATGTTGTCTATTTATCTTCAATATAATTGCATTACCCTTGTATTGATTTGTGTTGCATATCTTCTTCACTTAATTCCTTAACTTTTAAATTATACTTATATAATTTATTATTGTATTGTCTCTTATTTTAAGATGAGTCTCTTGCAAGATACATTCTGATTTTGTCATTCATTCTTAAAATAATGAATGATATTTTAGTGCAGTGTTATTTTTATCATAAAACAAAATTTTAAAATAATTTTGTCTAAGCCCTACTTTCATATATGCTTATTATTCACCAAAGAATGTGCATATGTGTGTGTGTGTGTGTGTGTGTGTGTGTGTAGTCTATTGGAGTGTATGTTCAAAAACCATTTTCATTGATAAGAGTAAGTGTAAAAAATGTATGTGGAGCTGAGGTTGTGGCTCAGTGTTAGAGCACTTGCCTAGCATTTATGAGTCACTGAATTTGATTCTCAACACCACATATAAAGAAATAAAGATTCAATAACTAAAGAAAATATTTTTAAAAATGTATGTGGACAGTCAGCTATGCACAATAAATGTTGTGGGCTAGAATGTCAAGTAAGGCTTAAAAGAATTATGAAACAGTATTTTAAAGATACTAGTATTCTGTTACACTTATTAAATATATATGGTTTTAATTGATCTTCCTAATGTGTGTGGTTATTATTAGCATATGTCTAGATATATGGTCAATTTTAACTGATGCTATCTTCTCAGTCTGCAGAAGTTTAATATTCATTGATTCTATGATGTTAAAAAAAGTAATGAAATTAATGTAATGTGGTGATTTTTCTGAATTTTTGGAAACCTCACAGAGTATAACTATAACCATTCCATCCTTCAATCAGAGGAATTAGTTGAAGGATTTGGTTTGCTTTATCAAAAGTAGGTCTAGATGAACCAAGGTAAATTTAAATGGGAACACGACATTTTGCAGCGGTAGCTTTTTTGGTCTTTTAGAAGTGAAGCTCACTGTGTAAGTTCAAAAAAGTCAGTATAAATGCTGAGAAGTCTGAGAAAAGATGTTGAAATCCAAAATGGATATATTATCCTTAATTCTATAAAATCATAATGTTCACACTTATTTGGCCCTTTTAGTCACAGTCTATTTTAGAAAAGATACAATGAGGATGAAGAAAACCTGGAGAAAACAAAATGATAGAGATTAATTACAGTTAAAAAGTGCTATTATGAGCCAGGCGTGATGGTGCACGTCTGTAATTCCAGCATTTTGGGAGGCTGAGACAGGAGAATCATGAGTTCAAAACCAGCCTCAGTAACAGTGAGGCATTAAGCAACTCAGTGAGACCCTGTCTCTAAATAAAACACAAAATAGGGCTGGGGATGTGGCTCAGTGGTCAAGTACCTCTGAGTTCAATCCCCAGTCCCAAAATAAATAAATAAATAAATGTACTATTAACGTGACTATTGGTAAGGATAATGTGTAAGGACAGAAAAACTAATTCTCTTACAGAATGACGGACAAGATTTCAAAGGAAGAGTTTTTTAAACTAAATTTTAAAGGAAGAGTAAGATTTTTTTCAGGTCACACAGAGAAAAGGACATTTTATGCAGTTATAATTATAGGCCATTATGTATGAAAATGCATGCTGTCTATGCTATACTAGATTTCTTTTAGTGCCCACTCTCTAAAATCATCTCAGTGTGAAATTTAGAGTTGTAGGCTAATGAATTTAATCCACCAATATACTATATCCAATTGATGCCATAAAATACATTGTTTCTTGTTACTTTTCACAAATACTATGTAAGTTCATTCCATTAACTCTTTGCACTACTGCTTAAAGGTTTGGGTTAAAAGATAACAATGACATTATAAATGAAAATGTGAAAGATTTTTGTCAATTATATGAAAAAACAATTCCTTTCATGAATTGACCATTTAAAATCTTATAATGGATATTATTTAATATGTATTAACCAATAAAATATAAATATTAGTTAAACATTTGTAATCCCTTAGTATATGTTAAGAACTTTCTGTGTATTTAGTTCTTACAACATTCTCATAAAGTACATGCTATTATTTCCCCTATTTAACAGAAATAAAGATAAAGAGGCTCAGAGTGACTGACTGCCTTACCTCAACATCTAGTTAAATAGCATACTTGAGCCTAAGAATCTTAACTCTAGAATTTGCTTCCATAATCCATAAAGACAGGAATAAGAAACTATATGAAACACTACTCTTATTCTCAATTGTAGTTTAAAATCTAAAGGAAAAATTAATGTGTGCATATTTTTTAGAAGTGAGTCATTTAAAACTGAAAATGAAAAGTGGAAGAAATTTGGAGTTTGGGCAGGAAATTAAATTATAAGAAGCCTAAGTACTTCCAGTGTATTGAAGGAAAAGTACATTTTAACTTTAAGGGAAAATTATATAGTTGCCAAAATATAGGTAATTTAACATATTCACAACAGTTTTCTTTGTTACATGATATTATAAAATTCACTTTTCTTTATCAAAATCAAGAAAATAATCTTACAATTGTACAAAGTTGTCACTGACCTTCTACTAAACATTTGTTTTTACTATAGAAATCATATGTGGTCAGATTGACTATTTCAAAGGCAGAGGAGTGGAAACATATGAATGATAATGCACTATCCTCCTGCCATTTCTTTCCCCAAAGGTAACAACTATAAAGAGATGCTTTCCAAATTCAAAGTATGCAGCAACTGGTTTTCTTTATCCACATAGACAATTTTAGCATGTACAAATCTATCTCATTTTTAGTGGCTGAATAATTTTCCATTGTATAGATGTACCACAGTTTACTCAAGTAGCCGCCTGTTGATGGCTAAATGCATGTGCATTTTGCATTGTGATTAGTATTGTAAAATCACATTCCAAGAAGATTAAAATTTCAACTCCTAGCAACAAAGTACATATTAAAGTGCATATTCCCCTCATACCCATGAAAACTGAGTACAGATGGTGCTCTACTTATAGTAGTTAGACTTCTGTATTTTTTTATTTTCTGATAGTGTGAAAGTAATATGCATTCAATGCCTTATGTTGAATTTGAATTTTGATCTTTCCCTAGCCTAGCAACATGCAGCACAAAACTCTCTCACAATGTTAGGCTCAAAATGTTTGACTCAAAATCACATGGGTAAACATCCAGTACTCTATAGCATACTGTGTTGCTAACCTATGGCACATTAAATATGTCTTCAACTTGGGATATTTTAAATTTACAATGGGTTCATTGGAATATAGCTTCTTCATAAGTTAAGAAGCCCCTATATAATCAAATTTATGTTTTTCTACTTAGTAAAACTTGTATTCTCATTACTGTTTTATTGTACTTGTTGAATTATAAATATGGCTGAAAAACTTTCTTGATTTTAAGGATATCTGTTGTTTTCTATTAACTGCTCTTTCATATTTATATTTGGTTGTGATTTTTTCATTATTTTTAAAGAATGCAAATTGCTTTTTTCAATCCACTAGTTTTAATGTCTATGTTTTGAATAAGTGACCTAAAATCTTGACCCAGTGAATGATAGTCAACTTATATCCAAGGAGTATGGACAGAAAAATGAGCCAGAGTGAAATTCCTTTGAAACTGGACCCTATAATTTAGGATTCTTTGTAGTATTATCAGGATAAAATGAAACTGATAAGAAGGAAGTGATTTCACTTCACTATTTTATATTTAACTATATTTTAACAGAAATGCATTAGAGAAATGTCAACATGGCTATGATCAATGAACACTTTACACTTTTTGCTTATGTCTATTTATATAGTTTATTTTGGGGGAGATTTCTTCCAGATAGCTTTTCCTTTGGAGACAATGTCTTGATATATTTTGAACTTCAGTGTCTGAATAATTTTTAGATGACAGTCATGAAAACTTAAAATATAGGTAATTACATGTTACATTGTGATTCATGTCCTTTAAATAAGGGAATGTATTTGTATGACTTTGAAAGAAATCTCAGTATATCTAGCTCTAAAATTCAGATTTCTGTGTGAAAATATTGACAGTGGCAAGTGAGCAAAATTAGCAGATATACAATTAAAATTTAGGTATTTAGTTACCAAGTCACACAGAATTATAAGATATAATGATCCTCATTACCAAGACTACATTCACTATCTCCTAAAATTAATGCAGTTGAGACCAGGCAAATGGGCATGCATTCCTGGCATTTACTTAAATTACAGCTTTACTTAAAACTGTGGTTGAGCAAGGGAGTAACCAGAGAATGTCATTGTATTCCCTTACAACTTCTTTGTTTCTCTGGCTGATTTTAATATTTCCCCTGATTTTGAGTAATTCGATTATGATGTGCCTTGGCCTTTATTTCAATGTACTACATGTATTTTTGAGTTTTTTACATCAATAGGTTTAAAGTTTTGTTAAATCAGAAAATTTTTCAGACATTATTTACTTAAAATATTTTCTATCTCATTGTCTTTTTTCTTTCCTGCAAGAGTTCCAATTAAAATATATTAGTTCTCTTGAAATTATAACACCATTTACTGATGCACTGTCCATGTCTAAATATTTTTTATGTTCGTTTTTGATAGTTTTTTCTACAATGTCTTAAAGTTCACTAGTTTTTTAAGTATTCAAACTACCTTTTATCCTCTCTATGGTATTTCTCATCTCAAAATGTATAGTTTTCATCTCAAACACTGTATTTTTTCATGTTGAAAAGTTCAACTTGAGTCTTTTCATATCTTCCATTTCTCAACTTTCTGAGCATACAGAATATAGATCTAATAATTTTTTGCTTTCTTTGGTAATTTTAACATATGTGTCAGTTCTGAGTCAGTTTCAGCTGACTTATCTCCTTTTCATGGTTCACATATTCCTCCTTTACATGTCTGGAAGTCTTATATTAAAAAACAGGCAGTGTAAATTTTATCTTGTTTAGTGCAAACTAATTTTATAGAAATATCCTTGAGTTTTGTTCAAAGATTCAGTTAAGTTATTTGAAATCAATTTGATCTTTGTGTTCTTTGTTTTAAGATTTGTTAGGAAAAGAGTAATCCTTAATTTAGAACAAATTATTGAATTATTATGAAGTAATGAGTGCATACATTTCCAAGTACTCTATTTAATACTCCATAAATCATGATGTTTTCCAGAATGGTTAGTGGGAACAGGCATTAATGATAAAACTATATGAACATCAGATACCATTGCCTAAAAATTGTGTGGTGATTCTGTTTGAGCTTGGGTAATTATCTTCCAACCCTGTGCTCATGAGTACTTTCCTAAACACTCAAAGGGAGCTTCTATAGTGTGAATGAGACCCATTTTGGTTCACATGTTAGAAATTTAGTTCTCAGATTCTTATGTAAGTACTATCAGTAGCTGAAACTTTTGGAAAGTAATTATGATTAGATGAACATGAAGGTGGGGTCTCCTTGTTGGAATTAGTGAAATTTATAAGAAGAACAGAGACTTGAGCTATAATGCTTGATCTATCTTGCCAAGTGATAACATCTTACGCATGATACATTGAAACAAGGTCTTCACCCAATTCTAGCTTGATGCCCTTGGACTCCTCAGTCTACAAATCCACGAGTTCAATGAGCCTCTCTTAAATGCATTGCAAAGTCTTAGTTACAGCAAAAGAAAATAATAGATATCTAGAGTTCTCACTTTGTACAGTTTTTTTCTCCCTAAAACTCCATCTTATGAATTCTAGCCCTTAGATCTCCCCAGATTATCAGCACCGATTTCTGCCTCTTAACTCATAAAGTTCAATTGGCTTGGAAATTCTTCATATAAATGAGCTGGGGCAATCATAGGTCTCATCTCATTTGTTTCCTCTCTCTCTCTCTCTCATGGGTCATTATCCTTTACTACCTATTGTCCAGTGTCTTGAAAACCATCATTCAATGTAATTCTGTTCAATTTTGCATTGTTTCAGGCAGAAAGAAAAATATGACCCTTTCCTCTTCATTTTATACAGAGTAGATATACTTATGTCCTCTCATCATCTCTATGCCCAATTATCACTTGAGCTATACACTTTGCAGTAACTAAACTATTCCACATGCTTGTCAACTTGGGTATAGACCTTTGTTGAGGAGTCACATAGCTAAACTTTTAGATAATATGGGAAGACAATATGATAATGAGGCTTCCTGTCAATGCATCTGCAAATCACAGTGCAAGTTCAGTTAAAGAATGATTTTGTGTAGAAGTAACCAAAAATATTATTTCAGTATTATGTCAGTTTTTAATATGTCCAGTACATGTACAGGTACTGGACGTGCTATAATATCTAACATTTAAATTTCTTTTAAGTTGTAGATGGATATAATACCTTTATTTTATTTTTATATGGTGCTGAGGATCAAAAACAGTGACTCACATGTGCTAGGCAAGTGCTCTACAACTGAGCCATAACCCCAGCCCAATATATAACATTTTTGGGGGGGTACAGAAGATTGAACTCAGGGACACTCGACCACTGAACCACATCCTCAGCCCTATTTTATGTTTTATGTAGAGACAGGGTCTCACTGAGTTGCTTAGCACTTCGTGGTTGCTGAGGCTGGCTTTGAACTCATGATTCTCCTGTCTCAGCCTCCCAAAGTGTTGGGATTACAGGCATGCACCACGACGCTTGGCTATAAAATTTTTAAGAATTACTTTTAAAATTTTTATTAGTGTTTATAGTTATACATAATATTGGTATTCATTTTCACATAATCATACATGCATGGAATATAATTTGTTCCATTTCAGTGCCCAGTGCTTCCACTTTCCTCCACTTTTCCCTCGCCCTGTTTCCCTTCCTCTACTTTACTGGATTTCCTTCTATTTATGTTGTTTTCAACTAGTGTTCCACAGACACAAATAAAGTTAAATACACTGTTATATATCCATATGCATATATTACACAATTTGGTCAATTTTATTTGGTCAATTTTATTCCACCCTTACTCCCTTTTCCTGTCATTCTTCCTTCCCCTCAATCCTCTTCTTCTGCTCTACTGATCTCCTTTCTGTTTTCATGGTATTCTCTTCCAATTTTTCCTCCTTATTTTGGTCTAGCTTCTGCGTATGAGAGAAAACACTCAATGATTGACTTTCAGAGTCTGGCTTTTTTCACTTTGCATGATGTTTTCCAGTACCATCCATTAACCAAAAAATGACATAATTTCAGTCTTTTCTAGAGCTGAGTAAAACTCCATTGTGTGTATGTGTGTATGTGTGTGTGTATGAATATGTATATGTGTGTGTGTGTGTGTGTGTGTGTGTGTATATATATATATACCATATGTTCTTTATCCATTCATCCATTGATGGGCACCTGGGATACTTCCATTTTAACTTGTTTATTGTGAATGATATTGCTATAAACATCAAAGTAACTGTATCATACAGGACATGGATTTTAGTTCTTTTGTCTAAATAATAGTTTGATAGATGGGTCATATTGTGGTTATGTTCCTTGTTTTTGAGGACTCTCCATATTGATTTCCAAAGTGGTTGTAATACTTTGCAGTCCCACCAGTAATGCATGAGGGTACCATCTTCCCGGAATCCTCACCAGCATTTATTATTTTTTGTGTTCTTGCTGATGGCCATTCTAACTAGCATTTTCTTTCTTTATTTTTTGGTACTGAGGATTAAACTCAGGGGTACCCGATCACTGAGCCACTTCCCCAGCCTTATTTTGTGTTTTATGTAGAGACAGAGTCTCTCTGAGTTGCTTAGTGCCTCGCCATTGCTGAGGCTGGCTTTGACCTTGTGATTCTTCTGTCTCAGCCTCCCAAAGTGCTGGGATTACAGGCATGTGCCACTGCACCCAGATAATGTTTTATTATTTTATTTGTTCTAATTAGATATACATGATAGCAGAATGCATTTTTATTCATTTTACACAAATGGAGCATAACTTTTCATTTCTCTGGTTGTACACAATACAGAGTTACACCATGTGTACAGTCATACATAAACCTAGGGCACTGTTGTCCATTGCAGTCCACCATCTTTCCTGCCCCCATGTCCCATCCCTTCTCTCCTCTTATCTTTGACCAAAGTTTCTCCATTATTCCCATGCCCCTACCCACATTGTGGATCAGCATCCACTTATCAGAGAGAACACTTGGCGTTTGGTTTTTTGGGATTGGGTTACTTCACTTAGCATGATGTTCTTCAACTCCATCTATTTATCTGCAAATGCCATAATTTTATTCTCTTTTATTGCTGAGTAACATTACATTACATTGTATGTGTGTGTATATATATATATATATATACACACACATACAAATATGATGAAGATTTGGGCCTACTTTCACCTCAATTAGACACAGAGTCTCTGGTCTAATTCCTAGGTCCTTTATCTGCTTTGAGTTGATTTTTCTGCATGGTGAGAGATAGGTATTTAGTTTCTTTTTGCTGCATATGAATTTCCAATTTTCCCAGCACCATTTGTGAAGAAGCTATCTTTTCTCCAGTGTATATTTATGACACCTTTGTCTAGTATTTATGTGGGTTTTTCTCTGTGTCTTCTATTCTATACCATTCATCTACATATCTATTTTGGTGCCAATATCAAGCTGCTTTTGTGTTTTTTTTTTTTTTTGGTACTGGAGATTGAACTCAGGGGCACTCGACCACTGAGCCACACCCCCAGCCCTATTTTGTGTTTTATGTAGAGACAGCGTCTCACTGAGTTGCTTAGCGCCTCGCCATTGCTGAGGCTGGCTTTGAACTCGCGATTCTCCTGTCTCAGCCTCCCTAAGTGCTGGGATTACAGGCTTGCACCACCGCGCCCAGCTGCAGGGTTTTTTGTTTTGTTTTTTGTTTTTTTTGGTACTCAAGCTGCTTTTGATACTATAGTTTTGTAATATAATTTGAAGTCTGGTATTGTGATGCCTTCTGCTTCGCTCTTCTTGCTAAGGATTGTTTTGGCTATTCTGGGTTTCTTATTCTTCCAAATGAATTTCATGATTGCTTTTTCTATTTCTATAAAGAATGATGTTGGGATTTTAATTGGAATCTCATTGAATCTGTATAGCACTTTGTGTGGTATGGCCATTTTGATGATATTGATTCTGTGTATCCAAGAGCATGGGAGATCTTTCCATCTTCTAAGGTCTTCTTCAATTTCTTTCTTTAATCTTCTGTAGTTTTCACTGTAGAGATCTTTCATCTCTTTTGTTAAATTAATTCCCAAGTATTTCATTTTTTAATTTTAATATGAATAGGGTAGTTTTTATAATGTCTCTTTCAGAGGATTCCTCACTGATGTATAAAAATGGATTTGACTTATAGGTATTGATTTTCTATCTTGCTACTTTGATGAATCCATTTTTTTAATTATAGAATGTTACAGTGGAATTTTTTGGATCCTGTAAAGAATCATGTCCTCATCAAATAATGATAGTTTAACTTCTTCTTTTCCTATTCTTATTCCTTTAATCTCTTCTCCCTGTCTAACTGCTTTGGCTAGAGTTTCAAGGACTATGTTGAATAGAAGTAGTAAAAGATGACATCCCTGTCTTGTTTCTTTTTTAGGGGAAATTCATTCAGTTTTTCCCCATTGAGAATGATGTTGGCTTTCGGTTTTAAATAGATAGCTTTTACAATATTGACATATGTTTCTACTATCCTTAGTTTTTCTAGTGTTTTGAACATGAAGAGGTGCTATATTTTGTCAAATGCTTCCTCAGCGTCTATAGAAATAATCATATGATTCTTGACTTTAAGTCTATTGATGTGATGAATTATGTTTATTGATTTCTGTATGTTGAACCAACCTTGCTATACCTGAGATGAAACCCACTTTATTATGGTGCACTATCTTTTTAATATGTTTTTGTACATTATTTGCCAGAATTTTATTGAGAATTTTTTGTGTCAATGTTCATCAGGGATATTGGTTTGAAGTTATCTTTCTTTGATGTGTCTTTGCCTGGTTTTGGAATCAGGGTGATACTAGCCTTATAGAATGAGTTTGGAAGGATTCCTTCCTTTTCTATTTAATTAGAATAATTTGAGGAGTATTGGTGTTAATTCTTCTTTGAAGGTCTTGTAGAACTTGGCTGAGAATCCATCTGGTCCTGGGCTGTTCTTAGTTGGTAAGCTTTTGATGGCTCCTTCAATTTCCTTGCTTTAAATTGATGTGTTTAAATTGTGTATGTCCTCCTGACTCAGTTTGGGTAGATCATATGCCTCTAAATATATGTCAGTGTCTTGAGGATTTTCTATTTTACTGGAGTATAGATTTTCAAAATAGTTTCTATTTATCTTCTGTATTTCAATGTTGCCCATTGTGGTATTTTCCTTTTCATCTCAATTTTTAGTAATTCGAGTTTTCTCTCTCCTTTTTTTTAGGGTAGCCAAGGGTTTACAATTTTGTTTATTTTTCAAAGAACAAGCTTTTTTATTTCAATTTTTTTAGTTGTTTCTATTATTTCAATTTTATTGATTTCAGCCTTTATTTTAATTGGTTCCTGTCTTCTACTACTTTTGATGTTGATTTGTTCTTTCTTAGGGCTTTGAGATATAATGTTAAGTCATTTATTTGTTGACTTTTTATTCTTTCAATGAGTTAGCTCAGTGCAAAGAACTTTCATCTTAGCACTGTCTTCATAGTGTCCCAGAGATTTTGATAGGTTGTATCAGAGTTCTCATTTACCTCTAAGAATTTTTTTATTTCCTCCTTGTTGTCTTCTGTTATCCATGCATCATTCAATAGCATATTATTTAGTCTTCAAGTATTTGAGTAGCTTCTATATTTTTTCATTTATTTCTAACTTCATTCCATTATGGCCTGATAGAATGCAGGGTACTCTTTCTATTTTTTTTGTATTTGCTCAGTGTTGTTTTGTGGCATAACCTATGATCTATTTTATAGAAAGACCCATGTGCTGCTGAGAAAAAAACTGCATTCACTTGTTGATGGATGAAATATTCTATATATGTCTGTTAAGCCTAAATTATTGATTTTATTATTAAGTTCTATAATTTCTTTGTTTAGTTTTTGTTTGGAAGATATATCCAGTGGTGAGAGAGGTGTGTTGAAGTCACCCAGTATTATTGTGTTGTGGTCTACTTGATTCTTGAAGTTGATAAGAGTTTGTTTGATGGATGTAGATGCTCCTTTGTTTTGGGCATAAATATTTAGGATTGTCATCCCTTGTTGATTTATAATTCCCTTAATCAAGATAAAATGTCATTCTTTATTCCTTCTGACTAACTTCAGTTTGAAGTTCATTTCATCTGATATGAGTATGGAAACACATACTCATTTATGTGGTCCATGTGAGTGGTATGTTTCTACCCACCCTTTCACCTTCAGTCTGTAGATGTCTTTTCTATAAGATGAGTCTCTTGAAGGCAACATATTCTGTGGTCATTTTTTAGTCCAATTTGTAAGGCTATATCTTTTAATTTAAGAGTTTAGGCATTAACATTCAGGGTTATTATTGAAATATGGTTTGTATTCCCAGTCATTTTTGTTTGTTTTGATTTTATACTTGACTTGGTTTCTACTTTTATTGGTTTTCCTATAGTGTAGTCTATCCCTTTGCTGATTTTAATTATTGTGTTTCATTCCTCCTCATGGGATATTTTGTTGAGAATGTTCTGTAGTGTCGGCTTTCTCACTGTAAATTTGATTATCACGGAAATTTTTTGTTTCTTCATCAAATCTGAAGCTTAATTTTGCTGAAACTACCCAGTATTTTTTTTAAAAAGAATTTTTCTTTTTAAATTTTGAAAGCTGATTCTTGACTGAAATGGCTAATCACCAACTGCTTCAAAAGGAATTTGAAGATCTTTTTAAGGTCTTTTGTAAATATTAACTTGCTCTTTTCATTTAAACTTTGAATGTAAGCCAGAGGTAGTGATGCACATCTGTCGTCTCAGGGGTCTGAGAAAAGAAAATCAGTTGAGCCCAGAAGTTCAAGTCACCTGCGGAACATACCAAGACTCTCTCACAAAAAAGCAAACAATAATAGTAGCAGCAAAAAAAAATTAAAATGTGAATACAATACTTCCTAACATACATGAAAAAATTACAGAAGTTTTCAAAATTTTAACCTTTACATTAAATACTCTTTCACTGATTTCATATTTATTTATTTTCCAATTTCAATTCTATGTATACATATATAAATATGTTTACATTTTACATGATATCTGACATCAGAATATGACCATGCATGCCATTTTAATGTGTTTATTATATTCAATTGAAGAAATAATACGTGACATATTTAATTATTTCCCTATCATTTGCAATTTGGGTTTGTTATTTTCTTTCTTCTTTTGTTTTTATACTTATAAATAACGCATTTATGAAACATAACTATTATGTATTTCTGATAGTTTCCCACAGGAGATATTACTGATATTACTGGGCCAGGCATGTTGGTGCACACCTATAATCCCAGCACTTTGGGAGCCTGAGACAGGAGAATTGTGAGTTCAAAGCCAACCTCAGCAATGGCAATGTGCTAAGCAACTCATTGAGATCCTGTCTGTAAATAAAACACAAAATAGGGCTGGGGAGGGCTGGGGCTGTGGCTAAGTGGCAAAGCGCTTGCCTTGCACATGTGAGGCACTGGGTTTGATCCTCAGCACCACATAAAAATAAATAAACAAAATAAAAACACTCTGTCCATGTATAACTAAAAAATATTTTAAAAAAATAGGGCTGGGGATGTGGCACAATGGTAGAGTATCCTTGAGTTCAATCCCCAATAGCCCTCCCCAACAAAGTTATATATTATTTGGTATAGCTTGTTTCATAGTTCTGCGGAGAAACTGAACTGATAGAATAATGATGTATATGTCTAAATTTATCAATATTATTTGATGCATAAATACAGTAAATGGTTTATATTTATTATATAAATAAATATGATAGGTATAATTGTTAGTGATAATTTAAGACATTAAATAAATAATAGTTATTACATGTACTATTTATAATAAATAAATACAAATATATGCTACATTTATGTAAAATATGGGCTCATGTATCTGTGGAGATTGTCATGTGCTATAATCTGTAAAATGTCTGCCATCTACATATTGGAGACCCAGGAAAGTAAATGGAATAGCTTAAATACCTGTGAGCTAGTGATTCAACCATGTAGTTTCCAATCTGGGTCTAAAGACCTGAGAACCAAAAACAATGAGGACAGAAATTTAATGTCCCAATTCAAGCAGTCAGGTAAGATTAATTCAACCTTGATCTAACTTTTTGATCCATTAAAGCTCACAATGGACTAGATGATGTCCACCCGCATTGTGGTGTATTGTCTGATTTATTCAGTTCACAATTGCAACTGTTAATCTCTTCTAGATACACCCTCACAGGCACACCAAAAAATAGTGTTTAATGCATTCTCTGGGTATCCCGTGACCCAGTCAAATTAACCATCATCTACCTCTTGATACCTATTTAAAAATCAATCTTCAAAAATTATGTTCCATCCAGGCATGGTGGCACACGCCTATAATCCCAGTAGCTTGGGAGGCTCAGACAGGAGGATCACGTGTTCAAAGCCAGCTTCAGCAACAGCGAGGTATTAAGCAACTCAGCAAGACTCTGTCTCTAAATAAATGCAAAATAGGCCTAGGGATGTGGCTCAGTGGTTGAGTGCCCTTGAGTTCAATCCCCAGTACCAAAAAAAAATTGTGTTTCAATTACAATTTCACCAGAAGTGTTCCAATTTAACTATAGCTTTGCTGGCATTGGGCATTATCATTTAAAACAAATAAGCAAATAAATATTCAACATATTTGGTTCTTTCCATAGGTCAGAAAGGACTTTTACCTTTCAAATACTTAGTCAGAAATTTAAGTATTTTTCCAAGTATTTGTTATAAATATTTACTTTTTCTTCTTCGATGTTTCTGTTCATTGCTTCTCTTGTACAGATACTTTTAATTTTTTTTTTTTTTGGTACCAGGGATTGAACTCAGGGGAACTCTACCAGTGAGCCACATCCCCAGTCCTATTTTGTGTTTTATTTAGAGACAGGGTCTCACTGAGTTGCTTAACTCCTTGTCATTGCTAAGGCTGGCTTTGAACTCACTATTCTATCCAGCTTCCCATAGTGCTGGGATTATAGGCATGTACCACCACACTTAGCCAGATACTTTTTAAATATATAAAACTTTACAAAACTAGTGACTTATTACACTATTATTTAAATTTATTGATACAAAACAAAATTTATTTTATTCCCATTGCTATTTTCTGTTATTGCAATATGTTCATCCTAAAATATTCAAAATCTACAGAAATATCACAAAGAATTTCTTAATAAATTAAGCTATAATACCACTATCCAGTGATATTTTCTGTATGCTTTCTTTCAGTGTTTAAGTACTGTGGTTTTTTTTTTTCAAAAAAATGGACATTATATTGTAATACAGCTTTTCATGTTTTCATTATTTAAATACACTTTGAAATCTAATTTTAATGGTCACATCCCATCATAAGAATATATCATAACTTATTAACTAATTTATTATGGCTAGCCTATTTGCACAAAAGTATGCTATATAAATGTTATTGCACATGTTACTTGAAAAAAAAGCAGATTTATTATTTAGAATTAAATAAATCAATTGATTTCCTATATACCAATGGTGAATATGGTGAGAAAGAAATATGGGAAGGAATTCTATTAGTAATAGCTTCAACATTTACTTAGGGGCTAGGGTTGTAGCTCAGTGGTAGAATGCTTGCCTTGCATGTGTGAGGCAGTGAGTTCAGTCCTCAGCACAACATAAAAATAAAATAAAGTTATTATGTCCATGTACAACTAAAAATAATTTTAAAAATACTTAGGAATAAATATTGCTAAGAGGATATTGATCTATACCAGAAATTTTACATAGTTCTGAAAAAAAGAAATTGGATAAGACACTAAAAAATAGAAAGACATGCCATGTTCATAGTCAGGCAGAATTAATATTGTTTAAATAACCACACTATAAAAGTTCTTTACAAATTCAATGCAATTCCCATCAAAATACCAATAATATTCTTTTCTGATATAGAAAATTTCCTAAAATTTATACAGGAAAACAAAGAACCAGAATAGCCAAATCAATTCTGCATGAAAAGTGCAAGATGAACATATCACAACACCTGATTTCAGATTATAATACAGATCCATAGAAATGAAGACATCTTAGTTCTGGCATAAAAATAGATATGTTGACCAAAGGAACAGAATAAAAGACACAGAGAGAAGTCTCTATAGCTACAGTTATCTTAGTCTTGACAAATGAAGCAAAGACAACTTCTTTAACAAGTAGTGCTGGGAAAATGGATATCCATCTATAAAAGGTTGACATTACATTCCCATCTCTTAATGTGCACCAATCTCAATTGAAAATGAATCAAATACCTAGGAATAAGACCAGGAACTTTGCAACTTCTAGAAGAGAACATAGGGGGAAATACGTAATGTAGAGGAGGAAGGAGCAATTTCCTGAATAGGACTTTAATATCTCAGGATAAAATATCAATAATGAACATATGGGATGACATGAAACTAAAAAGCTTCTGCACAAGAAAAGAGATAGTAACAATATGAAGATAGAACCTACAAATTGGAGAAAATATTTTCCACCTACTCCTTCAACAGAGGATCAATCTCTAGAATGCATAAATAACTCAAAAAAACCCTCACAAAATTATAACCCATTTGATAAATGACCAAATGAACTAAAAAGACATTTATGAAATGAAAAAGTACTAATGGCCAACAAGTATATGAAAAAAATGCTCAATATCTCTAGCCATCTGGGAAATTCAAAGCAAAACTACATTGAGATTTTATCTTTCCCCAAAAAACACAAATAACAATAAATGCTGCTTAAGATGAAGCATAAAAGGAACTCTCACATACTATTGGTCGAAATGTGAATTAGGTACAGTTCAAATGGAAATCAGAATGGTGTTTCCTCAAAAGATGAGGAATGAAATGACCATATAATCCATTTATATCATCTTTGGTATTTATCCAAAAGAATTAAGGTTAGCATAGCACAGAGATACATACATATTCATGTTCACAGCACACAATTCACAATAGTAAAGTCATGAAACCATCCTAGACAACAATCAACAGATAAATGGATAAATAAAGTATGAGTTATATACACAATGGAGTTTTATTCAGGAATAAATAACAAAACTCTCATTTGTAGGAAAACTGGATAGAACTGGACAGCATTATGTTAGTCAAAATAAATCAGACTCAGAAAAATAAATGGCCTTATGTGTTTTATCATATGGGAAACTAGAAAAAAAAAGGAAAACAAGGGGAGAATATCATGCAAATATGAAAACATTAGAGTACAGAAAGAGGATTGTGGGAGTGAGTAGGGAATGGTAAAGGGAGGTACTTGTGGATTGAAATTGATCAAGTTTTTATGTGCACATATGAATGTGTCACTGTAAAGCCCACTATTCTGAGCTGGGCGTGGTGGCATATGCCTATAATCCCAGCATTTTTGGAGGCTGGGACAGGAGAATTGCAAGTTCAAAGCCAGCCTCAACAACAGTGAGGCACTAAGCAACTCAGTGAGACCCTGTCTTTAAATAAAACACAAAATAGGGCTGGGGATGTAGCTTGGTGGTTGAGTACCCCTGAGTTCAATCCTCAGTACCAAAAAAAAAGTTTTTTAAAACCCAGTCTTCTCCATAATTATTATGCACCAATAAAATATAAAATATAAAATAATTAGCTATTAGAAGTAGAGTTTCAGGGGCTGGGGTTATGGTGTAGTGGTAGCGTGCTCGCCTAGCACGTGGGAGGCACTGGGTTCGATCCTCAGCACCACATAAAAATAAAATAAAGCTATAAAAAAAAAGAAGTAGAGTTTCATATACATGTTGCAAAATTGTTTTCTGGAAGAGATAATATGGCCAGGTGGATCTAGACAGCAACACTTGACTTCTCCCCAGACCACAAATGAAGCAATGAAAAGACAGCTGGTCATAGGGGTATAGTACCCCTTGGAGAGACTTAGAACAGGTTACTGGAGCAGAAAATAAAGACACAATTCCTTGAACCCTAACTCTTACAAGGATAGGGTCAAGGAGAAGAGTAACAAAAAGAGAAAAATGGGAGAAAAAAAGCCTGTAAGTTTATTTCCTTAACATCAGGTGGACAGAAGAACAGAACATGTTAAAATAAACAGAAAAAGTAAAAATGATGAAAGAAGTCACACAGTTGAGTCTGAATTGTAGACTGAAAGCTGGGCCAGGTGAGACAAACATTTTGTGGAGTCCAGAGCTAGCCAGCCTCCCTAGAAGTTCTTTAATGAATATAGATTATATCTACATATAGTAAGAAAAAAAATCAAAAGAAATATCTCTGAAATGGGTTCTCTCAGAATTCCATCAAGAAGGAACAAATGAAAGAAATGCACAATATCTTCAATAAAATAATATTATAAAATTTCTCAGATATGAAGAATAAATTGGAAAATCATATACAAGAGGCTTACTGGACATCGAATTAACATAACTACAACAGATCCACACACTAAGTCACATTATAATAAAAATACCTAACATACCCAGTAAGGATAGAATTTTAAAAGATACAAGAAAGAAAGTTAAGATTACATACAGGGTAGGCCAATTAGGATTTCAGCAGATTTCTGCACCCAGACCCTCAAAGCCAGGGGATCCTGGAACACCATTACCAAGCTCTGAAAGAAAATGGATGTCAACCAAGAATCTTATGCTAGCAAAACTAAGCTTCATGTTTGATTATGAAATAAAAACCTTCCATAATAAACAAAAGTTAAAAGAATTTAAAATGAGAAAGACTGAACTAGAGAACATTCTAGGCAAAATATTCCATAAGGAGGAAATAAAAAAAGTAATAATGAAAATTGGCAAAGAGAGGAACTAAAGGAAAAGCCAACCAAAGGAGAAACCAAGTTAAAAACCAAAAATAAACCAAAATGAATGGTAATATAAACCATGTTTCAAAAATAACCTTGAATGTTAATGATCTATACACATCAATTAAAAGACACAGACTGGCAGATTGGATCTGAATAAAGACCTAACAATATGCTGCCTTCAAGAAACTCATCTGATAGAAAGACATCCACAGACTAAAGATGAAAGGATGGGAAAAATCAAACCATTCAAATGGACCACGCAAACAAGCAGGAGTTTCCATCCTCATATCAGATAAAGTGGACTTCAAACCAAAGATAGTCAGAAGGGATAAAGAAGGTCATTTCATAATGCTTAAGCGAGCCAGAACCGTATGTCAACAAGACATAGCAATCATAACTATCTATGCCCCAAACAATGGAAAATTCATGTATATGAAACAAACCTTCTCAATTTTGGGAATCAAAAAAGAAAAAAAAGAAGAACTTGTAAAGGGATTGCTGCTAGCTGGAGTATATGGATATTCCCTCACTCTTACTGAGAACAATGTGAGTGGGGTGGAGTTTACTTGAGATTGTTAGCCCAAACCCAGTGCTAACTAGAGCTTCCACAGGAGCACAGGCAAAGATAAGTCAACTGTAAACCAATCCGTATCTAGTGACAAGTAGAATCTTGGTTAACTGCATCTGCCAAGGTCAAGGATTCTATGTCACAGAAAGCTTACATTCATAGGCCCCACAGTTGTAGACAATCACCAAGCTCCATGTCAATTTATACAAAAACCCTATGGAGGGGAATGGGTGCTCAGTCAGTGCCAGTCCTAAGCCCTGCACCCTGTGCTTCTGCACCAAGCAGAAAAGACAAAACAACAAAACAACAACAACAACAACAACAACAAAAAACAGAAGATGCATTATCCTCCAAGCATACAAATTGGGGCCTCTGGCCTAACAAGCACCAGAAATTAAAGGGATAAAAATAGGAAAATAAATCAAATTTTTGTCTGTGTTTGATAATGACATGATCTTATAAGACTCCCCCAAAAAACTACCAGATGACTATACAGCTGATAAAAATAAACTCAGCACAGTATCAGGATATAATTTCTTTTTTTTAATATTTATTTTTTAGTTGTAGGTGGACAGAATATCTTTATTTTATTTTTATGTGGTGCTGAGGATCGAACCCAGTGCCTCACGTGTGCTAGGCAAGCACGCTACCACTGCGCCATAATCCCAGCCCAGGATATAATTTCAACATATACAAATCAATCACTTCTATACTCTTCTATACTCATATAAATATGCTGAGAAACAAATCAGGAAAACTATCCCATTAATAATAACCTCAAAAAAACCACTTGGGATTAAATTTAAGGAGATGAAAAACCTTTACAATGAAAACTACAGAATACTGAAGAGCAGCTTAGAAGATGGATAAACCTCCCATGTTCTTGCATATGCAGAATTAACATTTTCAAAATGGCCATACTAATAAAAGAGTTAGATTCAAAATACCAGTGACATTCTTCACAATCTTAAAATTCATTTGGAAGAACAAAAGACCCAGATTAGCCAAAGGAATGCTGAGCAAGAAGAGTGACACTTAAGACATCATAACACTTCAACTCAAATTTTACTACAGCATTATAGTAACAAAAACAGCATTGAAATGACATCACAGCAAACATGAAGACCAATGGTATAGTGCAGAAGACAGACAAATCGTACAGATATAGTAATCTGGTATGCAACAAAGGTACCAAAAATATAGAAGACAGCCTTTTTTAACAAATGGTGCTTGGACAACTGGCTATTCATTTATGAGTGAAACTAGATTCCTTTTTCACCCTGCATGGAAGTCAATTCAAAGTGGACCAAAGACATAGAAATTAGACCATAAAATCTGTATCTGTTAGAAGAAAACACAGGAGCAACACTCCATCATATTGATACAGGTACCAACTTCCTTAAATGGATTTCTAATGCTCAAGATATAAAACAATAAGTGTGGGATGGTATCACATTAAAAGGCTTCTAAACAGCACAGGAAACAATTAAGAACATGGAGCGAGTTTACAGAAGGTAATAAATCTTTTTTAAAAAAATTTTTTTTAGTTGTAGATGGACACAATGTCTTTATTTTATTGCTTTGTATGTGGTGCTGAGGATCGAACCCAGGGCCTCACGCATGCATGTGAGGCAAGCGCTCTACCACTGAGCCACAATCCCAGCCCCTGGAATAAATCTTTGCCAGAAGCTCTTCAACAGGGGATTAATATCCAGAATACATAAAAAAAACTCAAAATCTAAACACCAAAAAAATCCAAATAATAAATGGGTAAAAGAATTAAACAAACATTTATCAAAAGTATAAATACAAATGTCCAATAAATATATCAAATATGTTCAGCAACCCTAGAAATTGGGGAAATTCAAATCAAAACTACTGTGGGAATTTCTCTCACTCCAGTAAGACTGGTAATCATGAATACAGATAATAATAAATTCTGACAAGAATGTGGGAGAAAAGGTACATTGATACTTAGTTGGTCAGATTGCAAATTAGTATAACTACTTCGGAAAGCTGTATAGAGATTCCTCAAAAGACAAGGAATGAAACCACCATGATGCAGCTATCCCACTCCTTTGCTATTTATCCAAAATTACTAAAATCAGAATCCTATAGTGATCTAGGCACATCAATATTTATACCAGTGCAATTCACAGTAGCCAAGTTATGGAAACTGCCCAGGTGCCTGTTAACAGAGTGGATAAAGAAAATTTGGTATATATATACAATGGATGTTTCACTTAGGCATAAAGAAAATTGAAATTATGACATTTTCTGATAAATTATTGAACCTTGAGGACATTATACTAAGTGAAATAAGCTGGATTCAGAAGGTCAAGGAACAAATGCTGTCTCTCATATGAAGAAACTAGAGAAAAATAAGGGGTAAAGGGGAGATCCCATGTGAATAGAAGGGAGATCAATGAGAAAGGGACTATGGGGTTGAGGAAGGACAGGAAAAGGGAGGAAGAATGGAATGAAAGTGACCAAATTAAGCTATGTTCGCATATGAATATACCACAGTGAATTTCACCTTCATGTATATCTATCTATAAAGCACTTGTTAAGAAAAAATGATTAAATAGAAGGAAGACCTATAGAGTAGAGGAAGGGGAACAGTGAGAAAGAGGAAGGAGAGAAAGAAGTAGTACTGGGGACTAAAATTGAGAAAATTATCTCCCACATATGTCTGAATATGTCAAAATGAGCCCTGCTATTCTGTATAAATATACTTCGGTAATGAAAGCATTTTAAAATTTGAAACCCAGGATAATGGGCAAAAATCAACTTAAGTATATTTTCTATGATTTTTATCATCTATTACACAATATTTTCACTGTTCAACATGGAAATTTTTTTTGTTGTTTTCACTCAGGAAAAGTCTGCTGAATGTCAGGGTTTTTTTTTTTTTTTTAAGTGTTCTCTGGAGAATTGTCATGAAATTATTTGCCCATCAGCATAATTCTGCTTCACTGCACTACTTCCAAATATGGTGAAATATTTTATGCTTCCCAATTTTGTCAGCTAATATATTTTTACTTTATTTTTAAAGCAACTTGATTATTTTAATATTTAACATTTAAATACTAAATGTATTGGCCACTTACATAATTGGCTTTAACAAGGGTACATTTTGGATATACTGGAAAGGCCAGAAAAAAATATATTTATCATGCTATGGTAAAATTCAAATCTATTAGAAGACCACTTAGGAGGCTATTGACTATATTAAGTATATTTTAATAATCCCAGGGATAGAAAAATGAGACCTAAAATAAATCTGTGGTCATGGAAAGTACATAACAAAAATGTGGAGAGATGTTTTAGAAATAAAGTGACAAGATTCAATGATAACATAGTTCCTTTATTAGGTGACTAGAGAAATGATGGTATCATTAAATGCAATTAGAATCATCATATAAAGAGTATGTTTTAGGAAAAAATTATGAATATAATGTTCAACATAAGATATTTGTAGTGCCATTGTATGAAATTTGAAGAAATATTTTAGTAAGCAGGCAGAGTTCTATATCTCATTTCTTCAATATCAATGGAACAGAAAAAGAAAGATTCCAAAATAAATGCTCACATAGGTAAGAACTTAGTGCACAATATAATAGGCATTTCAAAAAATTAAAAAGGAGTGGACATTTTAATTAATATTTGGAAAACTGATTTCTTTCAAATAAAAGTAAACATATTACCTACTTCATATCTTGTACAAAAATAAATTCCAGATGGATTAAATATTTAAATATAAAATGCAAAGACATAATCACATCAGAATAAACACATTGTTTGCTTTAACTTCAGAGTAAAGAAGAACTCCTAATTATGAAACAGAATTCAGAAACTATAGAGAAATAATTAACCAAATTAACTAAATAAAAAGTTAAAATCAGGGCTGAGGTATGGCTCAGTGGTAGAGCACTTGCCTAGCATGCGTGAGGCACTGGGTTCGATTCCCAGCACCACATATAAATAAATAAAATAAAGGTCCATTGACAACTAAAAAACATTTTTTAAAAAAGTTAAAATCATATAGAATAAAAACAAAGGCAAATTAATTTGCCATAAATTATATATATGGAAGTCTTATAGACCAACAATATATAAATAACCCACTAGAAATAAAAAATGAACCAACCTATGTAGAAAACTATTTATGTTCATTAGAAATCAAGAAATTGAAAATAAAAGTGAAAAATAAGTCATTAATGTGCTACCAATTTTGAAATTTTGATAATATCCATTGTTGATTAGAACATTGGGAATATGTTTACTTCATACCAGATTAATGAGAGAATTAATTCATAAAGCTTTTGAACAGTAGTTTGACAATATATATTAAAATTCTCTATTAAAATTACTAAGTCTAGGCCAAGCAATTTCACTTCCTTTATTGTATCTCAGAAAAACTTATAAAAATGCATAAAGATACAGTTCAAGTAATTGCAACAATATTTTAATATACTTTAAAAATAAAAACCAAATACAAGTCTATCAACAGAGGAACTTAAATGTGATGGCACATTTAAGAGTCTCATGCTCTACCGACTGAGCTAGCTGGCACATTTAAGTTAACAAAATATTATTCAGTTTATTTTGAAAAGTTTCTTTTTTAAAAATTTTTTTGTAGTTGTAGGTGGACAGAATGCCTTTATGTTATTTATTTTTATGTGGTGCTAAGACTAGAACCCAGTGCCTCACACATGCTTGGCAAGTGTTCTACCACAGAGCTACAGCTCCAACCCTGAAAAGTTTCTATGATCAATCATTAGGTTAAAAAAAACAGTGCTCTTCTGAGAAAGCACATGCCCAGAAGTGGAAGTTCAGGGGTTGAGCTTGTGGTTTCCTTCAGCTATGAGCTCAAGGGACCTTTTTCCCTCAGCCAAACTCAGTATGAAGGTGGCCACAAGCAAGCATGGGAGCTGGGGAGGGCTTGAGGATGGCAACTTGGTGGCAGTGGTGGAGATGCAGGAGCACCCCAACCCAGAAGCCAGGCTTCTGGCGGCCCACCACAGCTCAGACTTCTCCAGTGGTAGTCTGCATCCCCTGACCAGCAATTCCAGCTGCCTAGGCCACTGTGGAAACCCAGCCTGAGGAGGAAACTTGTGGGAAACAGACCTGAGGAGAAGCAGCAAGCAGCACTCAGAGAGGAGAAAACCAAACTTTATTTTAAGCCAGAAAGCCCGAAAGAGAACTGATTTCAAATTCTGAGCCCTGATCTACAGTTCCTCACCACATTTATAGGCTACTTGGGGTCATCTTAGACCAATCCTATCCTTTTTCCCTCTTTTAAAAATATTCCTAATCTACATGGCTGAAGGCCTTGTGGAGGGTCTCTAACATAAAGCATGCTTACAGAAACATATAATAGGGCTCTTTTCACAGGCATCTGTTAAGTCTCTGCCCTGGAAAGCCTGGCACAGGGATGTTTACATTTTAAGAGGGAGTATTCAGACTTCTGGGACAGTTATTTACAATCCAAAAGGTAGGGACTCTTGGTTAATTAGGCTTCGCAAAGAAAGGCTGAGAGAGGGGAGGGGAGGGGAACTGACTCTTTCCCCAGGCATTGGTTTCTTACCGTAATGTTTTTAAAATTTTATTTTACAACCAGGTCTGGTTTTGCCATCACAAGCTGACCCTCAGTCAAAAAGAAAAAGTCCTAATGGAGAAGAAGCAAGCATCCTGAGTAAGAAGCTAAATTCCAGACCATTCAAAGTGAGGCTAGAACAGGAATATCAGTAGCAGTGTAAAATATCAGAACAAGACCACAGGAGAGCTGGTAGCAGTGACTGGGACAGATGCCAGGGCCATTCCAGCTGCAGAAGCTCTGACTAGAGGCCTGGGAGCTGTAGGGAACAGGATCAAGCGAGCCAGCATGTGAAAGCACAGAAAAAAATGAGTTTAATGCCAGTTACTGGGAGCATTGCAAGAATGAAGTCAGTGGAAGTGGCAATGAGGCTCAGGAGTTGGGTCCTCAGCCTGGTAGCAATAACACCAGAGGTACCCACAAAAGAACAACAAAACCAAAAAAGTGGACTTTTTGAAGCACCTCTGGAGGTCACCAATATTTTTAAGGTATAGTCATTAAATACAACCACTCACCAGAAGCTCATATCCACCAAAACGCTAGCATCTGTGCCCATTTCAAGGAGTACTTCCAGTCAAGTGTATCCATAGACAAAGTACTTACATTTTGGGTAACATCATCGAATTTCAGACATCTGAGTCTGCAAAGAGGCTGCACAGTTGGCTGAAGCCCTACATCATTGATCTTATCTCAGGCAATGGAACCTTGAACAAATGCATTGAACCACAGAGATACTATAAACTCAAAGAAAATGATATACTTAAGTTTGGGTTCAATAGCAGACAATATATCTTTTTTTCAAAGTCATTGTATACCTCTGAATCAGACAGGAAGATGAGAAGGAGGTGGAGGAAAAGGAAATAGTGTCCTGACAGCTAGAAAACTCAAGAACCTTAACTACTAAGACATGCTTTTTCTTCTTGGAAGACTTTGAGTTTGCCTTAAAAAGCTTGGTAGTATTCTCTGTAATGTCTCTTATTGCCACAAGTCTTTCCTCTGTTGCTAACCAGTTTATGCTAATTTAATACCACTGACTTTTGTTTTATTTTCTGTGACACATAAGCCACATGTCTGTGGGCATTTGTTTTTAAAACAATCTCACCAATTATAACACATCATGGTTTTAGTAGAAGTGTTGTGGTTTTAGTTGGTTAATTCAGAAATGCTGCCTAGAAAACTAAACCCTAAAAGGATGTTTGTTTTCTTTGTAAGTTAAGTTTTGTGGACAGGAGTTTGGGAGGCAAACACCTGAGCAGATCATTATACTAAACTTTAGTTGTCACCAAAACATTGTCCAACATACGCTAAACTTTGACCTGTTGAGACCTTGAGTGTTAGAAGTTGATTTTACATTTAGCTTTTGGGGAGTGGATAATTTACCAAGTGACCCAATTGTTTAACATAGGCCTTGTGACATCTCTTTAAGCGCATGACTATACAGAAAGATCATGGCTACTACCAATGGGTGCTGATTTAACATTAGGAGAAGCTGAAATGGGTCATGGATCTGTTTATGATAAAATTCTCAATTTTTGTTGAATGTTTACATGACTTTGATCATGTCTGTTCTTCAGTTTTGTAGTTTTATTCAAAATTTGAGAAATATACTAATATGGTAGCCCCCTTTTAACATGTGCAGTTAAAGAAGATTGTGTTGTTTACACATTTCTATACACTTCATGTTTTAATTGTTCAAAGGTTATATTTGCCTTTCAAGGCTGGAAATCTAGAGGACCAGTTTTAGTTTTCCAAGAAGACATAAATAGAAAAAAAGGTTTTAGATATAGTGTGAATGTAAATATAAATTGTGTTTTAAAGAGCTGCATACCGATTTACATCTGCCAGTGTTTTGTTATATAAATGTAATACATGACAGGAAAAAAAAAACAATTCACACAAATATATATGTTGTATGACCTCACTTTTGTGTGTGTGAGTTCATGTGTGTATGCACATGCACACATGTGGGAGAAATAGCTATCATAAAAGTAAGTGTTCACCAGGCACAGTGGCACACACCTGCGATCGCAGCACTTTGGGAGGCTGAGACAGGTGAATCCTGAGTTCAAAGCCAGCCTCAGCAATGTTGAGGCACTAAGCAACTCAGTGAGACCCTATCTCTAAATAAAATATAAAATAGGGCTGGGGATGTGGCTCAGTGGTCAAGTACCCCTGAGTTCAATCCCTGGTACCAAAAAAAAAAAAAAAAAGTAACAATTAAAGTAAATGTTCCTGCCCTCTAAGGTCAAGATATATTACCTTTTGTTTGCTTAAGACAACTGATTTTTAAATAAATCTCTATACTAAAAATTTTAACAGATTTGTGTTCCTTGTAGGAAAAAAAACCCAAAATCAATTTGAGGGATTGGATTAGAGGTAGATATTTTGCATTGCTTTGTTAGGAAAGAGAAGTCTTAGACATAGTTTGGAGTAATGAGAATTTAACAGAGATGAACATATAAATTGTAGAAGAAGGGAAAAAATGATATAGGTGAAATTCCATAAGGCAATGGAAGAAAGTGTAGTCTTACAAAGAAGGAAATTATATAGTTTTACCAGGAAAGGAGAAAGGTAAATCTAAATCAAAGGACCCAAGTTACTACTTTATTTATAAACTGCAATACAGCTAAAATGTGTTTGAAGTACTGGCATGTTAATGGTGGGAGGGGGGTCAATCATATTTGTTAAATGAAAGGAGAAATATAAATATTCTTTTAACCTTATTTTATAAATGTCTGAATGACTCCATTAACATTAAAAAGAACTTCCAGATCCAGAAACTGAAACTAGTCAGGCACAGTTACTTTAATATCCTAGCTTTCCCATCCAAATTGTTTGTGTTCTTTTATGCTACGGTATGGAGATTATTAATTCTCACAGTAAATGTTTCAATGAAATTAATAGTGGATATTGATTTGGATGAAATACAATCCAAGTTATCTATTAGGACAAAATTGGATGGAAAATAACTCTGCTGGATCTATCCATATGCTGGCATTGCTCAATGAACAAAGAATTAGAAAAATAAAATTGAGAATAATTGAAGAAAATACATATGATTTTCTGTATTGATGATATAATACATTGTATTTAGCAAAAAATTCAATCTTGCCGAAAATCTCACTAGCTCCTCATCTTTCTCTCAATAGACATCACTACAGAGTGGATGTTGAATGTCCCACAAAGGACCACACATTAAAGGTTTGATCACCAGAGTCATACTATTGGGAGGTGGTAGGACCTTTAGGAAGTAGGGCTTAGTAGGAGGTTCTTGTGTTATTTGAATAAGGCCTTTGAAGGTGATTGTGGGGCCACAGTATTTTCCTTTCCTTTATTGCATCCTGGCTCATGAGGTGAGCGGTTTTGCTTCACTATGCATCCCTACTATGATGTGCTGCTCACTGCTCCTCTCTGCCCCCTTGAATGCCAAAACACTGAGGTCACTTGATTTGGGACTAGAAGCTCCAAAACTTTTAGCCAAACAAACTTTTGTTTTTTGCAAATTATTTTGGGTATTTTTATGTAATGAAAAGTTTACTAGTACACTTACTATAAATGACAAGAGAAAACAGTGAAATGTCTTGTTCCTGAGTTTGTATGAAGGCAGAGTATTTGGTTATTACAATTGTAGAGATGACCATCTATCTGCCCCTTAAAAGTAATGCAAGTGAGAGCATCTCAGTGCCATTATTAATGTAAAGCACACACACATAATCTTTAAGTGAGAAACATATATCATTGAGTCTCCTCTATAATATTTACTGTGATCCCTTTCAAAGATTATATATTAATTGGATGGAGTTATTTAACATTTACTACAGAAATGTGTGTAAGTTTGTTACTGGAATATTCTGAGAAATAGAGAAGGCTTATTTATTCTATTTCTGAATTGTCTTAAAGTAGCATAATCAAGAATAATAAAGAAGACTTCCGGCAAGATGGCGGCTTAGAGGGACGCAGCTACCAGTCTCCCCAAACAAAAGACCAGAAACTGCGGTACAACCTTCTCCCACCCGGCTTTTGGACAGCACGGAAGGAAATTTCACTCGCACGGGTAAGCAGAGCCAGCA
>CM053417.1:51727517-51775417 GCA_028644305.1 Xerus rutilus | reverse complement strand
AATAAAACTAGACCATTGGTTATATGGAAAGATGTCCTTACTGGTAAATGAAATGGTCCTGATTCCACATTAATTTGGCATATAGCCAGGTCGCCATCTTGAAAGGGCAGGGCAGCTCCCGGGCCCAGGGAGCCTGCCTCCAACACCAGTCAAACTGCCAATCCTGAAATATTGACCATAAAACAAGTGACTTGATAATTAAAATGTTATTTTAATAAACATAATATTAAAACAAATATATTCAAATTTCCTTTCAGTTCAGGAGCATTCATTCATTTACCCTTTGGATTTATGCAGGAAAGAGATTTCTCACTTTGATTCCCTCATTGATTCTCTAGTAAATTTTGACTTGACTGGCTTGCCTTTCCACTACTTTGGCGTATACAGGAAAGCACATAAAGTTATATAAGGGCCTAGAAGTTTATTTTTTCTAACCAAATAAACAAAACCACCTACTTCTCAGCTGAAAGGATAACTATGATATAGGATTTTAACTTATGACGAGGTGTGAACATAGTTAACATTTTTCCACATTCCCTGCCTCCTTCATATAACTGAAAATTTGTCTAGATAAGGTTTTGCTAACCCCATGTAAAATTTTTAAAAGTATAATTCATTGTATAAACATTAAAATATAAATCAGACATTGTTTCAAACTTGTTATTTTAGTTTTTAATTGCATTACTGTTTCTCTATATATTCACATTTATTTTAATTATTTCCTTAAAAGCCCCACACTATCTAGAAATAACTTTGTTTATTAATTTTGTTTATGTGTAGACAAAAAAGATAGCAGTAAAGTGTAAGGCAAAGTTTCTCAACACTGGCATTGTTGATATTTGGAGCTGGATAATTCTTTTTTGGGGGGGACTGTATTTTGGATTGTAGGATGTTTAACCTCATTTCTGGATTCTACCTATTAGTGTTCAGTGAAACCTCCTCCTCTTTGCCCACTTCCCTTTCCCACATTATGACTATCAAATATACTTCCATAGGGTGTGGTGGCACACATATGTAATACCAGTGGCTCAGGAGGCTGAAGCAGAAGGATTACAAGTTCAAGGCCAGCCCGAGCAACTTAGCAAGTTGTTCAACAACTTATCAAGACACTGTCTCAAAATAAAAAAAAAATATTAGTAGAAAAAAGGTTAATTTTGGGCTACTGCCAGCACAAACATCTAGGAACATAGCCACCTCCATCTTGGGACACTGGCCAGGGCCTGGAAGTACATTATCAAGGTGCTTGCAGATTTGGTTACACCTGAGGTCTTTCTACTAGGTGTGCTAATAGCCACCATCTTGCTGGTTTTTCACATGGTCCCAATTTTATGTAAGCACATCCCTGGTAGTCTCTAATCACAAATTAAAACAACATTGAGATCTTGGGACTTCATAGCAGAGCTTATGGAAACTGACACCCAGATTGGTGAATTTGCAGTTAGGTCTGCATGGGCTGGTCTGAGCCTAGCAATCCTGTGGCAAGTCAGAAACTGGGAGCATTTTGCCCAAGGGGAACAAAGGTTAGAGAGATTAGAGAGAGTCATGCTTTCTCCCGCTCCCTGAGTCCTGAAGTATGTGGGAATGAATGGGGTGGATACAGCAGGTTGGAAGATTGGAAGAGGGCATGAGGGCATGTTGCTATTTTTGACAGAATATCTAAATCATCTTCGTCTTTCTGTGACAATGATAATTTATCAGCTTTCATTCTCTTTGTTCATGTTGAAGCTGTATTTGCAGCCTGAACATTTGGTATACAGTGCTCTTCTATGTTCTCTCATTCATTCCCTGCCTGTGGAGTGCCTACTCATCTATTAATACCCAGCTCAGAGGTCAAACTCCACAATTAAGTCTTCTCCTCTCCCCTGTCATCCACTTTATTTCCAGCTATCTACTCCTCATCTATACTCACAAGGTAATCTCTGTACTCGTAAAATACATGCATAATACCTACATATTTCTCTCACAGAATATCCTAGAATAGTTCTTCCTAGAGTATTAGCTTTTTGCATATAAGAACTTACTATAATATACTTTCTGAATAAACATTCATTCTCTCTCTTTTATTTTCCCTATCAATGCTGGTAAAAGTCTCAGAATTTTTTGTTAGTCAATATATCTGAATATTTGTCTACTTAACAATCAACTATTCCACTATTTTACAAGTTTTTTTATTTGCTCTAATTAGTTATACATGACAATAGAATGCATTTTGACACATCGTACATAAATGGAGTATAACTTCTCATTCTTCTGGTTGTACATGATGTACAGTTATGCCAATCATGTAATCATATATGCACATAGGGTTATAATATCTGATTCATTCTACTATTCTTCTTACCACCCTATGCACTCCCTTCCATTTACTCCTCTCTGCTTAATCCAAAGTACCTCGATTCCTCCTTAGACTCCCTTATTATGAATTATAATCCATATATCAGAGAAAACATTCAGCCTTTGATTCTTTGGGATTGGTTTATTTTGCTTAATGTAATAATCTCCAGCTCTATCCATTTACCAGAAAATGCCTTAATCTCATTATTCTGTAAAGCTGAGTAATATTCCATTGTGTATATGTTCTATACTTTAAAAGTTTTATGTAATTGAGCTGTAATAATTTTTTTTTATTTTTGAAGCTACATAGACCCAGACTGTTGTTTTATGCAGGGTTTGTCTTTTACTTGAAATTGTCTGATAAAAGGCCAATCTCACTTTTGCAGGCTACCACTAATTATGAACATTTCTTTGTTTTAACTCTAGAGATTAGAAGTATTGGTCAAGCACATGTCTTAGTTTTGTGGACTTATTTGTTCATATACTAGAGAGAAGAAACCTTGCCCATTTCTGTTTGCAGTGGTAAATAGGCACTCTTCTCTTCCATTTCTGTGTATAAAGCAGCATAGTTCCTCAGTAGGGATAGGAATTTTGATGTTGAACAGTATACTCCAACTTTTATGGTAATGAAAAAATACCATTTATATCTGATTTGAGTTCTTTCTAAACATTAACTATGGTAAATCTGCAGGTTTGCTTTCATACTCCAGTATCTCCTTCTATTCACTGGGCATCAGTCTTTTGGGACCTAATTTAGCATGACATTAGTTAAGTGTAATATTTTGACAAAAAAATCACTTTAGAGATCATCTTATCAAATTTTATAAGAACTAGGATCTGTTGACCCCAACTTCAATGCAAAACATTTCTAAACTGCACTGGTACACAATACTCAACAAGGAGAGTTGTGCCTAATGCAGTAGATACATAACTTGAAAAACAATTTTAATCTTTTAAAATATTTTTTCTCATTTTAAATTGATGGCATAAAACTTTATTAAATACTGTAACAGACTTATTCCCATGTGAGAGATGATCTCATTCAAAGTAAAAATGTGACTAATTATGAGTATGTATTAAAAGACTCTCCACATGAATTGATGTAAAAGAGCATATACACTTTTATAATAGCTGGTTTATACTATTATTAATATAATGGTTTCTTTTTATCATATTTTTTATTTTCGATAGATCATATCATATCCAATTGTTAGAAGCTGTGAATGAATTGTGGGCATGTCTGAGCCATCTCTAAGCAGAGGAGAACTCTCAGTATTATCTTACCAATTTGAGACTGCTTCATTGCCTTGGAAAACATACTGCTCCTAGAGAATTCTGTGATATCATGGAATTTATTGGCTCAGACAGCCATAGGTTCAAATTCAACTCCCTGGACATGGAAAGAGATACCAGTGCACACAACTCGCCTTGAAGTGCCAGCTGTCTGGAGGGGAAAGAATTACTGCACAAGTGATAAGTCCCCAACCAGACCAACTTCCTCATAGCCTCTTGCTTCTTGATTACCTTGAAGAACCCTTCCTCACAATACATCCCTTTGTTGTGTTTTACTATAGATAAAATATTGTGGGCTTTTTCCATTTGTTAGGATCAGACTGATCATATCTATTTCACTCATCAAGCCCTTGCTTTAAATTACATTTCTTGTGTATTTTATTTCTTGATACTACCTTTTCAGATTTTTATTTCCAGTCAGCCCACACCTCTGAGGGTTACTTATTCCCTCACCATACAGGCTGTGGGTGAGATCCAAAAAAATTAAATAATTTGTAGTATTATGCAATATGATTTTTTTCATTAGGGCTTGGGGATTCGTTACCATATGGTGATACAATATCATCATCATCATCATTATCATCATCATCATACAACATTGCTTTATCAAAACACATTACTCCACAAATTACTTTTATATTCATTTACCCTTATGGTTCTCAAGATTTTTCAGTGACATTAATAGAGCCAGTTTGAAGTTGATGATGTCCATTTGTCAACAGAGGAACCTGAGACAAGTTTCACAACTTATCTATGATCACAACATTTGTAACAGACATTATACTAAAACATCAATCTTCTAACTTGAAAGTAGTAATATTTGCATTTCAATACAGAGCATATACTAAGAATAGGTACATAACATAAAGCCATAGAAATATCAAATTTAGGGTTATATAATAAATGCTAGCATGAGCTTGTCAATAGTAAACAAAAATTTAAATGGAAACTGTTAATTTAAATTTTTATGTGTTTTTCTACTGGGTCCTTGAAAAAACAGGGTACATATGAAAAATATTTCAGTGACTGTGAAACTATTGCAATCATATATTTCAAATGCTCTAATAATAACATAATATTAGTTAAAAGGAATATATAATTAATTATGTGTCAAGCACTAATCTTTGCCCTCTACATAAATTAACACATTAGATTTGCACTACAATTCTATGAGGTAGATAATATCCTATTCATTTTAAAAATCAAGAAAATGAAGCTCATTGTGTTAAAATAAATTTCCCAAGGGCACCCAAAACTTTCAGAACCAGTACTCAAACCTAGGCAGTCTGGCTCCAGTGTGTGCCCTCTTATGCACTACAATATATTATTATTAAAATTTTAAAAATAAAGAAAATGAAGTACAGAGGTTAAGTTGTTCAGGGTCAGGAGTTAGTACATGAACTATGAGCCTGAATTATGAGCCTGAATATTGAATACAAAATCTTAACAATTATACCATACTGAAAAAAGAGCTGACTTTAATTCTTAAATACATAGTTTTTTTTTTTTATCTTGATTATTCAAAACTAGGAGAGATTTGTCCCTCTGGGAGGACACTTGAGAATATTTGAAGACATTTTTTTTTCTTTTTTGGTAATGGGGATTGAACACAGGGTGGTTTGCCACCATGCTATATCTTTAGCTTCCCTTTTAATTTCTTTATTTTTAACATTTAAATTTTTTTTGATACCCAGGATTGAAATGAGGGGTACTCAAACACTAAGCCACATCCCCAGCCCTTTTTTTGTGTTTTATTTAGGGACAAGATCTCACTGAGTTGCTTCACACCTTGCTGTTGCTGAGGTTGGCTTTGAACTTGTGATTCTCCTGACTCTGCCTCCCAAAGCATGAGGATTACAGGTTTGCACCACCAAACCCAACTAAAAATTTATTCTAATTAGTTATACGTGACAGCATAATATAATTGGACACATCACATATAAAAGGAGTATAGCTTATACTTCTGGTTGCACATAATGCTGAATCACATAGGTTGTGTAGTTATATATGCATATAGGATAATACTCTAATAGTGGAATATATACCAACAACTTCTCATACTCCTTTACTCAAGTCAGGCAACATGGAAAAAAATTTGTTTTCTGCACAAAACTCTAGTTAGCAGTGATTATCTCGTTCTGCTTTTTAAAAGGTAAGTGAAGCACATGGTAAATATTATTTCATGCTTTGAAAATAAAATGCAACAGTTCCTGTGGACCAGCAGGAGCCGCAGAGGGCCCACATCTGCCCTCAGGAAACTCCACGGGTGTCCAACCAAAGAGAGACCAGGGACTGCTACCTCTAGCCACTGGGGAGCCCAAATTCAGGGCAAGAGTCACCCCAGAGACAACAACGCAAGGCAGCCTAGGCCCACCTCATTTCCACTCTAGAGTTCCTGCCGACCAGCAAGATCCACAGAGGGCCCAAATCCACCCTTAGGAAACTCCACGGGTGTCCAACCAAGGGTTAACCAGAGACTGATAGCTACAAGCCACAGGGTAAAAGTCACCTGCAGAGATCCCAGTGTGAAGAGGCCCCACTCAAGTGTGCTCTGGGCCCGCCTCAGTTCTGCTTCAGAGTTCCTGTGTTCAGACAAGATAGAAGGCCCAAAACCACACTTAGGGAATGCCAGGGGTGCCCAGATAAAGGCAGACCAGAGCCTGCTAGCTTCAAGCCCTAGGGGAGCTCACACTCACTGTAAGGGTTGCACACAGACTCTCCTGCTTGTGACTCTGCCTAAGTGAGATCTGGGCCCACCTCCAGTTCTGCTCCAGAGTTCCTGTTCACCAGCAGGAGCGCAAGAGAGGGACAAAACAGCCCTCAGAGGCCACCTCAGGAGTCCAGTCAAGGCCACTCACACTACCCTCTAGAGGTACATCCACTACCTCAGCCACCAACGTTAGTGAGCAGTAGTGCTCATCTGGGGACACTGGGGGAACAGAAGTAGCTCCGAGGTGAGACACAGGTAATCTGGAGTGTCAATACAAGCTTATAGGATAGAAGCCGCAATACCTCAGATTGGTATTTCAAGAAAGGAAGATACACAATCAACATGAATAATCAAGGGAAGAAAGTGCCCCAAATAAACCTCGATACCATTGTAACAGAATCCATTGACAACACAGTTGATGAAATATCAGAGAAAGAATTCAGAATGTACATAATTAAAATGATCAGCAAATTAAAGAATGACATAAGTGAGCAATTACAGACAAACATTGATCAAGCCTACAAAGAAATAGCAGAGCGAATAAAGGCAACCATCAATCATTCTAACAAAGAGATAAGAGAGCAATTACAAGTAGTAAAAGATTAAGAAAGAGCTAGAGATTGTGAAAAAAATTCAGAAATTCTTGAAATGAAGGAAACAATAAACCAAATAAAAAACTCAACAGAAAGCATCACCAGCAGATTAGATCACCTGGAAGACAGAATCTCCGATAATGAAGACAAGATATACAATCTTGAAAATAAACTTGACCATACAGTGAAGATGGTACAAAACCATGAACAGAACATACAAGAAATATGGGACAGCATCAAAAGAAAAATCTAAGATTTATTGGGATAGAAGAAGGTGCATAATTTCAAACCAAAGGAATGCACAATATCTTCAATGAAATAATACCAGAAAATTTTGCAAATATGAAAAATGAAGTGGAAAATCAAATACAAGAGGCTTACAGGACACCAAACGTACAAAATTTCAACAGATTTACACCAAGGCACATTATAATGAAAATTCCCAACATACAGAATAAGGATAGAATTTTAAAGGCCACAAGAGAGATAAAACAGATTACATAAAAGGGGAGACCAATTTGTATCTCAGCAGATTTTTCAACCCAAACCCTAATAGCCAGGAGACCATGGAATAACATATCCCAAGCCCTGAACAAAAATGGATGCCAACCAAGACTCCTATATCCAGCAAAACTGAGCTTCAGATTTGATGACAAAATAAAAACCTTCCATTATAAAAAAAGTTAAAAGAATTTACAGCAAGAAAGCCTGCACTACACAGCAGTCTTGGAAAAAAATTCCATGAGGAGGAAATGATAACCAACAATGAAAATTTACAAAGAGAGGAACTACACTAAAGGAAAGACCATTCAAAAGAGAAAACAACTCAACATAAAATCCAAAAACAAACCAAAATGACCAGAATTAGAAATTATATTTCAATAATAACCCTGAATGTAAATGGCCTAAATGCACCAATTAAAAGACATAGACTGACAGACAGGCTGGATTTAAATAAAAAGACCCAACAATATGCTGTCTTTTGTTTGTTTTTTTTTGTTTTTTTGTTTTTATTTTTGGTACTGGGGATTGAACTCAGGGGTACTCAACAACTGAGCCACATCTCCAGCCCTACTTTGTGCTTTTATGTAGAGACAGGGTCTCACTGAGTTGCTCAACAACTTGCTGTTGCTGAGGCTGGCTTTCTATATGCTGTCTTCAAGAGACTTATCTCACAGGAAAAGACATCCACAGACTGAAAGTGAAAGGGTGGGGAAAAAACATTTCACTCACATGAACACAGCAAACAAGTAGGAGTTTCCATCCTCATATCAAATAAAGTGGACTTCAAACCAAAGATGGTGAAAAGAGATAAAGAAGGTCATTTCATAATTCTTAAGGGAATCATACATCAATAAGACATAACAATCATAAATATCTATGCCCCAAATAATGGGGCTTGTATGTATATCAAACAAATCCTTCTCAAATACAAGAATCAAATAGACAACAACACAATAATACTTGAAGACTTCAACACAGCTCTCTCATATTTGGATAGATCTTCCAAACAAAAACTTAATAAAGAAACCATAGATCTCAATGAAACTATCAATAATTTAGACTTAATAGACATATATAGAGTGTTCCATCCATCAACAAGTGAATACACTTTTTTCTCAGCAGTCCTTTTCCAAAATAGATCATATGTTATGTCACAAAGCATGTTTTAGCAAATACAAAAAAATAGAGATTCAACTCTGCATCCTATCTGACCACAATAGAATAAAATTACAGATCAATGCCAGATTAAAAAACAGAAACTACTCCATCACCTGGAAAATAAATAATATGCTATTGAATGATGCATAGATAACAGAAGACATCAGGGAAGAGATAAAAAAAATTCTTAAAGACAAATGAAAACTCTGATACAATATATCATAGCACTAAGCTCATTCATTAGAAGAAGTAAAAGTTGCCAGGCGCGGTGGCTCAAGCCTGTAATCCCAGCACTTAGGGAGGCTGAGACAGGAGAATCGCAGTTTCAAAGCCAGCCTCAGCAATGGCAAGGCTGCTAAGCAACTCAGTGAGACCCTGTCTCTACATAAAACACAACATAGGGCTGAGTATGTGGCTCAGGGGCCGAGTGCCCCTGAGATCAATCCCTGGTACCAAAAAAAAAAAAAAAAAGAAGTAAAAGTCAACAAATAAATGAATTGACCCTTCATCTCAAAGCCTTAGAATAGGAAGAACAAATTAACACCCAAAGAAGTAGAAGACAGGAAATAATCAAAATTAGGGCTGAAATCAATGAAATTGAAACAAAAGAAACAATTCAAAAAATTGACAAAATAAACAGCTGGTTCTTTGAAAAGATAAACTAAATTGACAAACCCTTAGCCACCCTAATGAAAAGGAGGAGGGAGAAAACCCAAATTACTAAAATTAGTGCTGTAAAAGAAAATATCATGACAGACACTACTTAAATACAGAGAATAATTAGAAACTATTCTGAAATTTTATACTCCAGTAAAATAGAAAACCCTGAAGACACTGACAAATTTCTAGAGGCATATGACCTACCCAAACTGAACCAAGAGGACATACACAACTTAAACAGATTGATTTCACTCAAGGAAATAGAAGATGCCATCAAGAGTCTTCCAACCAAGAAAAGCCCAGGTCCAGATGGATTCTCAACTGAGTTCTACAAGACCTTCAAAGAAGAACTAATGCCAATACTTCTCAAATTATTTCATGAAATAGAAAAGGAAGGAACTCTTCCAAACTCTTTCTATGAGGCAAGTATCACCTTGATTCCAAAACCAGACAGACACATCAAAGAAAGAAAACTTCAGACCAATATCCCTGATGAACACAGATGCAAAAATTCTCAATAAAACTCTGGCAAATCACATACAAAAACATATCAAAAAAATAGTGCACCATGATTAAGTGGGGTTCATCCCAGGGATGCAAGTTTGTTTCAACATATGAAAATCAATTAACGTAATACTTCACATCAATAGACTTAAAGGTAAGAGTCATTTGATTTTATCAATCAATGCAGAGAAGTCATTTGACAAAATACAACACCTTTTTATGCTCAAAACATAGAACAACTTGGGATAGTAGGAACATACCTCAACTTTGTAAAAGCTATCTATGCTAAACCTAAGGCCAACATCATACTAAATGGAGAAAAATCCTCTGAAAACGGGAACTAGACAGGGATTGCCTTTCTCACCACTGCTATTCAACATAGTCCTTGAAACACTAGTCAGAGCAATTAGACAGACAAAAGAAATTAAATAGGTACAATCATAAAAGAACTCAAACTATCATTTTTTGCGGACGGCATGATTCTATACTTAGAGGATCCAAAAAATTCTACCAGAAAACTTCTAGAATTAATAAATGATTTCAGTAAAGTAGCAAGATATAAAATCAACACCCAAAAATCAATTGCATTTCTACATATCAGTGATAAACCCTTTGAAAGAGAGATTAGGAAAACTATCCCATTCACGATAGCCTCAACAATAAAAAAACATACTTGGGAATCAATTGAACAAAAGAGGTGAAAGACCTCTACAATGCAAACTACAAGAGACTGAAGAAAGGAATTGAAGAAGACCTGAGAAGATGGAAAAATCTCCTGGATAGGCAGAATCAATATTGTTAAAATGGCCATACTACCCAAAGCGCTTTATAGATTCAATGCAATCCCAGTTAAAATCCCAATGTCATTGCTTATAGAAATAGAAAAGGCAATCATAAAATTCATTTGGAAGGATAAGAGACCCAGAATAGCCAAAGCAATCCTTAGCAAGAAGAGTGAAGCAGGAGGCATCACAATACCAGACCTTAATTTATACTACAGAGCTATAGTAACAAAAATGGCATGGTACTGGCACCAAAATAGACATGTAGACCAATGGTATAGAATAGAAGACATAGAGATGAACCCACTTACATACAGTTACCTTATACTAGATAAAGGAGCCAAACACGTACACTGGAGAAAATATAACCTCTTCAACAAATGGTGCTGGGAAAACTGGAAATCCATACGCAACAAAATGAAACTAGATCCCTATCTCTCGCCATGCACAAAATTCAACTCAAAGTGGATCAAGGACCTGATAATCAGACCAGAGACTCAATGCCTAATAGAAGAAAAAATAGGCCCAAATCTTCATCATGTCGGATTAGGACCATACTTCCTTAAGAAGATGCCTATAGCACAGGAAGTAAAATCAAGAATCAACAAATGGGATGGATTCAAACTAAAAAGCTTCTTCTCAGCAAAAGAAATAATCAATGAAGTGAAAGGAGAGCTGATATCCTGGGAAGAAATATTTGCCACACACACATCTGATAGAGCACTCATCTCCAGGATATATAAAGAACTCAAAAAATTTAACACCAAAAAATCTAACAACCCAATCAATAAGTGGGCCAAAGAGATTAACACAAACTTCACAGATGAAGATATACAATCCTTCAACAGACATATGAAAAAATGTTCAACATCTCTAGCAATCAGAGAAATGCAAATCAAAACTACCCTAAGATTTCATCTCATGCCAGTCAGATTGGCAATTATCAAGAATACAAACAACAATAAGTGTTGGCGTGGTTGTGGGGAAAAGGCATTCTCATACATTGCTGGTGGAACTGCAAATTGGTACAACCAATCTGGAAAGCAGTATGGAGATTCCTTAGAAAACTTGGAATGGAACCACCATTTGAGCCTGCTAAACCTCTCCTCGGTCTATACCCAGAAAACTTAAAAATAGCATACTACAGCGATGCAGCCACCTCAAGGTTTATAGCAGCTTGATTCACAATAGCTAAACTGTGGAACCAACCTAGATGCCCTTTGATAGATGAATGGATAAAGAATCTGTGGTATATATACACAATAGAATATTATACAGCAATAAAAGAGAATAAAATTATGGCATTTACAGGTAAATGGATGGAGTTGGAGAATATCATGCTAAGTGAAGTAAGCCAATCTCAGAAAACCAAATGCCGAATGTACTCGTTGATAAGTGGATGCTGATTCATAATGTGGGGAAGGACATGGGAACAATGGAGGGACTGAGTTCACAGAGGTGTAAGGGGGGAGTGTGCACGGGGACAGTAAAGGTGGTGGAATATGATGGTCATCATAGCCCTAACTTTATGTATGACTGCATGTATGTTGTGATTCTATATCACTTACAAACAGAGAAATGAAATGTTATCCTCTAAAAAAATAATAATAATAATTAAATTTTAAAATTTGGAAAAAAAAGAATGGATGTGGATATGCTTCAGTAAAATATATATGCAAGAAATGATTTCATTCATTGAATATCATTTGCTAATTTCAAATTTAAGTCACTTAAAATGCATACTTATTATCTTTGATATAACAATCCAAAGAGCAATATGTATTTTTAAGAGAAGATTAATAAAGTTATTTTCCTGATTACACAAATCACTTGGGCTTGTGAAAATATAAGCATGTTTCCACATAGCCTAATAGTCAAGTTTGAGAACTGAGACTATGCATGTCAATATGATGTAACCATGTTTTTCATGATATTTTTCTCTAGAAATATTAGATGGTAGACCAGCTATTTGACTTGATGCTTCAGAAAATTGCTCCAAATGAATATGTACAGATGAATGGTTCCCATACCTGAGCAAACCTCTCTCATATCAGAACAATAGATCGGTAACCTGGGTAAACAGCTAACTAGTCAAACAAAATTTTACTTTTTAAAATTCCCTTTAACAGGTTTACCTTGCTATATTCACAGATCTTAAATGATGTCACAAAATTTGCTCAATACCAGGTTCCTATATAAAAGCAGTAACATTAAGACACCTGAATGTTGAACTGAAAACTCTCTATATTTTGACAATATCCTACTCAAATACTTTTAAGACTCTTACAAATACTTTCTGTAACGAACCTAATAAATTTGGATCTACTTGAAAAAAAATGAAATGCAAAAATTTTTCTGTCAGTCACTGGCAATACTATTTCCTGTCAATAAATAGGAACAAGCACAATTATGAAAATGTGTTAAAACTTCAGGGGGCAGAATCTCAAATGAGAGTATCCAGCTGAGAAAAATTTCTACCCTAGAATAAAAATGAACATTGTTATGTTTTTATTTTGAATGTTTGACCAAGAAAGATTTACTTCTAATACATTCAGAAACAAAAAGTCCAAAGTAGAAACCAAAACTCAGTGGGCACATAGAACAACAAATGAATCACCAATGCTTAATAAAGTAGTGGAAAAATAAAATAAAATAAACTTTATCAAGCAAGATTAAAGACCAGACTGAAGGGACAGGGAGAAGTGCTGGTACTGTCTTTTGATAATAAAGAACTTAAAGCAAAGGAGAAACCTCCACTAGCATTCAATATCACCATTTTCCTCACCTAAAATGAAAATATTCAGTAATTTAAAATATTGGTCTTGTTTCTGGTTTGAGGTGATATGGAGAGTCAAATATCCAATAAGCTCCCAACAGAAAAGAGATGTCATATTAAATTTAGGATAATTCAAAGAAGGATTATTTACAAAGATATGGATGAGCTCTATGGATATAACCAGGAATTATACAGAAATGAAAGGTAACAGTAGTAAAGTTATGACTATTGCTTGGTCTGAAAGGACAAAGATAGGTAATGATTGCCAAAAACTGGGAGAAGAAAGTCTAGAAAGTAAAACACTTTGTGATCACCCATAATTTTATGTGAAGAAGTGTATGAAAAATATGACTTCACAGAGAATTAGAGACACTGACCCATATTCCTTCTTAATTCAATCATTGATGGGGCCTCCTCTATGGATGAAAACATCTAGAAGCCAGAAGGCATGTGTATTCATTTGATGATGTAATACAATTTTTTGGATGCATAGGACAGAGAGCAAGGTGGAGAATAATGAGAAACCTAAAAGAAAGAGCAAAATTACCATATCTAGCAAATCAAGTATGGAGATATAGCTTGGAAACACATTAGACACGTGTCAGTGAAAAGTCAGAGGGTTTCCATTCCTTAATGATGGTTGGAATGCTTTATACCGAATTATAGTAATTGTTTCATAACTCTAAATTCACTTGTACACTTAAAATGAGTGACTTTTATAATATGCAAATTATACCTCAGTAATTTTTTTAAGAAATAAATACAAAAACCAAATAATAATAATAACAATTGAATGGAAATGATATAATCCAAGGGAGATCAAGGAAGATGGCAGAATAGAGGGGCCATTTCCCTGGTGGATTCATGCTATGAACCAAGTAAAGCAAACAGGCAGCTTTTCAACAAGGTGGGTGAATGACTGAGAATTATGGGGGACTTTACTGAAATATAATACTGGACAGTCAAAGATCAGAAATTCAGGAGACTTTGTGTAATAAAATAAGAGTGAAAGATTCCCAGCTCCACAGCCACAACAGCAGCTAGAGGCATAAACCAGAACAGTCCCTATGCAAAAGCAGTAAAGCAGTAAAGGAATTAAAGGAAATTCCATTCTCAGGAATATTGAGGAATGTTGGTGTACGCTAAGATAGAGATCAGAAACACTGCTCAAAAAAACAAGCTTTGCTGCAGAGTATCCATGTATTGGAGGGAAGCTGCCATATCTCTTTGCAGCATGCACAGAGGACAATGGAAGGAATCATTTAACAGCCTCAGTGTGGGGGCTGGCAGCTGGGGGAGCCAAAAACGGGCATACTCAAGTGTGACCACCAAAATGAGCTGGGCAAAAACATGCTACATGACAGAGTGTGCTTAAGTGACCAGGAAAAAAATCAAGCATGGAAAGAGGTTTACACAGTGGAGTAACTGTCACAGAGATCCACCTGACATTCATCTCTCCCTCTAACTCAGCTGCTTGCAGCACAGGCTGAAATAGAAATGCCAGACTGGGAATTCTGAAGGGCAGGGGCAGGAAGGAATGAGTTTGGAGACTGAATCAGAGACCAGGAATTGTGGGGTCCTTAGGTAAAGTTGTGGGCTAAGAATAAGCTCATACACCACACAGTGGAACCTAAAGAAGATTCCTGGGGTACAGTCTTTCAATGTGAACCAGCAATAGCAGGTTCTTAGACTAACCACTTTACCATAGCAACCACAAAACATCCTGACAGTGTAGCTAGAGCATCACCCCCACACAACCCCATCTATTGGCTGAAAAGGGAAGTTGAAAAACTTTTGAAGTTCAATGGAAACAATTGTTCAATTTTCCATGGAGATATTTTTCTCTCTCTCTCATATCTCTACCAGTTTTGAAACCAAGAATTCTCCCTGCATCAGTTTATTCAGGACTGGATTCTGCATAATATATTACACTTTTGTTGTATATTCTTTTATTTTTATTTTTTTATTATTTTAACTTCATATGTATTTTTCCTCTCACTTATCTGTTTACCTGGATTCTGTTTCTCTCTCTTCTCCTGCTAATAGCCAACCTCCTTCAATTCCACTTTCAATCCTCCTATTAATTTTTGTCTCTATCTTCTCTCCTTCTTCCTCATAAACATCACATCCTACACCACTTCTGTTTTCCCTTTGTCCACAATTTGAAATTGTAAATCCTTTTGCAAATTTAATGTATATATTATAGGCAACAATTGAACACACTATTTCTGTTCATTGAGATAAAACTGTAGGCATCTTTATAGGAGCCATTTGATTTAAGGCTGAATATTGTTTGCAGTGGGTGCTGTTAATATTTGTCTCCCCTTAAAGGTGAAGTACAGAAAAATATTAGGGACACTATAAGTCTACAGGGTAGAAACTACTAACTCAGATCCACAATGCAAGATGAGAAGATACATGCACAACATGAAAAAAAAAAACAAAGGGAAAAGGGAAAATTCCACAAACAAACCAAGATGATCCAATAAAAGAATCCGTTGACAACAGAGTAGAAGAAATGTCAGAGAAGGTGTTTAGAATGTACATAGTTAAACTGATCCACGACACAAAGGATGATGTTTGGAGTGAAATCAGACATAAATATGAAGAGATGAAATATCACTTACATGAAGAGATAGATATTATGAAAAGAAATCAAGAAGGAATCCTGAAAATGAAGAAATCTATAAGCCAAATTAAAAATTCAATGGAAAGCACAACCAACAGACTATGTCATTTGGAAGACAGAACTTCATGGGAGGAAGACAAAATATATAATCTTGAAAATAAAGTTAATCATATAGAGGAGATGGTGAGAAACCATGAACAAAATTTCCAAGAATTATGGAATAGAATGAAAAGACCAACTTTATGATTTATCAGGATAGATGAAGGAGCAGAGATACAAACAAAAGGAATGCACAAACTTTTCAATGAAATACTATTCAAAAACTTCCCAAAACTAGGGCTGGGATTATGGCGCAGTGGTAGCACGCTCGCCTAGCACGCGGGAGGCACTGGGTTCGATCCTCAGCACCACATAAAAAATAAAATAAAATAAAGATATTGTGTCCACCTACAACTAAAAAATAAATATTAAAAAAAAACTTCCCCAAACTAACAATGAAATGTAAAATCAAATACAAGAGACTTACAGGATCCCAGATATACAAAATTACAACAGACTCATGCCAAGGAACATTATAATGAAAATGCCTAACATAAAAAATAAGGATAGAATTTTAAAGCTGAAAGAGAAAAATATCAGATTATGTATAGTGAGGAACCAATTTGGATCTCAGTTGATTTCTCAACCCAAACACTCAAAGCTAGGAGGTCCTGGCAAAACATATACCAACCTCTGAAAGAAAATGAATGCCAACCAAGAGTACTATACCCTGCGAAATTAAGCTTTAGATTTGAAGATTAAATGGAAAACTTCCATGATAAAAGTTAAAAGAGATCAGAACTAAAAAGCCTATGCTAGAGAACATTCTCAACAAAATATTCCATGAAGATAAAATGAACAAGAAAAGGTGAAAATCAGCAAAGGCAGGAACTACACCAAAAGAATAGTCAATCAAAGGAGAAACTAAGTCCAATTAAAAACCAGAAATAAACCAAAATGACCAGGAGTACAAATCATATCTCAATAATAACCTTGCATGTTAATAGTCTAAACTCATCCATCAAAAGTCAGAGACCAGCATACTGGATTAAAAAACATGACCCAACAATATTCTGTCTCCAAGAGACTAACCTCATAGGCAAAAAATTTTCACAGACTGAAGATGAAAGGATGGGAAAATATATATCACTCACACGTATAACATAAAAAGGGTTTTTAATCTTCATATCAGATAAAGTGGACGTCAAGCCAAAATTAATCAGAAAGGACAAAGAAGGGCATTTCATACTGCTTAAGGGAATTATACATCAGCAAGACATAATAATCATATTTATGCCCCAAACAATGGAGCAGCTATGCACATCAAACAAACCATTCTCAATTTCAAATAGACCAAAACACAATAATACTTGGTGACTTTAACACACCTCTCACTACTGGATAAATCTTACAAAACAGAACTAGACAAGGAAACTATATAACTAAATAATACAATCAATAATTTAGACTTAACAGACATATACAGAACATTTCATCCATCAAGGAGAGAATACATTTTTTCCTCAGAAGCACACAGATCCTTCTCTAAAATAGACCATATCTTATGCTACAAAGCAACTCTTAGTAAATACAAAAAATAGAGATAATACCCTGCATTCTATCAGATCGTAATGAAATTAAATTAGAAATCAATGATAAAATATAAAATAGATGCTACTCTAACAATTGGAGACTAAATAATATTCTATTGAATGATGAATGGATAGCACAAGAAATCAGGAATGAAATAAAAATATACTTGGAGGTAAATGAGAACACTGATACAAGATACCACTGAGCACATTCATTAAAAAAACAGAAAATGAACAAATAGTGATGCAGCATTACAACTCAGTGCCCTAGAAAAAGAACAAATCAACACCAAAAGCAGTAGAAGACAGGAAATCATTAAAATCAGAGCTGAAATTAATGAAACTCAAACAAAAGGAACAATTCAAAAAATTGACAAAACAAAAGGTTGGTTCTTTAAAAACAATGAATGAAAATGATAAAACTGTAGCTACAGTAATGAAGAGAAAGACAGAGAAAACTCAGATTACTAAAATACATGATGAAAAAGGAAATAACACAGTGGACACAACTAAATACAGAAGAAGATAATCAGAAACTATTTTGAAAATTTATTCTTCAAAAATATAAAAAATAATGACAAATTTCTAGAGAGACATTGCCTACCCAAACTGAGTCAGGAGGACACACACAGTGTAAAGAGATAAATTGCAAGCAATGAAATACAAGACAGCATCAAAAGCCTACCAATTCAGAAAAGCCCAGGACCAGACAGATTATAAGCTGAGTTCTATAAGACCTTCAAAGAAGAATTAACACCAATACTACTCAAATTATCCCATCAAATAGAAAAGAAGGGAATGCTTCCAAATTAATTCTATGAAGCTAGTGTCACCCTGATACCAAAATCGGACAAAGACTCGTCAAGGAAAGAAAACGTGAGAACAATACTCCTGATGAAAATAGATGCAAAAATTCTCAATAAAATTCTGGCAAATTGCATACATAAACATATTAAAAAGTTTGTGCACAAAGATCAAACGGGGTTCATCCCAGGGATGTGAGGTTGTTTCAACATAGGGAAATCAATAAATGTAATTCACCACATAGATAGACTTAAAGACAAAAATCACCTGATTATCTCAATAGATGAAAAAAATCATTTCAAGAATACAGTACTCCTTTCATGTTCAAAGTAGTAGTTTAAGAAGGTACATATTTATAAGTGTTTCTGATTGGAAGTTTAAGGATGTTCTCACTCGGTTTCCTAGATTTTAATGAAGTAAAAGAACTACTCCAGAGAACAGAGCATCCTGTACTTATATTTATCAATGAACAATACATCGAAACAATGTACTTATATAACCATTTTACTCATTAAAGCAGAAGTTGTTTTTTTTTTTTTTCTTTTTCTGTTTCTTTTTTTTTTTTTTTGGTACTGGGGATTGAACTCAGAGGCACTCAACCACTGGGCCACATCTCCAGCCATATTTTGTGTTTTATGTAGAGACAGGGTCTCACTGAGTTGCTTAGCACCTCGCCATTGCTAAGGCTGGCTTTGAACTCATGATTCTTCAGTTTCAGCCTCCCAAAGTGCTGGGATTACAGGTGTGTGTCACCGCACCCAGCCAGAAGTTGTTAAAATGTGGTCCATAGCTCCCTATGAATCCCTCTGAAAGTGGTTTGTAAAGCCCTCCATTTTCCAACTTTTATATATATATGTGCGTATATATACATATATATATACACATATATATATATATATATCTGTGTGAGCTTAAAAATTTTTAAATATATGTCAACAATGTAATTTACCATACCAGACTAAATAAAGGAGACATGAAAATCCAGGGCACATGCTCAAGTGCGTGTATGCTTTCTCTCTCTCTCTCTCTCTCTCTCTCTCTCTCTGCAGTACTAGAAATCAAATACAGCTTTTTTTTTCTTATGCCAGGTGTCTTAGTGGATTTCATAATGGTATAACACAATAGCTGAGACTGGTTAATTTACAAATAAATTTATTTTCTCCAGTTCTGGGGGCTGCAAAGTCCAAGAGCCCAGGGTCTGTCATCTGACATAGGTCCACTTGCTTCATCATCCCATGGCAGAAGGCAGATTGTATATTTTTATGTTAACTTCAAAAATGCTTCTTGCCATTGCCCTTTTCCTTTCTCCTACCTGTAAACTAATGTAGAGAAACCTAAAGAATAAAGAGCAAATTCTCTATATTGGTTCATTAATCTTGGGACATGATTGAACTCATACTGAATGACAGTCATGCCATTTAGGAAACCAACATGTTTTTGGATTTTGTCAGTATAATATATGTGTTATCCTCACAATTTGAAATTTATTTATACTTTTTTAGCAGAAATGTTTATTTTTAATTTCTGGTTTTCAGCTCCACTATCTCTGTGAGTAAAATTAATTCAAGCAGAAATTTGGAATATACTCTTGGCTCAGCAAGAGGTTTTTAAAATGGAAATGATCACTTTTATTTTGAAAATTTAATTCTTAATGAAAGAGCACAGATCAGATTTTTTGGTTGGAGACATTTTTGATTGTTAATGTAATGAAGTATCCAGTGTGAGGACTGGAGCCTAATCTCAGCTTTTAATTTGGATTTAATTTGTATTAAAATAGGCCATAGATGAGAAAACTATATTAATGAAAATGGACTAATTTTATCCAAGTTAGTTTGATATTATTCTTTACATTTCTTCAACTTTGTGATATCACACTTATAAACCTTGACAAATGTTTCTTTTAATAATTTTCATGATCTCATTTCACTGCATGAATGCATTGGTAATTCTCTATGCGATGTTTATTTTAACAGTTTTAGGAGTTTTTTAATTAACCATTTTTTCTATTTTATTTTTTTCATAGTGTATCTTTTCAATTGCAAAAGCAAAAAAGTATTCTTGGACCTAACTTGCAGTATGACTTGGCACACAATAACCTGCATGACCTCATATACTATTCTCCTTCTCACTCAATTTGTTCCAGCCACACTAACCTCCTGTCTACTGACCATGTTAGGAATGCATCCAACTCAAAGACTTTGCACTTGCTCCTCTCTTAGCTAGAATGTTCTTGTCCAATAAATCTTTATGATTTTTCCACACATTTACTTCAGGTGTTTTTCCATTTTGCCTTTTTAAGGATGTCTTCTTTGTCCAATATATTTTAAATAGCAACCACTACTCTACTTCCAGCATTCTCTGTTCAGCTTCCTGGATTTATTTTTTCTCCATAGCAGTTATCATCATATGAGTTAGTATTCATGGTAGTCACATTATCTAAGTGTGGGCTGGAAATTATTTATGTCACTGCTATATTTCCAGAATCTAGAACGTAAGTCTCTATGTTCCAGTAAAGCATATTTTGAGTGCCAAGAATATAATATCTTAAGATACATTAGTTGAATAAATGAATTATTGCAGAAAATATGAAAAATGCAGAAGAAAAAATAGAAGTAAAAAAGTTATTCATAATCATGCAACATGGAAATATTTATTGCTATAACATTGATGCATTCTTATAAACATACACACATATATACTCACATATCCATATACTTTCTAATGCTATATTTAGTAGTACCAGGAAGTTTAATAGTGGCAATGTGTTGGCATTGTAATCCTAACATATATTATAGTACTTATTAACCTCCTTTTCTCATCTAAAAGCTTAACATGATTTCCAAGGAAAATGAGACCTTCATTCAGGCAACCAACTATTCATCTAAACACTGCATCAGTTATTTATTTCCTGAAGTATAATTACTTTAAAAGTTATAGAGACAAAACAACACACATTTATTATCTCATAATTCTGTGAGTAGAAATTAGGAGCAGCTTAGGTAGGTGATAAAGGCTCCATGTCTTTCTTGAAGTTTCTGTAATGATATGGAACAGATTGCAGTCATATGAAAGTTTGACCAACGTTAGAGGTTCCACTTTCAAGGTGGCACATTCACACTTTACAAATTGAGTGCTGAATGTTGGAAGGGAGCCTCAGTTTCTTGCTGTTATGGTGTGGATATGAAGTGTCTTACAAAGACTTATGTGTCTAAGGCTTGGTTCCTAGTATAGCAAAGTTTAGAAGTGGCAATATTAGGAAGTGATCAGACCATGAGGGCTCTGCCCTCATGAATGGTTTAATGCATTGAAGGATTAATATTCGATGCCTTTAACAGGAGGTGTTGGAAAGAGTAGATGGTTGAGCCCAGTTGGAGAAAATAGATCAGTAGGAGTGTACCCTGGAAGGGTATATATTGTCCTAGACCCTACACCTGTTCCCTTTCTCTCTCTCCCTTCCTCCCTTTCCTTCCCAGATGTGATGAGGTAAAACAGCTCTGATCTACTACATCCTGTCCACTTTGATGTTCTCTCTCACCACAGGCTTATAGCAATGTAGTCAGCTGGCCATGAACTGAAACATCTAAAGCCATGAACCAAAATAAATATTTCCTCCTTCAGTAGTTCATTAGGTTTTTCAGTCACTACAACTGAAAACTAGCATACATGCTATAATAACCTCTCCATAAATGTTCTCATAATATGTCAGATGTTTACTCCAAAAGTAAGTGATTTAAAGGAAATAAATGAGAAAGCCACAGTACCTTTTATGACCTCTTTTACTTAATTCTATTTTTCAAAGTTAGTTACTGGGTCAGGTGCAGTGACGCATGCCTGTAATCACCATACATCAGGAGACTGATGCAGGAGTATTATAAGTTCAAAGCCAGCCTCAGCAACTTAGAGAGGCCCTAAGCAACTTAGTGAGACTTTGTCTCAAAATAAAAATTAAAAAATGGGCTGGGGATGTGACTCAGTGGTTAAGTGCCACAGCTCATTTTACTATTTTTATTTTGAGACAGGGTGTCTCTAAGCTGCTTAGAGCCTCTCTAAGTTGCTAAGACTGGCTTTGAACGTGTGATCATCCTGCCTCAGGCTCCCAGGCTGCTGGGATTACAAGTGTGCTCTACTGCATCTGACCTCAGGTTCTTTGTTCTGTTTCATATTATTTTTAATCCATATTAATTGATTATCTATGTTTTCCTTAAGTGAATTTTATTATTTTCTTATTTGACATTAACTCATAATCAATTTGCTCTATTGTTATAAAAATCCATCAATTTTCCTTCAAAAAAATTTGTCAGATTTTCAAAGTTTAATTTTTACCTACAAAATATCAAATTGATTTAAATTACTCTCCTAGCCCCAGTTTCATCATCTTCAAAATGTATATTGCATATCTTCTTCAATGTCGTTATTGTATAGATTACCTGTACTTATTTTCATTTACTTTTGACTTCATAAATCCTTAGAGATTTTTGTAATTATTGTGTTACACATTTCGTTGTCTGCCAACATCTGCCTGGGATTCATACAAATGAATTGTTATTTTAATGGGGCACTGAACTCCCTAGATTAAAAATCACATCTAGAGTGAGTCACTATTACAGACTAAAGATTATTATAACATTATGAATTGGGGTTGGAGAAAGAAAGTTGAGATTTATTGGTTTAAATGCTGAGAAGATAGTCAGTTTTTACATTTTAAAAGATTTTCTAGGCAACATGTTTTCATTGCATTGAATGTGAATAATATAACATATACTTCATTTAAAGTAGTATTTTTTGTTTAGTCAAAATAAAGACAAATATTAACAAAACCTAATCTTAATTCTAATTATGGAAATTATCCCAGCAACTGCTTAAACAAATGAAAACATACTAAATCAGAATTTAGATTATCTTGACCAATGACTGTAATTCTATTCTTTCCTTTCTTACAAGATGACATTCTTGCAGAAATAAATATTTTTAATTTGCTTCACCTGACTGATACTTTTAATTCTCTACACTGCATTAAATATGAATATTCTGATTCTAATATGTATTTTCCTTGCTTAGACTATTACTTTTACCAACAAATCTTTTCTGTCTTCTTTATTTTGCCTCCATAAACCTTTTCTGTGTTCTTTATTTTGCCGCCATAAACCATAGGACATATAGCCACTATGTTTAATTCCTTAAAGCACAATTCTCAAAATGTACGTACCTCGCTTTAAAACACACTCACACACACACACACACACACACGTGTGTGTGTGTGATGGGCACAATGGCACATGACTGTAATCCTGGCTACTCAAGACTGTGGCAGGAGCACCATAGATTTGAGGTAATCCTCTAAATTCTAATCTCAAAATAAAATAATAATAACATTAATAATAATCATAATGCAAAGGACTGGGAATGTATCTGATAAAGTTCAACAATTCAATCATATATCCATATATAACATATATATACATGCATACACATATATACACATACATATATGCATATATGTATATATAACATATATACACACATGCATATATATACACGTACATACATAAAATGAAACACACACACAATCTCTACTGTCTACCGTTCTTCACCAAATTGAGTAAAAGCTTCTATTCTAGTTTTCAGATCCTTCTACAATTTGAAGTCAAACTGTAGTTTTAATCTGATTTCTCTATATAATCTTTATTAATATGCAAATAGTTTACCATTTTCTCAACTTTATTTTGTGTGTTTTGTCATTTGGAAGATTATTTGTTTTTACTAATCCTACATGACTTTTTTTTCTGAAATTCCATCATTTCTAGGAATCAAAATTCTATCAATACTTCAGTCCTGTTTGTAATTATATTTTTCTCTGTAAACCCTTTCTTTATCCTTAAATTATATGTGATCTTTTCCCTTCTCCTTTGAAAGATCATAGTATGTTTTGTCAAGATACCTTATTTTGTCTTCTATTATAGATATTTTTTCCTTATCTCTCCTTATGAATTTTAATCTCAGTGAAGGCACAGACTATTACATATATTAGTGGTTTTCTTCAGTTTCTATACTTGTATCTTGCATGTAGCAGATGCTAAATAGGTATTTGTTGAAATAAATTAAATATTAACTCATTTTATTTGAGGACATCTGTATCTTCAGTGTCCTGGAATACTCTTAGAATGCAGCAAGATTAAAAATGGTCCATTAATCTCTGCTTTGAATGATCAATTCTAATCTGTTGGATGCCATTACAAAAGTTACTGTAAAACTTCACATTAATTCCTTTGCAATCTACAACTAGTGTTACCATAAAATTCATATTCTAAACTGCAAAGTCTCAGAGTGAAAAGAGAAATTATTACTAAGTATGCTGGGGCAACAGTCACAAAGAAGAGTCTCAGGCAATTTAGGATGTTGTGTGTCTCTACCTATAACTTAATTCCCATGATTGTGCCTGTTTTCTCATTTAGTTTTAGTCTTTCTGCTCAGTCAAATGCTTATTGAATATGCCTGTTCTTGAAATAATTCATTAAATGATAAGTATATTGAGCTGATGTGATGTTAAATTAATCAAAACTTTCTCAAAAAATTCAATGAGCCTATGCAAATCCCTGTTACAATTTTCAAGTGACTAATGGTCTTCTGTGTCTGAGTTTTCTCCTCATGATTTCCAAAGTTTACAAATTAATTTTCATATAAATTTTAATGTAACATTTCCAGCTCAAAAAATAGGGAAAATCATAAAATATGGCAAATATATAGGCTCCTACAATCTGATGGAGTTCATTCTAAATATTTCCTATATTTTCTTCATGCCAATTTTTAGTAAATAAAATATTGCCAATAAATTTGAAAATCCCTGTGAATTCTTCTCTGGTCCTATTTGCCTTTCTCATTCCTCTATGTTGAAAAAATTAGAAATTGTAGATCAGTGTGACACTGTTATCATATTAAATCTTCATATACAAAATAATATTTATATATTTTATTGAAGTTTTCATATAGATCTATCAACAGAGTTTCTTTTTTTTTTTTTTGGTACTGGGGATTGAACTCAGGGGTACTCGACCACTGAGCCACATCCTCAGCCCTATTTTGTGTTTTATGTAGAGACAGGGTCTCAATGAGTTGCTTAGTGCCTCGCTGTTGCTGAGGCTGGCTTTGAACTCGCGATTCTCCTGTCTTAGCCTCCCTAAGTGCTGGGATTACAGGCTTGCACCACCGCGCCCGGCTTCAACAGAGTTTCTTAATTTTCACTATGAAACTCTTCTATGTCACTTGAAAAAATCATTCCTAATTACCTTATACTTTTATTATTAGTAAAACTTATTTATTTTAATACTTAATAATATTTTTTCATCTTGCCAGTGGATAATATTACACACATTGATTTAGGTGTATTTTTCATTTTTTCAAGAAATATCACTGATCTATTTTATAAATTTTAATAAATTTCTACATATTCTTCGATTTTTCAAGTGAAAATTATATAAAATTGATAATTTTCAATATTTTTCCAATTATGTTTATTGCAGATTTTGAAGTTGCATTGCAATATTTAAACTATAAATTATAAAATATAAATATCCTGCAACAAGGGAATGGTTAAAAAACCACATGATAAAATATAATGTAGTCATTCAACATAACATTTGTCAACAGATAGATTTATATATTTATTCATTTATTTATTTTGCCAAACTTTAGAACATTAAAATGATTGGACATATTTTTTTAATTTAGAACATTTGGGCTTTTATAAGTTTTAATTGACAAATCAAAATATCATTTGGGAGTCCATTATATGGTAATAGTATAGACACTTTGTGAAGAGAACATTTAACATTTACTCCATTAGCAATTTTGAAATAATATTATAACTACCCTACAATTATTTTTATTTTATATTGATTCTTTATAAGTTATACCTAATATTAGTATTCATTTTGACATATTTATACAAAATGTGATATAATTTGTTCTAATTCAGCCCCCAAGACTTCCCCTTTCATTCCCCATCACCCTCCCAATTTTCCATTCCCTCTACTCTATTGTACTGATCTTTCTGCTATTTACTTATATAAATTTAAATTAGTGTTTTATGGATATACATACTGTAAGATTTATTGTGGCGTATTCAATTATGTACATAGGAATGTCTAACTATCCTAAAACTATTATTACTGTCACCATGCTATGGAATAGATCTGTATAGCTTATTTCTCCACTCTAATTGAAACTTTGTTTCCTACCATGCTGTCTTTCCCTCTCCTCTCCCACAAACAGTTTGGGATAACTGGTATTCTACTATCTACTTCTGTAAGTCCAACTCCATTATATTGCACAGATAAACGAAATCAATGCAGTATTTGTCTTTCTGTGTGTGGCTTATTCCAATTAGCATAACATCCTCCAAGTTCATCTATGCTGTTGTAAATGATTTAATTCCCTTTTTATCAGAGGCTTAATAGTATTCCATTGTATGAGTACACTACGCTTTCATATCAATTCATCAGTTGTCTCCATATCTTAGATATTTTTAATAATGTTGGAATGATTATTGAATGCAGACATTTCTTTCTTATTTTTTTTTATTTATTTGTTTTAGTTGTATACAACATTAGGGTAAACACTGACATTATCACAAATGCATGAAACACAACCCATTCCAAGTCATTCCCCAGTATTTCCCCCACTCCTGCTTCTTTCCAATCTATAGATTCCTCTTCAGATATCTCTTGTATGCTGATTTCAATTCCTTTGGGTATATTCCGAATAGTGGTAATTATTTTATGTTTTTGAGGAAACTTCATATTGTTTACCAAAATGGATATACTAATTTACATTTTCTCAAATGTTATAAAAATATTCTTTCTTTTCTACACCTCTGTCAAAACTGTTTATCTTTTTTTTTTTTTTGGTACCAAGGATTGAATCGAGGGGCACTTAAACACTGAGCCACATACTCAACTCTTTTTACATTTTATTTAGAGACAGGGTATTGCTATGTTGCTTAGGGCCTTATAATTTGCTGAGACTGGCTTTGAATTTGTCATTTTCCTGTGTCATCCTCCCTAGCAGCTTGTATTACAGGTGTCCGTCATCACATGTGGCTTGTTTTTGTTATTTTGATAAAAGTTATTCCAATAGATGTGAGTTGATATCTCATTGTGGTTTTAGTTTGCATTTCTCTGATTATTAGTGTTATTGATAATTTTAAAATATATTTGTTAGCCATTTTGAGAAATGTCTTTTCAGATTCCTTGCCCACTTCTTAATATGGTTATTTGTTTCTTATCATCAAGTTGTTTGAGTTTATTGAAACATCTGGATATTAATCCTTTAGCTGATGTATGACTTTCAAATATTTTCTCCCAATGTGAAGTTTGTCTCTTCAGTCTGTGATAATAACATTAATATGCTAACTGGAAAAAATGATAAATAGAAGTTATAATAATGAGTGTCCTTTATTTTGTTTGGGACTTTTTTTTTTTTTGGTACTGGAGATTGAACTCAGGGGCACTCAACCAATGAGCCACAACTCCAGCCCTATTTTTGTGTTTTATGTAGAGACAAGGTCTCACTGAGTTGCTTAGCGCCTCGTCATTGCTGAGGCTGGCTTTGAACTCGCAATTCTCCTGTCTCAGCCTCCCTAAGTGCTAGGGTTACAGGCTTGTGCCACTGCACCTGGCTTGTTTGGGACTCTTAGTGGCCTGCTTCTTATACTTCTTTATTAATTTTGTAATTTATTTTGAATTCTTTTATCATACTAAAGAATTTTCTTACTATTTATAATTTATTTAAAAAGTTTATCATAATTTCTAATTTTTAGTCAAAAGATCTCTCTTAACTTATTTTGAATTAATCTTTTAAGGTATTAAATTACATTGATTAGGTCAGGCACAGTGGCACACGCCTGTAATCCCAGCACTTTGGGAGGCTGAGACAGAATTGTGAGTTCAAAGCCAGCCTCAGCAACGGAGAGGTGCTAAGCAACTCTGTGAGACCCCTGTCTCTACATAAAATACAAAAAAAATAGGGATGGGGATGTTGCTCAGTGGTTGAGTCTCCCTGAGTTCAATCCCTGGTACCAAAAAAAAAACAAAACAAAAAAAATTACACTAACTAGTGTCCTCATTATTTATCAACCTTGCATTTTGAAGATCAAGTCCCTTGGTCAAGGTTTATTATATTTTTTCCTTTCTTGGTAGAATTAGACCAGTAATAATATATTTAGGAATTTTTCTCTGTTACCAAATATGAAAATGTCCGATAATTCTCCTTTTCCCACACTATTTTTATCTGATTGTGATATCAATTTATAATAGTTTCATGAATGGAAGTGGGCATTATTATGTATTCAGATTTTTTTCTATGAAATATCTTGATGTATTAGCCATAATCTATTCTTTGAATGTTTGGAAAACTTGGATCTAAAACAGTCTAGATCTAACATTTCTTTATGAATTAAACTTTTAACTATTGATTTCAGTTACTTAAAAGATATTTCATTGGAATTTTTTATACTTGTCCTGAGCCTTATTATATTTTTTCTAGAACATAGTTTATTTAAATTTTCAAATTTATTGTCATTAAACTAAATGAATAATGTCCTTCATTTTAAAAAGTCCCTTTTGAGACTGGCTTAAGGGGACAAAAGGAGACATAGAAATTCATTAGATTAGAAAATGGGGGATGAAAGGAAGGGAGGGGGGATAGGAAATGGAAAGACATACATAGAATCTGACATAACTTTCTTATGTACATATATAAATGCACCAGAGTGAATCTACCATAATATGCATCCAAAACAATGGGGTTCTAATTAGAATAATATATATTTCATGCTTGTATACTTGTATCAAAATGGATTATATTCATTTGTATAACTAAAAATAACCAATAAAAATAGTACCTTTGAGGAAGTGATGTCAGCAAGATGAAGGAGTAGGGGCAACTGACTTTCCCTCTTTCTGTGGATGCACTGTATTAACAACTACACATGGATAAATTCCCTCTAAGAAAAATCCACATCAAAATGCATCTCATGTATTAATACCAGTTCTGAGTCAGTATCCAGAATTCTCTGAAATATTTGATTATTTCCTTTTTCTCTAATGCACAGTTAAAATGGTAAAAGTCTATAGGTCCTTTTGTGGATATACTAACATTATAAATTTTGTTAGTATACCAGATTCCTTCCTTATGATGAGTGTCTTCTAATTAATTGAAGAGATTCTGAGTCTGTAAACGGGCTGAAGTCTTGAAATTTATTCAGGGGTTGTGATTAACTGTTTTTATTAAATTTAGACTTTTGTTCACCTAATCTATAACTCTATCTATCTATCTATCTATCCATCCATCCATCTATTGTAAAAATTTAATATGCTTTTGATAGACTTCATTTCTAGGAATACCATGATTAAATAGGCAATCACAGAGCCATTCAGAGATGCTGAAGCTTTGCTAAATTATTTATTTCTCAAAGTACTAGTGAAAAGTATGCCTTTTTTCCACATTCCTAGTTATGATGAGTAGGTTTCATGTGATAATTCCACTCTAGAATTCAAATATTCCTATGCCTTTGAATCTATTCCTCTAAGTAAACTCAAGGGAGATTTGGTTATCTCCTACTCACAGTGGTACTTTTTTTTAATCCATGCTTCATCCAGTCAATCTAACAAACTGCTAAAGCCCTTTTAAGCTCCATAAGCTGCCACATTAAATACAAAATGTATGCTTGTCAATAAATTGAGACTGAGGTAACATAATGTTCCTTGCACTATTATCCTATATTCTTAATATCCATTCCCACATTTGTTCCCTGGATTTATAATTAAATAAATTAGAAAACTCAACTAGTTCTTTGTAGTGCAGCCTACTTCCTTGTCAGCCACACTTGGTCTCTCACCCTCTGAACTTTTCTAGTTACAAGTGTAGAAGCAGAGGAGTGGTGAATTGTCCCTAAGGAAAACAAGCACTGTAATATTTGGCAACTGTCTCAATAGAGGCCATTACTATTTCCCCAGTCAATTCAGGGTTATTCTCAGATCAAAGTGGGGGTGGGGATGCTGTTGCACCTTGGAGTATATCTGCTAGCCAAAAAGACCTAAGAATGTAGGACCTCAATACCTTTAGCTGCATCAGGGCATTTACCTGCATCTCCATACAAAGTTACAGAATCTCATTCTTCCCAAATCAATTCCTTCACTTTAATGATAGAAACCCCATAAGGCCAAGAGTTCATATTTCATTGTAACTCAGTCAAATACATGATGTTTGATTTTTAGAATTTCAAACATGTGGCTCCAAGAGAGAAGATTCTCTTTCAGGGAATTCCTAGAAGCTCTTAATTTATGCAAAGTTTAAGCTTGGACTGTGCATATGTGGGCTTGTCCTTTTCTTTTATCTCATAACTTTGAGGAGTGACATTAGAAGCAATTTACCAATATCATCATACTTCTTAGATTTTCATTTTCAACAGACTCAAGGTCTGTGAAAGCATATTTCAGATAAAATTCGCTGGCATGGTCCAAGATGACTGAAAGTCTCCTTTGGGTCCTTAACACGATCTCATTGTAATTATAAATATTCACTCCCCATGGGTTTCATGTAGACACATATGCATAATTACATGTGTACTAGGGAATCAAAGAATCGAATACAATCCAATTCTCAATCAAGAGCTGATGTTTGGGCAGGATTCTCTAAAAACTGTCCCTTAACCTCAATAAAAGCTGGAGCACAAAAAATAAAGTTGTTGATCCCTTCTTTGAGATGATCCACTCTTTTCCTTCCAAGGGGGCCTTTACCTGCCTATTCTGTCTATTCTAATAAATTTTTCTCTACTTTTATTATGTCATATGTTTTGTTTTTTGGTTTTTTTTTTTTTTTTTGGTACTGGGGATTGAACTCAGGGGTACTTGACCACTGAGCCACATCCCCAGCCCTATTTTTTGTGTTTTATGTAGAGACAGGGTCTCACTGAGTTGCTTAGTGCCTCGCCGTTGCTGAGGCTGGCTTTGAACTCGCGATTCTCCTGTCTCAGCCTCCCTAAGTGCTGGGATTACAGGCTTGAGCCACCGCACCCGGCTTATTATGTCATATGTTTTGCATGAAACCTTCTCTTGTGCAAGCAAAAGAGCCAAGAACACAGCACAACCTCTGATAACACTTTGGATATGAAGGGTGCTCCAAAAATTCAGGTGTTGAAGGTTTGGTCAATGTAGTGATTCTCAGAAGTGGGGATTTGGGGAAGTAATCTGATCATGGGGGTTCTCACCTCATCATTGTATTAATAATGTGAAAGCATTTGGGAGGACTGTAGGAAGTGGGACTTGATAGAAGGAAGTTGGTCACTGGGTGTGTGCCTTGGGGACTTTGCCTTGTTTCCAACTCCTTCCTCTATCTCTGTTTTATGGATAGCATTTGTTGATCAGCTTTCCCATGCCATGCCCTTCAATCTTGATTTTCTGCTTCATCTCAGGCCCAGCACAATGGAAACAGTGAACTGTAGACTGAAACCTCTAAAACTCTGAATGAAAATAAACTTTTCCTCCTGCAAATTGTTAATGTCAGGTGTTTTGGTCACTATTACATTTTAGATATTAGGGTTCCCCAAAACTTCACAAATGAGATGATTCGAGAAACTTCACAGGTGAAATAATCAGATTATGAGTCTTCATCTAATCAGTGTATTAAGTCCCTGATATGAATGAACTGGGTGGTAACTATAGGAAGGAAGGGTTTGGCTATAAGATGTATGTCATTGGGGCATGTCTTTTTGGTATATATTGTGTCAATTGTGAGAAGAGAAGTCTTTCTCTCTGCTACCAGGTGACCATGTCCTGAGCTACTTCCATCTACCGCATTCTTGTTCCATGATGTTCTGCTTTATCTCAGGCAGAGAAAAGGAGTCGACCATCTACAGACTGAGACCTCTGAACCATGAGACCCAAATAAACTGTCTCCTACAAAATTGTTCTTGTCAGGTCTTGATCACAGCATCACATATTGCCATTTTCCATCAATTAAATTTATTTTAACTTATATATAAAACCAAAATATTATAAATTCTAATAGGGTAACCTGTGATATTTTGAAACATGTATACATTATGTATTATTAATAAGGTTAAGGTCATTTCTCTCCTCAAGATTTATCATTTCATTGAAGTAGAAACTTTAAAAATCCTCTCTTAACTTTTCAAAATGTACAGAACATTCAAATTATCTATATTCACTACTGTACAAAGAAGACCAGAACTACTTCTTTTAGTTGTAACTCAGTCCCCTTTGATCAGTTCTTCTCCATCCTTCTTCCTCACTTTCCCCAGCCTTTGTATATCACCATTGGCCTCTTAACTTTTATATGATTAACATTTTTATATTTCACTTGTGAGGGAGGCCATATGTCACTTGTCTTTCTGTGCCTGTATTATTTCACTTAACATAATTACCATCAGTTATATTCATGTTGTCTCACAAGACAGGATTTCATTCTTCATTATGGCCCAATAGTGATCCATTATGTGCATATGGCATATATTCTTTATCTATTCATATGCTGAAGAACATCTAGACTCCTTGAGGGCAGAGTTCCTTATTAGTATTGCCATAATTTAACCACATAATGATACATACAAAGTATACCACAAATACACACACACACATATATATAAATATATATGCATTTACTTATCAAAATTTTATGGTAATACTTGCAAAAATTTTACAAAATTGTATAATAACATTTTATCATCTATGGCCCTATTCACTTTTTTCCAAATAGTTATTTAAAACTTACTTATAGGTATGTAAAAAGTTAAAAAAATAGTACAATTAATATTCATCTACTATTAATGTAAGTACTAGAATTGCTATATGCCACCCTATATACTTTTTTATAATTTATTTTTTAATTAGTTATACATGAGAATGGAATACATTTATGCACTTTGATATATTATACATAGATAGGGTATAATTTTTCATTCTTCTGGTTGTACATATTGTAGAATCACATCGGTCATGCAGTTATATATATATATATATATATATATATATATATATATATATATATATATGAATAAGGTAATAATGTCTGTTTCATTCTACTATTCTTCCTATCCCCAAATCCCCTCCTCTCTCCTCCCTTAACTACCCTCTACCTAATCTAAGGTAACTCTATTCTTCCCTAGTGCCCCTCGCATTTTGTGAAGTAGCATACACATATCAGAGAAAATATTTGACTTTTGGTTTTTTGGGATTGCCTTATTTTGCTTAGCATGATATTTTCCAACTCTATCCATTTACCAGTAAATGCCATAATTTCATTCTTATTTAAACATAAATAATATTCTATTAAATATATGTACTATGTTTTCTTTATCCAATCATCTATGGAAGGACACCTAGGTTGGTTTCATTGTTTAGCTCTTGTGAATTGAGCTGCTATAAACATTGATGTGGCTGCATCTCTGGACTATGCTGATTTTAAATCATTTGGATATAAACCGAGGAGTGGGGTAGCTGCGTCAAATTGTGGTTCTGTTCCAATTTTTCTGAGGGATCTCCATACAGCTTTACCTAGTGATTGCAACAATATGCAATCCCACCAGCAATGTATGAGTGTACCTTTTTCCCTACAACCCCATTGACATTTATTGTTGTCTGTATTCTTCATGATTACCATTCTAACTGGAGTGAAATAAAATCTTAGAGTAGCTTTTATTTGCATTTCTCTAATTGCTAGAAACGTTGAACATGTTTCCGTATATTTGTTGATCAATTGTATTTCTTCTTCTGTGAAGTGTCTCTTCAGTTCCTTATCCCATTTATTGGTTGGGTTATTTGTTTTTTGGTGTTAAAATTTTTGAGTTATTTATATATCCTAGAGATTAATGCTTAACTGAGGTGCATGTGGTAAAGATTTTCTCCCAATCTGTAGGCTCTGTTTTCATATTCTTGATTATTTCTTTTGCTGAAAAGAAGCTTTTTAGTTTGAACACATCCCATTTATTCATTCTTGATTTTACTTATTGCACTTTAGGGGTCTTGTTAAGGAAATCAAATCCTAGACCAACATGTTGAAGATTTGGGCCTACTTTTTCTTCTAGTAGGTGCATGGTCTCTGTTCTAGTGCCCAAGTCTTTGATCCACTTTGAGTTGAGTTTTGTGCAGAGTGAGAGATAGAGGTTTAATTTCATTTTGTTACATGTGGTTTTCCATTTTCCCAGCACAATTTGTTGAATAGGCTATCTTTTCCCCCATGAATGTTTTTGGCACCTTTGTCTAGTATGAGATAACTGTGTTTGTCTGGGTTCATCTCTGTGTCTTCTATCCTGTACCATTTGTCTACATATCTATTTTGGTGCCAATACCATGCCATTTTTGTTACTATAGCTCTATAGTATAGTTTAAGTTCTGGTATTGTAATGCCTACTGCTTCACTTATCTTGCTAAGGATTGCTTTGGCTATTCTGGGTCTCTTATTTTTTTCAAATAAATTTTATGATTGATTTTTCTATTTCTATGAAGAGCATCATTGGAATTTTAATAGGTATTGCATTAAATCTATGTAACACTTTTGGTAGTATGGCTATTTTAACAATATTAATTTTGCCTATCCAGGAGCATGGGAGATCTTTCCATATTCTAAGGTCTACTTCAATTTCTTTCTTTAGTGTTCTATAGTTTTCATTGTTGAGGTCTTTCACCTCTTTTATTAGATTCATTCCCAAGTATTTTATTTTATTTTATTTTTTGAGGCTATTATGAATGGGGTATTTTTCTTAATTTCTATTTCAGTGGATTCATTACTGATGTATAGGAATGTGATTGATTGATGGATATTGATTTTATATCCTCTTACTTTGCTGAATTTATTTATTAGTTCTAGAAGTTTTCTGGTGGGATTTTTTAGGTCTTCTAGAATCATGTCATTGGCAAATGGTGATATTTTGAGTTCTTCTTTAATTATTTGTATTTCTTTAATTTCTTTCTTCTGTCTAATTGCTCTGGCTAGAATTTCAAAGATGTTTAATAAAAGTGGTAAAAGCAGGCATCCTTGACTTGTTCCAGTTTTTAGAGGGAATGCTTTCAATTTTCTCCTCTTAGAATGATGCTGGCTTTGGGTTTAGCTTACATAGCTTTTAAAATGTTAGGGTATGTTCCTACTATCCCCAGTTTATTCTAATGTTTTGAACTTGAAGGGGTACTGCATTTTGTCAAATGCTTTTTCTGCATCTATTGAGATGATTATAGGATACTTGTTTCTAAGTATATTGATATAATGAATTATGTTTATTGGTTTCCAAATGTTGAAACAACCCTGCATCCCTGGGATAAACCCCACTATATCTTGGTGCACTATCTTTTTAATATGTTTTTTTTAAATATTTTTTAGTTGTTGATTAATCTTTATTTTATTCATTTATTATTTATATGTGGTGCTGAGGATCGAACCCAGTGCCTCACACATGCCAGGCAAGCGCTCTACCACTGTGCTACAGCCCCAGCCCATAATATCTTTTTGTATGCAATTTTCCAGAATTTTATTGAGAATTTTTACATCTATGTTCTTCAGGGACATTGGTCTGAAGTTTTCTTTCCTTGATGTGTCTTTGTCTGGTAATGGTATCAGGGTGATATTAGCCTCATAGAATGAGTTTGGAAGAGTTCCCTTATTTCCTATTTCATGTAATGCTTTGTGGAGTATTGGTGTTAATTCTTTGAAGGTCTTATAGAACCCATCTGAGAATCTATCTGGTCCTGGGCTTTTCTTGGTTGTTAGGCTTTTGATGGTGTCTTCTAATTCATTACTTGAAATTGATCTGTTTAAATCATGTATGATCTCCTCATTCAGTTTGGGTAGGTTGTATGTCTCTAGAAATGTGTAAATGTCTTTGATATTTTCTATTTTATTGTAGTATAAATTTTTGAAATAGATTCTAATTATCTTATGTATTTAAGTCTGTTGTGATGTTTCTGAATTTATCATATATTTTATTTTTTAATAGTTTTTAGTTATAGATGGATCAATATCTTTATTTTGTTTATTTATTTTTATGTGATGCTGAGGATTGAACCCAGTGCCTCACATGTGTGAGGCTAATGCTCTGCCATTGAGCCACAACCCCTGCTCCCTATCACATATTTTAGTAATTTGAGTTTTCTCTCTTTTTCTCTTCATTACCATAGCTAGGGATTTATTTATTTTATTTAATTTTTCAAAGAACCAACTTTTCATTATGTCAATTCTTTAAATTGACTCCTTTGTTTCACTATTATTGATTTCAGCTCTGACTCTAATTATTTCCTGTCTTCTACTGCTTTTGATGTTGGTTTGTTCTTATTTTTCTATGGTTTGAGATATAAAGTTAGGTCATTTATTTGTTATCTTTCTATTATTTTAATGAATGAGCTCAATGAAACAAGCTTTCTTCTTACCACTGCCTACATAGAGTCCCAGATATTTTGGTATGTTATATTGATGTTCTCATTTACCTCTAAGTTTTGTTTTGTTTTTTACATTTTATCCCTGATTTCTTGAGCTATCCATTCACCATTCAATAGCACATTATTTATTCTCCAGGTGATAGAATAGCTTCTATTTTTTATTTTATTGTTGATTTCTTATTTTATTCCATTATGATCCTACCAAACACAGGGTATACCTATATTTTTTGATTGGCTAAGAGTTTCTTTCTAGCTTATTTCTAGTTTTTAATTTGACTTAGGTTATCCTTTGGTTGACTATTCCTTTAGTGTAGTTTCTATCTTTGCATGTTTTTATTTATATTTTCACTTCATCCTCACAGAATAGTTTGTTGAGAATATTCTGTAGTACAGGCTTTCTAGTTGTAAATACTTTTAATTTTTGTTTATCATGGAAGGTTATTCTTTCATATTCAAATCTGAAACTTAATTTTGCTGGATATAAAATTCTTGGTTGGCATCTATTTTCTTTCAGAGGTTGTTGTGTTTTATTCCAGGACCTCCTAGCTTTGATGGTTTGGGTTGAGAAATCAATTGAGATCCAAACTGGTTTCCTTCATATGTAATTTGATTTTTTTCCTCTCACAGGCTTTAAGATTTTATCTTTATTCTGTGTTAGTCATTTTCATTGTAATGTGTCTTGATTTAGGGTCTGCTTTAATTTTGTACATTTGGGGTCCTGTAAGCCTCTTGTATTTTATTTTCCATTTTCCACTTTAGGTTTGGAAAATTTTTTGATGTAATATCATTGAAAATATTGTGCATTCCTTTGGTTTGCATCTCTGTTCTTTCATCTATTCTGATAATTCTTAAATTTGGTCTTTTCATGTTAGACCATAATTCTTAGATATTCTGTTTGTGGTTTCTTACTATCTTCTCTGCATTGTCAACTCTATTTTCTAGATTATATATTTTGTCTTCATTTTCTGAGGTTCTGTCTTCAAAGTGGTAGTCTGTTGGTGATGCTTTCTGTTGAATTTATAATTTGGTTTATTTATTCCTTTATTTTGAAGTTTTCTGGAGTTTTTTTCCCCACAATCTTTCTTTATTTAACCAATATTTTAATTCCTGTGGTTTTTCTTTGATTTCAATCTTTATACTCTTACTTTGCAGATCACTTTAGCTATGTACATTCTAAAATCATTTTGGACATTTCTTCCACTGTTGTCAGTGGATTCCATCATTGGAGTGTCTTGGTTTGTTTGGGATGCTTTATTCCCTTGATTTTTTCATGTTGCTCATGTGTTTTCCCATCTAGAAGTATGGATCTAAGGCAGCCTAAATTCAACCCTGCAGACCTATAATATCTCTAAAGGTGAAGGCCTCCAGTACCTCACTTTTAAGTGTGAGACCAGAATCAACAGCACCTGGGGTAAACAGTATATAGCCTTAAACCTAATAACTCCCACTTATACGTCCACTGCTTTGTCACAATAAACCAAAATGATAAGTTCGATAACTGTCTACAGTATAAACAGAAAACTCGCTAAAATTGTTTACAATTTTAAGTGGTGGGTGAGAGAACAGAAGTAGCATACTATGCAATGTTCATGAGAAAGGAAGTGAGAAGCTGGAAGCAAAAATTTACAGGAAGAATGGAAGAGGAACCAACAGAGATTGGCTGTTGGTCAGAGAAATGGTGGAAAGAGAGTCCAGGAAAACACACAAGCGAGAGGAACAATACAAACAAACAAAAAATTAAAGATAAAAGAATACATCAAAATTGCAAAACACCATTCATATATCACCATCTTCCGCACTGATGCATAAAAAACATCCTACTCCAAATATGGTAGAGATGTCAGCAAATAGAAAAATAAAATAAAATAAAATAAATCTTGATGGAAAACTGAAATGTCTCCTTCAGCATTCAAAAGTTTCTCAATCCTGTCTCTGACATCTCATGGGACCACCAGACCTAGATTAGACCTCACAGACTCTGTCACTATCTCATTTTTCTGGGCTTCAGATACCCCAGACTCAGTCACACTGCAGTCCCAAGATCTCTACACTGCTCCAATTTACAGAGAGACCACCAGTGATACACTCATGCAAAGATGTGACCCTGTGATACAGTAGCAAGAGGAGGGACACCTGCACTCCCAACAGGAAGATCACAGGTACAGTCAAACCTACAGATGCCCCCAAAACTATACCTCAAGGTCCTTGCCAGAATCTCCAGAGCAATTGTGCCAGCAAACGTGCTGGCACACTGGCTCCCAGGCCCTGGTCAGCATCTCAAGATGGATGCAGCCATGTGCAACTAAACCTGGAGTCTCCTCAGCAGCAGATTTCTGGGTGGTAGTGTTGGGGGTTGGTGGCAGCAGGCAGCAGGTCAGCAGCTGCTGTAGTGGGACAGTGGCAGCAGTGGCTACAGTTGCAGATGTGGGGGCAGCATCACCCAGGAAATCTCTGAGGGGCAGCAGCAGTGTCGGTGACAGCAGCGTCAGGAGACAACAGTGTCTGTGGTGTTGGCAGTGGGTATCTACAACTGCATGGGCAGCAGCATCCAGAAAGAAGACCTTCAGGCTACCTCAGGGTGGCAGTTGTGGTACCAGTGGCAGCAGCATTGGTGGTAGCCCTGTTTGGAGAAAAGACTTTCTGTGTCAGCAGCATCTGTGGCAGTGATGTCTTCCCATATCCTTTTGTATTATAGCATTATAATTACACATTGCACTTTGGTTAATTTCAACAAAACTATACATGCAAGGAATTTGATTTAAATTCCCATTTCACCCACCTCACATTCTCCTTTTCTCCTCTCTCCCCCTTTTCTTTCTCCTCTCCTGTGTTAACCCTTTCACTCTTTTTTTTTTTTTTTTTTTTTTGTGGTACTGGGGATTGAACTCAGGGGCACTCGACCACTGAGCCACATCCCCAGCCCTATTTTGTGTTTTATGTAGAGACAGGGTCTCACTGAGTTGCTCGCTTAGCGCCTGGCCATTGCTGAGGCTGGCTTTGAACTCGCGATTCTCCTGTCTCAGCCTCCCTAAGTGCTGGGATTACAGGCTTGAGCCACCGCGCCTGGCTCCTTTCACTCTTTTTTAAAAAATTTTTTTAATTGTACGTGGACACGATACCTTTATTTTGTTTTTGTTGTTTGTTTGTTTGTTTGTTTTTATGTGGTGCTGAGGACTGAAAATTTTGCCTCACACATGCAAGGCAAATGTTCTGCCACTGAGCCTCAACCCCAGCCTATCATTTATTTATTTTTATGATATATTCTACATATACATGAAATTATTTTGGTACAATTACACATGTATATAATATGGTATCATTAAATTCATTCCATATTTATATCTCTTTTTTTTCTTTTCTCATTTCCTCTCATTCTGCTTCTTCTACTCCACTGATCTAATTTATATCTTTGTATCCCATCTACTTCCTGGCCATCTTCTTTCCATTATTTGGTTCCAGCTTCCACATATGAGAAAAATTACTGGACACTTGATTTTCTCAGTATAGCTTATTTCACTTAGCATGATTTTCTCCATTTTCATCTATTTACCAACAAATGCCATTACTTTGTTACACTTTATGGTTGAATAAAATTCTATTGTGTATATATACCACATTTTCTTGATCCATTTATCTACTCATGGACTTCTGGGTTGATTTCAAAATTTATTGTGAATTGTGGTGCTATAAACATTGTAGTGACTATAGTGTTATATTATGCTGAATTTAAATGGATAGGATAGTTGGGTTATATGGTGCTTCAATTCCTAAGTTTTTGAGACATCTCCACACTGCTTTTCATACTGATAACACTAATTTTAAGTCCCATCAGCAAGGTGTTAACATACCTTTTTTTCCATATTCTTTCCAGTATTTATTAGTATTCATGTTCTTGATGATTGCCGTTCTGACTGGGGTGACATAAAATAGTAGTGTATTTTGATTTGCATTTCTCTAATTGTTAGACATTTTTAACATTTAAAAAAATGTTTGTTGGCCATTTGTAATTCTTATTTTGAGAAATTTCTGTTTAGTTCTTTGGCCCATTTATTAATTGGGTTATTTGTTTTTATGACATTGAGGTTTTGATCCATTTGAGTTCTTCATGTATTCTGGATATTTATCCCTGTCAGAGAAGTTACTGGAAAAGGTTTTTTGTTGTTGTTGTTGTTGTTTGTTTGTTTGTTTGTTTTTTACTATTCTGCATGCTCTCTCTTCATTCTCCTTATTTTTTCCTTTGCTGTGAATTGGTTTTCTTTCTTGAGCATTAGGGTCCTTGTTAAGGAATTCAGTACCAGTATCTATATGATGGACTGTTGACCCTATATTTACTTCTAACAGTTGCATGGTTTATATTCTTATTCCAAAGTCTTTGATCCATTTTATTTGACATTTTTGCAGGGGGAAATATATGGATCTAATTTGATTCTTCTGCATATGGCTATCCAGTTTTTTCAGCACCATTTGTTAAAAAAACATTGCCTTTTATCCAACATACATTTTTGGCACATTTATCAAGTATTAGATGGCTTTAAGTATTTGAGTTTGTCTCAGTGCCTTCAGTTCTATTCCAGTGGTCTTCATGTGTATTTTTATGCCAGCACCATGCTGATTTTGTTATTATAGCTCTGTGGTATAATAGCATAATTTGAGATCAGATAATGTGATGATTCCTGCATCATTTTTCTTGTTCAGAATTGTTTTGGTTATTCTAGGTCACTTATTGTTCCAAATAAATTTAAGGAATCATTTTTTTCTAGTTCTGTGAAAAATGTCATTGGTATTTTGATGGAGATTGCATTGAATGTGTATATTTCTTTTGGTAGCATGAACATTTTAACTATTAATTCTACATATCCAATAACATGGGGGTGTCTTTTCAACATCTGAGTTCTTCTCCAATTTCTTTTTTCAGTGTTCTACCATTTCCATTGTAAAGTTCTTTCACTTACTTGGTTGGATTAATTCTCAGATTTTTTTGAGGGTATTGTGAAACAAATTGTTTCCTGGGATTCCTTCTCAACTGAATTGCTCTTGGAGTATAGAAAATCTATTGGTTTATGAGTGTTGATATTGCAACCTGCTTCCTTCCTTCATTTACCAGCCCTGTGAGTTTCCTGATGGAATTTTTGGGTCTTCTAGATATAGGGTCATGTCATCAGTAAACAGTGATAGTTTGGCTACTTTGTTACCAATTTGTACCCTTTTAATTGCCTTCTCCTGCCTTATGTAGCTTGAGTTTCAAGAGCTATATTGAAGGATATGGCAAGAGTGGACATTCTTGACTTGTACCTGATTTTTGAGGAAAATTTTTTTATTTTTCCTAACTTAGTATGATGTTGGCTTTGGGTTTGTCATATATTACCTTTATAATATTGAGATAAGTTCTTTCGATTCCTAGATTCTCCAGTTTTTAACATGAATGGTTGCTGGATTCTATCAAGGGCCTTTTCTACATCTATTGAGATGATCATATGATTCTTGTCAATTTAAGTGGTGAATTACATTTAGCACTTTGCATATGTTGAACCAACCTTGCATCCTCGGAATGAAGCCCACTTGATCACATGTATTATCTTCTTAATATGTTTTTCAATGTGGTTTTATAATATTTTATTGAGGATTTTTCCATCTATGTTCACCAGCAATATTGTTCTATAGTTTTCTTTCCTAGATATGTCTATTGGTATGAGGGTTATACTAGCATTATAGAATGTATTTGAGAATGATCTATCCCTTCCAATTTCATGAAATAATTTGAGGAAGACTGCCACCACATATACTTTATCTCTTTCCTTCTTTATTTCTCTTTTGGTACCAGGGATTGAACCAGGGACATTTAACCACCAAACCACATCACTAGCAATTTTTATTTATTTTTTAAATTTTGAGACAAGGTGATGCTAAGTTGCTTGGGACTTCTCTAAGGTGCTGAGGCTGGCTTTGAATTCCTGATCTTCCTGCCTCAGCCCCCGAGACACTGGGATTGCAGGTGTGCACTACCACTCTCAGCTCTTTCTTTCTTTCTTGATACATGTGTATTTTTATTGAACCATATGACAGTAAGTTGCATATTTTATAACACTTTAAATCTAAAAAAGTCGACATTGTCTCCTAAATCAAACATATTGTCCTACATAAGCACACTGTAATTATCATACTGAAGAAATTTTACATTGATATAGTATATAGTATTATATAATATACAAGCTAATTTCAAACATCCCCCAAAGTCAAATAATGTAAGTTTTTTTTTATTTTTAATCCAATGCCCAAATAAGAATTATACATTGGGGGCTGGGATTGTAGCTCAGTGGTAGAGCGTTTGCCTCGCATGCGTGAGGCCCTGGGTTCGATCCTCGGCACCACATACAAAGCAATAAAATAAAGACATTGTGTCCATCTATAACTAAAAAAATATTTTTAAAAAAAGAATTATACATTGCATTTAGTTATCATGTCTTTTATAGTCAGTATAGTTATCCTGCCCCTAATTGTTGGTATTTCATTTTGAAGAATGTATGCCAGTTGTTTTATATAATGTTCTTTGGTTTGGAATAAGCCATTTTTTGTTCATCTCATTACTAGATTGAATGATCCATAATTTTAAAAGGAAATGGTTGTTAAAGTAGCGTTCAAAATGTAAAATGGATACTGCCCCTAAAACACTTCCTATATTCTATTCTTGTTAAATATCCATGTGGAACAACATTTATTTCTTTCAATGTCTTCAATTCAGTCTCAACAAAATCAGAAGCAAGTCAACACAGAATAGCAATAAAGAAAATTCTGAATTATTATGGAAATAATAAATCTTCTACATGATAAACCAATGAAAGCTGTTGTTAAATCACTTTAGATGAATACCATTCTAATTTTCTAGTTCTAAAATATTGCCTTTTGAAAATTTTGCTGAAAGAATATCTATGCTAAAATTTCACCTTCTATATTTTAGCTTCATTAAAATTATCATAAATCTCTGGACAAAGAGATTTATATTACTCCTGGTTCCAGAATTTTAACTGTTGTAATCACTAAAGTATAATATGATGTGACTGATTTAAATCAATACTGTAATTCTCAGGGTGACTTTTTATTACTACTCAAAGTTTCAATGCTATGTGGAATTAAATTGGCATGATTATGCTTACTTCCCAAATGAAATAAAGCTTTCTTATCATAAAACTTTGATCAACCAGATGTGAATAAAAAAGTTATTTGAATTCTACATATATTTGAAACATAAAAACTGAAGAGACTTTTGATTTATTCAGTATATCTAAAAATATCTAGCTTTCAACTATCCTAAATATTTTATTATTAATTTGTTGCACTTAAAAGTGAATAATAGTGTGCATGTGTATTTGTGAGAGAGAGAAAAAGTATATTTCTTAGTATTATTTTCATTGAGTGAGACAATAAAAATAAGCAATGAATTGCAGATATGAAAATCATAGAATACTACTACTATTTTCTAGGTTGCCAAAAGAGACTTTGAAATGCATATGCTTATACTGTCATGAAAATAATAAGGCTAGGCTGTTAAATGAGTTTGTAAAAGAGAAATAAAGATGAGAGTTCCATACCTTCTTCCATGAATATTAAGAGTTTAAAACTGGAACTGTGTAAGCTGCTTAGATTTTTTTCCTGTGCTATGGAGTGAAATGAGGGTTTAATAAAGTGAAAACATTATGTATTTTAATTCATGAGTATTCATTTCCACAGCATTTCCCTATCTAATTGATTTAATGATTAGCACATGTATCTTGTAACTTAAAGCAGATCTGTTTCTGCTTTATTTACTTTTCATTGATCTAGATTTTTTTAAAGGTATAAATTGACCTTTTCTCTGTAGCAATTAAAAATAGTGGGATAATTGGAAGCCTTCAACAAACAAATAAAAAGAGATTGGAATTATCATGTTTCTGGTGAGGTAGTGAACCAACAGAAGCTAATAACTCACTCTCCAAAGCCCAAGCAAGGTAGATATCACAAAAGTGAGAAAGAAGTTGATGGATACTAAAACCAAATATAAAGATGAGAAACAGAGATTAAAAAAATATTTAATCCTGGGTCTGAGAGAGGAAATAAAACTATTTCCAAAGAAAAGGGCAGATATTATGGGTAGGAAATAAGCCAAGTGTGGCTTCCTCTTTATGCACCTCTTTCTCTCTCACCCTTACCTTGAGGAATAATTGCCTGCCTATTATCCATATGAGGGAGAAAGATGCCAAATCAGCAGCAACCAGAGGCAACTTTGCAATATCAAAGCAATGCTAGATCCTAGTTGGGATGACAATGACTAACAAACTCAGGCCAACTAGGCCTCTGAGCATTCATTATACTAAGTTTTGGGGTTAAGTCCAAACAAAATAGTTAAGCAATCCTTGGTAAAAGCATTGACTGATGCCAAATTTGAGTGATAATTTTCTTTGGGGATATTCTCAAAGAAAGATTCTGAGCCCAGATTTTAAGATTTTCACAGGATGTTTGACCCCCTCCCAACATACACACACACACACATCAGTGCTTGTCCGGGGTAAAAGGAAGAGGAGAATGAATAGTTTTGACAATAAAAGGAATTTTAGGTCAGTTAAAATATTCTGTGTGCTAGTATAATAATGGGTCTGTACAATTATATATCTGTCAAAATCAATGAAATGAATGCATGTGTACAACAATTATATAATATTAGTGTAAATGACAGATGTTGTGTGATAATGGTGTTCTCTTCTGAACCTTAAATAAGCCCTAGTCATCATCATCTAAGATATATAATTTCCTAGAATAGATATTAAGTAATAATTATAATCCCATTTCACTCCTCTTAATGCCTTTTTTCCTAGTCACAATGAATGTATAGATTATATGTTATGCACTGTATGGCTAATGACCAAAATATATCATTTATTGAGAAATTATTTTTTGTCAGCACTGATGTGTGCTTGAAATACTACAGTGAAGAAAACATATGATACCTACTAGAGTATTGTTGGAATGGATGGAACTGGAGACTATCATTCTAAAATAAATACGTCAATCCCCCAAAACCAAAGGCCAAACGTTCTCTCTTATATGCGGATGCTAACTCACAATGGATGGGGGAGTAGGAAAGAATAGAAATACTTTGGATTAGACAAAGGGAACAGAAGAGAAGGAAAGGAAAGTGGGAATAGAAAAGACAGAAGAATAACTTGTACATTACTTTCCTATGTGCTTATATGACTACACAACCAATGTAACTCCACACCATATACAACCAGAAGAATGGGAAGTTATATTCCACATATGCATAATATGTCAAAATATATTCTACTTTCATGTATAACTAGTAAGAACAAATAAAAAATAAAGCTTATTTTGAAATAATATTAAGAAAATACTGAATTTCTTTCCACTGGGAAAACTGCTTCAGCATATGTAGAATAGATAAAATGAGATCCTATGCATCAGGTTCAATGTAGAAAAACATTCTAAATGGAGATAACTCTAAGACAACTATGCCAAAGCTAAAACATGTAAAACTCCCATTAGAATTCCTGGATAATGAGCCCAGGGACATGAAGTTTGTAAAAGCTCCTTAAGTGGATTCCAATTGGCAACACTGGCTAACAACTTCTACTGATATCTGATCCTGTTACTTAAATATCTAGCAAATTAAGTTGACTAATTTGACTTAGGGATCCGTTGGCAACATCTGACCAAAGTTCTATGACTATATGATGAATTTTAAAATGAATAATTATTCACATAAGGATTGGATCATGTCACAGGTTATTAGAAAATTCAAATAAAATAATGATACAAATTCTGAAACAGGAAAATTGTATTATAATTCTAAAAATGTGGAGTAGAAATTTAAAAACTAAAAAAAATAGATTATATTTAAACCAATCAACAAAGATCAACTGAGACATAGCCATGGACATAGTAATAGTAAAAATTATTAATATTATTAACATTTAAATAGTGCCTACTGTGTTTCAGGCATCATCCTCAGTAAGATATATAGATGGATGGACAGATAGATAGATAATTTAATCCCCATAATGACTTTATTGAGAGGTACTACTATTATATTAATAGAACAAATGAGGAAACAAAGGGAAACAGAGATTGACTAAGATTCAGAGTTATACAATTGATGGTTGTGTAGCTGTGATTGAAGTCCAAATATTACATTTCCAGAGCCTAATGTCCTTAATCACTGTAGTAAACATAAATTATGCCCAATTAGTTATAAAGAGGAAAATGTAGGGGAATGGTGAAAATAGAAGTTAAAAGAAAAGGGAATACATGAAGCAGAGTATTATTGCCCTTTAAGAAAATTATAGATTACAGTTCAACAATAAATGGAGCATGGTAGAAAAGAAAAATAAAATGGACAGAAAATATAAAAGTGGTTCAATAAATATTTCTATGTATCATGTATGAACCAGATGGTATTCAAGATGTGAAGGTGTATTCAGTGAAAACTAGAGCAGGGAAGTGTGAATATACTAGAGTTCATGGATGAAGTTTTGTTCACTGATTACATAGACTTTTGTTTGGACCATGAAGTATTGCCCTTTGCAAGAAGAAAACAAAATGCACTCATCCATTCCACCCTTTGATGATAAGCCACTTTTAATAACAATCCTTTTCACACTATCTATGGAAACAAGGGACATGGCTACTGAATTTAGCAAATACATACAGTTGAGCTGAAGGGATGTTTAAGGAACTCTACTCCAGAATATTTCCTTATTGCTCACAAGCACCCTTTGTATGTTTGTTGAGTTTTTTCCAACTAGACAAATTTGCTCACTGATACTCAAGACTTTATTTTCCATTTAATTTTATTATTCCTTTCTAATAATTGATTTTAGAATTAAGGATTTTTATACATCTAAAGGAAAACATAAGTATCACTAACAACTCAAACTATCTGCAAAATTTATCTTTCCTGGTAACTCAATATATGACTATATAACAAAAAGAATACTAATGACAGAAGCTTTACTATTGTTTATAACTATCTCTAAATAATCTAAGAAAAAACTTCATGTATTTATCAAGAAGCTAGAACATCTTTTCTATTTC
>CM053417.1:51670424-51727417 GCA_028644305.1 Xerus rutilus | reverse complement strand
TCATATTAAACATCTTTATATGCACTTTCAATGAACAGTATATATATATATATATATATTTTTATATATATTTTTATCGACCATCTTTACTATACCCATTCCCCTTTCCTGCCCCCCGCCTCCCCCCTGTCGCGTCTAGTGTTTCTCTATTTCTCTTATGTTTCCCATTCCCGCCTCACTTATTCATCAGTATCCATTACTGAGATAAGCAACTGCACAAAGTGTTCATGCAAGTTTTGGTTTTGTAAAGTGTATAAAAATGATAGTGCATTCTGTAAAGATTCAATAAATTCAAGAATTCTTTATTTTTAATTTTAGAAAATGAATCTAAACCCAAGTCAAAAAGTGTATTTAATTAAGAGATCATAAAATCCATGTAGTACAGTAAGCATAATAACTCATGGAGATTGTTTGGATCCAATTTAATCCTCACAAATTTAAGAATGGATAGTTCTTATAAGAAAATTATATCTCTCCAATAAAACATAAAATTTGTGACTTGAGTAATTCCTTCATTATTTCATAACATAATTGATTTCACAAATTATTGATATTATTTAATGATCCAAGTTATGATTTTAGGCTACTTGGGATATATGCTTCTTCACTTACAGAGCTCTTCTTCTTCTTGATTAATAAGATGGAGGAAGTCTTTAATTTTCTCTAAATAAAAAGTAATACAGGCCAGGTGAGGTGGCGCACCCCTTTTATCCCAGGGATTCTGGAGGCTGAGGCAGGAGGATAGCGAGTTCAATGCCAGCCTCAGCAAAATCAAGACACTAAGCAACTCAGTGAAATCTTGACTCTTATTTAAAAATAAATACAAAATAAGACTGAGGATGTGGTTCAGTGGCTGAGTGCCCCTGAGTACAATCCCCAGTATCCCCCCCAAAAAAGAAATATAATACTCCATCCAAAGATGATAAATATATTCAAAGCCTACTCAAATTTTTTCTTGAATATTTTCTTTCCTAATTAGTTACAATTTTTAATTGAGACAATGATATGCATGAAACATGCTTCTTCCATACAGTTATGTGTGTATATCCCTTCGTTCTTCTGTCATATCTCTGAAGTTCTTTAATTCTGTTATCTGAACTAATAAAGCAATACTGAATTAATTCTGTTATATTTCCATGTACATTTTTACTGCCATAAAATGCTTCCCCTTATAGAAGTCTTTCTCTACTTTGTTGAATGAGAGGGAGTATTGCTAGTGTTTAGGATATAAATTTGTTATGATAATTTAAAAGTAAACCTCAGATGTAGATATATCAAATACTATGTTTATCATACACTTCCTATTGCTCTGTAATTTGTGTAAGAAACTTGACTAGTGGTTTTGTAAATTTGGCAATCATAAAGTTTGCCATATAGTAAACTTCTGTGAATTATAAATCCAGTTGTTTCTAGCTATTCATAAGATCAATAACTGTAAAACCCATCTCTATGAATTCTTGCTAACACAATAACTGGTTTTAGATCTATTGGACATTTTTTAATATTTTTAGTTGTCAACGGACCTTTATTTTATTTATTGATATGAGGTGCTGAGAATCAAACCTAGTGCCTCACACATACTAGGCAAGCATTCTACCACTGACCCACAGCTGCAGCATTCTATTGGAAATTTTTAAAACCCAAATTGGAATTGACTAAGCTTAGAAGTATAAGGCTATAGTCTCTTTTACTACATGACCTTGTATTTATGTGAAATATAATTAGTCTATTTCCCTTGTTACCCAGTTATTTTCCTATCCTTCTAAGGGATTTAATAAAGAAAAATGAGACTCTTAATATCTTTAACAGCAGTTTCATAGGGAAAATATTTTAAGAGTTAACAATGTACTTTTTAAAAGGTGATCTACAGGATTAGTTCCACGATGGTGACCTAGACAGATGCAGCATTCCTAGTCTCTCCAGGATCAGGGTTTAAAGTAGTGGAAACGCTGTTTATCAGTGAGTTTTTAGAGGACACCCAACAGCTGTCTCCACACAAGAACTTCACTTGTGTGCCCGCAGGGTTGCCAGGCCCCACCATTTGCACACAACCCCAGCTGCAAGCCTGTGCAGGAACCCAGCACATAGAGCTACAAACGCAAATACAGGAAGCAAAAGATTACTTCAATAAGGAGATAGATATTTTGAAAAAGATCCAAACAAAAATGCTTAAAATGAAATAAACAATGAACCAAATTAAAAACTCAATAGAAAGCATCACCAACAGATTAGATCAATTGGAAAACAGAACCTCAGACAATGAATACAAAATATTTAATCTTAAAAATAGAGTAGGCCACACAGTGAAGATGGTAAGAAATCATGAACCGAACATCCAAGAATTATGGGATAACATGAAAAGACCAAATTTAAGAATTATTGGGATAGAAGAAGGCATAGAATTTCAAAACAAAAGAATGAACAATCTATTCAATCAAATAATATCATAAAATTTTCCAAACATGAAGAATGAATTGGATAATCAAATACAAGAAGCTTACATAACACCAAATGTACAAAATCACAACAGACTGACACCAAAGGCACATCATACTGAAAATGCCTACTATTCAGAATAAGGAGAGAATCTTAAAAGCCATAAGAGCAAGGAATCCGATTACATATATGAGGAAACCAATTAGGATTTCTGCAGACTTCTCAACCCAGACCCTTAAAGCTAGAAGAACTTGGAACAACATATGCCAACCTCTGAAAGATAATGGATGCCAACCAAGAATCTTTTATCCAGCAAAAAAAGTTTTAGATTTGATGATGAAATAAAAACCTTCCAAGGTAAAAAAAAAATTAAAAGAATTTCAGCAAGAAAGCCTGCACTATAGAACATTCTTGGTAAAATATTCCATGAGGAGGAAATGAAAACAATACAACAATGGAAACCTGCAAAGGGAGGAACTACACTAAATGAAAGGCCAATCAAAGAAGAAACCCAGTCGAGTTAAAAACTAAGAATAAACTAAAATGTCTGAGATTACAAATCATGTCTCTGTAATAACACTGAATGCCAATGGCCTAAACACAGCAATTAAAAGAAATAGACTGGCCAATTGGATTTTAAAAAAGTCCCAACAATATGTTGCCTCCAAGACACTCATCTCATAGAAAGAGACTCTCACAGACTGAAGGTGAAAGGGTAGAGAAAAAAGTATCACTCAAATGGACAGCATAAACAAGCGGGGGATTCCATCTTCATATCAGATAAAGCGGACTTCAAACCAAAATTAGTGAAAAGAGATAAAGAAGGTCATTTCATACTGCTTAAGGGAATCATACATCAACAAGACATTACAATCTTACATATCTATGACCCAAACAATGAGGCAGCCATGTATGTCAAACATACTCTTCTCAACCTCAAGAATCAAATAGACCACAACACAATACTACTGGGTGCCTTAACACACCTCTCTCACCACTGGATAGGCCTTCCAAACAAAAACTAAACAAAGAATCTACAAAACTCAATAGAACAATCAATAATCTAGACTTAACAGACATATATAGAATACTCCATTCTTCAACAAGCAAATACACTTTTTTCTCAGCAGCACATGGTCCTTCTCCAAAAGAGATCACATGCTATGCCACAAAGTTAATCTTAGCGAATACAAAAATATAGAGATACTACCTTGCATTCTGTCTGACCATAATGGAATGAAATTAGAAATTAATGGCAGTTTGAAAAAAAAGAGGCTACCCCAACAACTAGAGAATCAATAATATGCTTTTGAATGATGCATGGGTAACATAAGACATCAGGGAGGAGATTAAAAAAATCTTAGAAGTAAATGAGAACTCTGATACAACATCAAAATCTCTGGGACACTATGAAGGAATTACTAAGAGGAAAGTTCATTGCATTAAGCTCATTTATTCAAGGAAGAAAGTCAACAAATCAATGACTTGACACTACATCTCAAAGCCCTAAAAAAAGAGGAACAAACCAACACCAAAAGAAGTATAGGAAATAATTAAAATCAAGGCTGAAATCAATGAAATTGAAATGATGGAAAAAATTCAAAAAATTGACAAAACAAAAAGCTGGTTCTTTGAAAAAATAAATAAAATTGACAAATCTCTAGCTATTCTAACAAAAAGGAGAGAGAAAACCCAAATTACCAAAATTTGTGATGAAAAAGAAAATATCATGGCAGACTCTGCTGAAATACAGAGGATAATTAGAGACTATTTTGAAAACCTATACTCCAGTAAAATAGAAAACCCTGAAGACACGGACAAATTTCTAGAGACATACAACCTACCCAGACTGAACCAGGAGGTCATTCATGACTTAAAGAGATCAATTACAAGCAAGGAAATAGAAGATGCCATAAAGAGCCTTTTAACCAAGAAATTCCCTGGACCAGATGAATTCTCAGCCTACTTCTACAAGACCTACAAAGAATAAATAACTCCAATACTCCTCAAATTATTCCATAAAATAGAAAAGGAGGGAACCCTTCCAAACATTCTATGAGGCTAGTATCACCCTGACACCAAAACCAGACAGACATCAAAAAAGGAAAATTTCAGACCAAAATCCCTGATGAATATAGATACAAAAATTCTCAACACAATTTTGGCAAATTGCATACAAAAGCATATTTAAAAAAAAATAGTGCACCATGATCAAGTCAGACTCATTCCAGAGATGCAAGGTTAATCAACACATGGAAATCAACACATGAAATCCATCACATCAATAGACTTAAAGATAAGAATTACATGATTTATCTATTGAGGCAGAGAAAGCATTTGACAAAACACAGCACACTTTCAAGGTTAAAACACTATAAAACTAGAGATAGTAGAAATATACCTCAACATTGTTAAAACAATCTATGCTAAACCTAAGGCTAACATTATCCTAAATGGAGAAAAATTGGAATAATTCCCTCCAAAACCTAGAACAAGGCAGGGATGCCCTCTTTTACCACTCTTATTCAATATAGTCCTTGAAACTCTAGCCAGAGCAATTAGACAGATGAAAAAATTAAAGAGATATGAATAGGAAAAAATAACTCCAACTATCATTATTTGTTGATGACATGATATTATACTTGGAGGATCCTAAACCTTCCACTGGAAAACTACTAGAATTAATAAAGAAATTCAGAAAAATTGCAGGATAAAAAAATCAACACCCATAAATCAAATGTGTTTTTATTAATTAGCAATGAATCCTCTGAAAGAGAAATCAGGAAAACTACTCCATTCAAAATAGCTCAAAAAAAAAAAAAACAACTTGGGAATCAATCTAACAAGAGCAGTGAAAGACCTCTACAATGAGAACTACAAAACATCAAAGAAAGAAATTGAAGAAGATATTAGAAGATAGAAAGATCTCCCATGTTCTCAGATAAGCAGAATCAATATTATTAAAATGGCCAAACTACCCAAAGCACTATACAGATTTAATGCAATCTCAATTAAAATCCCAAAGTCATTTCTTATAAAAATAAAAAAAGGCAATCATGAAATTTATTTGGAAAAATTAGAGACCCAGAATAGTCAAAGCAATCCTCAGTAAGAAGAGTGAAGCAGGAGGCATCACAATACCAGATATTGAACTATACTACAAAACTAGAGTAACAAAAACAGCATGATATTGGCACCAGAATAGACACATGGTTCAACAGTACAAAATAGAAGTCACAGAGACTACCCCACATAAATATAGTTAACTCATACCAGACAAAGGTGCCAAATACATACACTGGAGAAAAGATAGCCTCTTCAACAAATGGTGCTGGGAAAAGTGGAAATCCATATGCAGCAAAATGAAACTAAACCCCTATCACTCACCATGCATAAAACCTAACTCAATGTGGGTCACACATTTAGGAATTTGACCAGAGACCAGTGCATTATTGAGGAGAAAGTAGGCCCAAATCTTCCTCACGTCAGATTAGGCCTCAACTTGCTTAACAAGATTCCTAAAATGCAAGAAATATAGTCAAAAATCAATAAATGGGATGGACTCAAACTAAAAAGCTACTTCTCAGCAAAAGAAACAATCAATGCAGTGAACAGACAGCCTACATTCTAGGAGCAAATTTTTGCCACACACACATCAGATAGAGTACTAATCTTCAAGGTATATAAAGACTCAAAAAACTTAACAACAAAAAACAAACTAATAAATAAATGGTCTAATGAGCTGAATAGAAATGTCTCAGAAGAATATATATAATCAATAAACAAATATATGAAAAAATATTCAACATTTCTGGCAATTACAGAAATGCAAATCAAAACTACTCTAAGATTTCATCTCACCCCAGTCAGAATGGCAGTTGTCCAAAATACAAGCAACAATAAGTGGTGGTGAGGATGTGGTGAAAAAGACACAATCAAACATTGTTGATGGGATTGCAAATTGGTACAACTTATCTGGAAAGCAGTATGGAGATTTCTTTAAAAACTTAGAATGGAACCACCATTTGATGCAGCTGTCCCACTCCTTGGCCTATACCCTAAAGACTTAAAAACAGCATACTATAGTAATGTAGCCATTTCCATATTTATAGCAGCACAATTCACAATTGCTAAACTGTGGAACCAACCTAGATGTTCTTCAATAGATGAATGAATAAAGAAACTGTTGTATATGTACACAATGGAACATTACTCAGCAATAAAAGAGAACGAAATTATGGCATTTGCAGGTAAATGGATGGAATTGGAGAACACCATGCTAACTGAAGTGAGCCAATCCCAAAAAACACAAGGCCAAATGTTCTCTCAGATTAGTGGATGCTGATATGTAAGGGGGTGCAGGTGGGGGGATTGGGAGAAATGGAAGAACTGTGGATGGGACAGGCTGAGGTGGGGGGGGAAGAGGAGATGCAAAAATGTGGGAATGAGATGGACATCACTACTGTAGATACATATATGAAGACACAAATTGTGTGACACTATCTTGTTTGCAACCAGAGAGATGGAAAATTGAGCTCTATGTATGTACTATGACTTAAAATACATTTAAAATTAAATAAAATAAATTAAAAAATAAAGATAAGTAAATAAATAAAAAAGTGACCTAGAACAAAACAAAACAAAAACAATGCTTTGTGCAGTTAATAAATTTCTTTGATCTTCCTTTGACTTTAAATATTTTTGATAAACATTTCACTTATGATAGTTTATCCATCAGAAATAATAATTGTGGGAAAGCCTCAGAAACTTGAAAATCTTTGCACTATTTACTTTAATGGATAATGCCTGTATCATCCTGTTTGTCTACTTTGATTCCTCATTTAAATACCAAAATTATATTATCCCCAATGTCTTTTTTTGAATTAAATAAAGTTAGAGAATAACTTTAAACATATTTCATATTAACATGATATAGTATAGGTGCCCCAATTTAACTATTTAATGTTATATATTTATCCAAGATGCTGTGTTGAAACTGGGAAAATAAATGTAATGACTTAGTACTTACTAGCATGCAATTTAAAGAGTTGGTAATAAAAGAAATGCATTACTGATTATAAAGTGTAACCTAAATATTCCAGACTTGAGAGAAAATGCTGGAAATATCCTTTTCTTGTCAGGATTATTTATGTTCTCCTATTAAAGGTTACCTTGTAATGAAAGAATTATTAACAAATAGAGCACATAAATCAATTATTATTAACTTTGAGTTAGTCTTCCCAGTAATAAAAGAGCAATAATAAAAAGAAAATGACTTTTAATAATACTTAGTCTGACTCCTATCATCTTTCAAATAACTCTATTACCAAATATTATTTATATTAATAAAAAAACTTTGGCCCGTATTTTAAGAAGGAAAACATTATTTTCAAGATGTGCATAACAATGTTGTGTTTTATATTTTCGGGTGTAAGATGCTGCAAAAATTATGTTAAAAATGAAATATGTCATGTAAAGTTTCAGACCTTACATGTGGAAAGAAGGAAGCAGTATAAATACATTCTTCAAAAATTAAAGTGACTTCTTCCAGAAATGGAGAAAGCTATTAGGATATTTTGCTTGAGTTATTTTAATAAATATGGGTACTTATAATTTGGGAAACAAAACTACTGTTTAGAGGTTGTGCTGCATAACATTTTTCATTGTGAATAAAAATGAGAAGAAATTTATATCAGCTGTAATCCGGAATTTTTGATGTATGTAAATGTTCTGTGCTTCTCTGATTATATATTGATTGACTTTTAAAGCAGTTTATTTAAAAAGAAAAAAATTCAAATGATCAGATTTTAAACACTTTAAACCATCTTGTGAATTTTTCAGAGGATTTTCTATTATACCATCAGGGAAGAATTAGAACTCTTTTACCAGGTGCTTACAACTTTAGAAAAAATCATTTCTAATTGCCACAGAATACATGCTAACTTCAATTTTTTTATTTCAGAAAATGATAGCAAATTTTTTAGCAAAAATTTGATACTCAGTAATAACTAACATCAAACAAAATAGGTTGCTAAAGATCTAGCTTGTGTTTGAATGATGATTAATAATGTTAGTGTTAATAACAAAGAAAGTAATAAAAAAGATAAAATTGAGGCAAAAAATAATGTAATATAACATAATACAGTATATAATGTCTGGCAGTGATGATTAGTAGAAATAATATAAAGCAGAGTATGTGGCTGGTGAAGTTGGGCATATTTATCAACAGTGGTGAAAGAAGACCTCCCTAAAATGTTGGCATTTATGCAGAAACTAGATCTGAATGAAATGAGGACTCTGCTGATGCAGGATATTCCAATGGAATAGCAATACAAAAATCCTGAGGTGGAAAAGAACTTGACATTGTAAAGTTACTACAAGAAGATAAGCATGGAAAGAATAAAAGGAAATTGATAGTAGATGGTTGAAATGTATAGTCCAGAGCCAGATCATATAGGGCCTTTTCATTGATGCTACATAGTTGGATTTTACTCAGAGTGATCAGATGTCCATTAGAGAATTTGAAAAATATGATTTGAATTTTTTTCAAGAATCATTCTGATTGCTGTGTAAAAATGATGTTGAAAGGACAAACGGAGAAGTGAGGAAACCAATTATGTGACTATTGCAGTAGTTCATAGAAAAATATCAGTGGCTTGGCCTAGCATAATAATGATGGAGATGATGAAAAGTGGTCAGGCTTGGGAAATATTTTAACTGTAACTGGAAGTTTGTCTTGTATAATTTAAATATAATGTGTGAGAGAAATCAGGGCATCAAGAGTGACTCCTCTCAACAAATTTCAAATATTTTTTATTATTAATACCATGTAACTACCATGTTATATATTAGTTTTCCAATGCTTACTAATATGCAAATATTTATACCCTTTGACCATATGTCCTATCTTCTCTCCCCACCCCTTACTCATGTTAAATACAAGTCTACTCCCTGTTACTGTTGGTTTGCCATTTTTAGGCTCCATACGTACATGAGATCATGAAGTATTTATTATTCTGCATCTGTTTTTTTTTTTTTTGAATTGGCAAAATGTCCTTAAGATTCATCCCTTTTTCCACAAATGAAAGGATTTCTTTCTATATTGTATAGATACTTAATCTTCTATTGCAAGAATATTCCATAATTTTCATTGTCTGATCATCTATTCATGGACATTTAAGGCTTTTTCATATCTTAGCTATTGAAAATAATGCTACCATGACCATAGGGGTGCAAATATCTCTTAAAAATAGTGATTTGATTTCCTTCAGATAAATACCCATATAGGATTGCTGGATCATTTTATAATCAATGCATACAGCAATTTTGTTTTATTCTTTTGATATGTACACTTCTTATTTGTTGATTATATCTCAATAATTGTAAGAGGAAAAAGGATCTTCCCAAAAAGTCAGTTAATGGTTTTAAACTTAAGCAATTGGATAGTTAACCTTTACTAAGATGGCCTCAATTAAGGGAAGGAAGTAGTTGGAGGTGGGAATAAAGAGTGTAGTATTGGATATGTTATGTTTAAGCTGCTTACTAGATAACCAAGTATAGAGGTCATGTAGACATGTGAATAGATGAGTCTGTAATTCAAAGGAGCAGTTAGGTTGGAGATGAGAATTTAGAAGAATACCACACAGATGGTATGGAAAGCCATTGGTGGACAGATGACAGAGAAAGTTTTTGATAACTGATCCTAAGAATATTTTAATATTTACAGGTATACATAGAAGAAAGTTCCGTAAAAAGAGACTGAACTGTAATTCCAGCACTTAGGGAGGCTGAGACAGGAGAATAGCGAGTTCAAAGCCAGCCTCAGTAACGGCAAGGTGCTAAGCCACTCAGTGAGACTTTCTCTCTACATAAAACACAAAATAGGGCTGAGGATGTGGCTCAGTGGTTGAGTGCCCCTGAGTTCAATCTCTGGTACCAAAAAGAGAGAGAGAGAGAGAGAGAGAGAGAGAGAGAGACTGAAAAAAATTCAACAAGAGAGGTAGTAAGAAAACCAGGTGTGTCTGACAAGTGAAAAAAGTATTTCAAGCAACACATTTGTTGAACATTGTTCTGTTAAACATTGTTGAGGAGCTAAGATGAAGATTGAGACTTGATCATTGGATTTGGCAAAGTATAGGTCATCTATAACTTTGACAAGGCTAGTTGCAGCTGAATAGTGAAAAAAAAATCTTTTTTAAAGTTACTGTAAAAAATGCTGTATCTTAGAGTATTATAATCATAATAAAGTTTTTAAAAGTCATATCACATTAAAAGCATCATGCTAATTTTATGTATTATTTCACCAAATCTGTCTAACAAACCTCAATTAATATTTAAAGATGTCTTACATAGATAAAGAAGTTTAGTCTCAGAGAAATTAAGTAAATTTCTTATACAGTCAGTAAGAGGCAGAGCCAGAATTTAAATAAAGATTTTTGATTTCCCATCCTCAGTATATAAGCATTTTTAAAGAGCATTTTCTATCTAAAGTAGAAAATCAAACGTTTTATCAAAATCCTAACCCAGAGCCTGGGTTTTGTGTGTGTGTGTGTGTGTGTGTGTGTGTGTGTGTGTGTGTGTGTGTGATTGCTCTCTTAGAGTGTCTACCATGGCTTTAACTGATCTAAAATGTTCTCCACCATTATTTTTATCTACATTGATTTCTTTTCTGAGCACCAATTTTATATATTTATTCAACATTTCTGGATAGCCACCCCAAACTCAGAACTCATCTCCTTTATCATACATTAATTTTTTTAATTTGGATTTTTCACAAAATATATTTGTCAACATATTGTTATAAAATCTCTACATACATTAAATGAAAGAATACAGAGGATCCTTATTCTGTTATCTTTCTTCTATCACTCTTCCATAAGAGTTATTCTTGGGGAGGGAGCAAGATGATGAAATAGAGAGGTCACTTCCCTAGTGGCTCCATGGTGTAAACCAAGAAATTACATAGGCAGCTTTTCAAAAATGTGAGTGAATTATCAAGAATTAGAGGGAATTTAACTGGAATTTAATACTAGAAATTCAAAACAAGTAAGAGACTCTGGAGACCTTAAATAATAAAATAAGGAGGAAAGATCACAGCCCCATAGCCACAACAGCAGCTAGAAGTGCAAACCAGAATATTCCCTACATGAATGCAGTAAAGAAATATAGGAATTAAAGGAGCCTCATTTTCAGGAAGACTAAAGCATGTCAGGGTACAGTGGGCTTAGAGATCAAAGACACTGCTAGAAAAAAATAGTAAGCTATGCTGCACAGTTCTGTTAATGGGAGGGAAGCCACCATCTCTTTTGGCTGCATCCGTGGAAGACAACAGAAGGAACCTTTTTGCAGCCTTATTGTGGGGGCCAGCAGCTGTGGGAGCCAATTATTGGCAGACTTGAGTCTGCCCCAAAAGACAAGCAGGGCAAAGCCATGCTACCTGACAGGAAGCATTCTTAAGTGATCAGGAGAACATCAAGCATGGAGATAGGTTTACACAGGGGAATTTGGGTCATGGAAACAAACCTGGCTTCTCCCTCCCCCTCCAGTTCTGCTGCTTGCAGGAACAGCTTGGAAAGAAGCCCATGAGGAAAAATTTGGAAGGGTGGGGGCTGGAGAGATTGAGCTCAGAAACTGAATTAGAGACCAGGAATCATGGGATTTTCAAGTAAATTACTAGGCTAAGAACAGGCTCTTACACAACTTTATTGAAACCCAAAGGAGGTTCCTGGGGTGCAGTCTTCAAATGTGGCCTGAGTACAGTTGTGCCTTGGAAGTACACTAACTTAAAATCTTCAGAACTACAGGCACCCAATAAAGAGACTGGAGAATACCTAAGCCTATACCCCTCCTCCAGGAGCTGTGACTCCAGGACTAGCCCTATCACCCTAGCAATCTCAACCATCCTAAGAATGGAATTAGCATGAAACTCCAGACAACCTCATCTAACTGCTGAGAAGGGAAGTTGAGAAACTTTTGAATTCCAAGTGAAATAATTCTTTAATTTTTCTCTCTCACATTCCTACCATTATTCAAACAATGTATTTTTCATGCATCAGTTTGTTGTGGATTGGGATCTCTAAAGAGAATATTATGGTTTTTTAGTGCATTCTTTTATTTTTACTTTTTTTCTACTCTTAATTTTTAAAATTTTTACTTTCTATATATTTTTCCTATCACTCACCTGTTTCCAGGATCCTTTTTCTCTATTTTCTCTGCTAACAACCAATGTCTTTTAATTCTTCTATCACTCCTCCGATAATTTTGACTTCTATAGCCTCTCCTAATTCCGTATAAACATTACATTCTACACCACTTCTGTTCTCTCTTTGTCCACAATTTGAAATTGTAAACCATTGTGCAAACTTACTGTTGAGACTGTAGACAACAATAATTGAACATATCATTTCCATTCATTGAGACAAAACTGCAGACATCTTAAGAAAATCTATTTGGTTTAAGGCTAAATATTGTTTGCTTTGGGTGCTGTTACTATTGGTCTCCCCTTAAATTCAAGGGACAGGAAATCTTCAGAGTACTGTAAGTCTAACTGGTATAAATGACTAACTCAGATCTACACTGAAAGATGAGAAGATACATGAACAATATAAAAAAAGAAAAGAAAAAGAAAAATCACCAAGGGAACAAAGTGCCAGAAACAAACCAAGATGATCCAATAATAAAATTCATTGACAATACAGTAGAAAAAATATCAGAGAAGGAGTTTAGAAGTGTAGAGTTAAACTGATATGCAATGTAAAGGAAGTTGTAAGGAGTAAAATCAGAGATAAAATTCAGGAGAAGAAAGATCACTTCAATAAAGAGATACAGAGTATGAAAAGAAATCAATCAGTAATACTCAAAATGAAGGAATCAAAAAACCAAATAAAAAATTCAGAGGAAAGCATCATCAATAGACTAGACCACTTGCAAGACAGAACCTCATGCAAGAAAGACAAAATATATAGCCTTTAAAATAAAATTGACCACACAGAGGAGATGATAAAAAACCATAAACAGAACTTCCAAGAATTATGGGATAACAGGAAAAGAACAACTTCACATTTATCAGGATAGATGAAGGTGCAGAGATACAAACCATAGGAATGCATCATTTTTTCAATAAAATAATATCAGAAAACTTCCCAAAACTAACAATAAAATTAAAAATCAAATACAAGAGGCTAATAGGACCAAAATGTACAAAATCACAAGAGACAAACATCAAGGCACATTTTAATAAAAAAGCCAAGCCTAACATATAGAATGAGGATAGAACTTTAAAGGCTGCAAGAGAAAAATATCAGATTTCATATAAGAAAACCAAATCAGATCTCAGTTGATTTATCTACCCAGCCACACAAAAATAGAAAGTCCTGAAATAATATATTCCAACCTCTGAAAGAAAATGGATGCCAACCAAGAGTACTATACCCTGCAAAAAAACCTTCAGACTTAAAGATGAGATAAAAAACTTACTATAATAAACAAAAGTTAAAAGAATTCACAACTAGAAAGCCTACACTAGAGATTACTCCCAACAAAATATACTGTGAAGATAAAATGAAAAAAAGTGAACACCAGCAAAGGGAGGAACTACACTAAAGGAATACACAATTAAAGAAACTAAATCAAGTTAATAACCAGAAATAAACAAAAATTCCTGTGAATAGAAATAATATCTAAATAATTACCTTGAACATTAATGGTCTAAACTCATCAAATAAAAGACATAGATGGTAGATTGGATTAAAGCAAAAGACCTAACAATATGTTGTCTCCAAGAGACTTACCTCACAGGCAAAGATATACACAAACTGAAGGTGAAAAGATGTGAGAAAGCATCACTCACATGGATTGCATGAGAAAGCATGTGTTTCTACATTCATATCAGATAAAGTGGAATTCAATCTAAAGTTAATGAGTAGAGGCAAAGAAAGTTATTTTATACTGCTTGAAGGAGTTATACCTCAACAAGACATACCAATCATAAATATTTATGCCCAAAATAATGGAGCATCTATGTATACCAAACACTTCTCAATTTCAAGAATCAAATAGACCACAACACAATAATACTGACTGACTTTAACAAACCTCTCAAACCACTGTATAGATGTTCCAAACAAGAACTAAACAAAGAAACTATAGAAATAAATAATACAATCAATGATTTAGACTTAACAGACATATATAAAATATTTGATCCATCAACAATAAAATATACTTTCTTCTCAGTATACACAAATCCTTCTCTAACATAGATCACACCTTATGCCACAAAGCAACTTTTAGAAGACAAAAAAATAGAGATAATACCCTGTTTTCTATCAGATCATAATAAAATAAAATAATAAATCAATGATAAAATTAAAAAATAGAAGCTACTCTAACACCTAGAGACTAAATAATATACTATTGCATGATGAATGGATAGCAGAAGAAATCAGGGATAAAATAAAAATACTTAGAGGTAAATGAGAGTGCAAATACAGCATATCAAAATATCTGGGAGCCAGGCACAGTGGCACATGCCTGTAATCCCTGCACTTTGGGAGGCTGAGACAGGAGAATCGTGAGTTCAAAGCCAGCCTCAGCAATGGCAAGGTGCTAAGCAACTCAGTGAGACCCTGTCTCTATATAAAACACAAAATAGGGCTGGGGATGTAGCTCAGTCATCGAGTGCCCCTGAGTAAACTCCATGGTACCAAAAGACAGATAGATAGATAGATAGATAGATAGATAGATAGATAGATAGATAGACAGATAGATATGTATCTGGAAAACTTTGAAGGCAGCACTAAGAGAAAAATTCATTATATTGAGATCATTTGTTAAAAGAATAGGAATTCAGCAAACAAATGACCTAACATTACAACTCAAATACCTAGAAAATGAAGAATAAATAAACACCAAAAGCAGCAGAAGAAAGGAAATAATTAAAATCAGAACTAAAACCAATGATCTTGAAACAAAAGGAATAATTCAAAAAAACTGACAAAAGAAACAGTTGGTTCTTTGAATAGATAAACAAAATTGATAAACCCATAGCCAAGTTAAGGAAAAGAAACAGAGAGAAAACTCAAATTACCAAAATTTGTGAGGAAAAAGAAAATGTCATTATGGACACTAATAAAATACAGAAGATAATCAGAAATTATTCTGAAAATTTATATTCAAATAAAATAGACAATCTTGAAGACATCAACAAATTTCTAGAAACATGACCTATCCAAACTGAATCAGGAGGACACACACAATTTAAAAAGATCAATTTCAAGCAATGAAATAGAAGACAGTATCAAAAATCTATCAATCCAGAAAAGCCCAGGACCAGAAGGATTGTGAGGTGATTTCTATAAGACCTTTAAAGAAGAATTAGCACCAACACTACTCAAATCATTCCATCAAATAGAAAAGAAAGGAACACTTCCAAACTTATGCTATGAATCTAGTATCACCCTGATACCAAAACTAGTCAAAGACACATCAAGAAAAGAAAACATGAGAACAATATTCCCGATGAATATAGATGCCAAAATTCTCAATAAAATTCTTGCAAAGTGCATACAAAAACATATTAAAAAGATAGAGCACAATGATCAAGTGGGGTTCATCTCAGTGATGCAAGGTTGGTACAACATACAGAAATCAATAATCATAATTTATTACATCAATAGACTTAAAGACAAGAACCATATGATTCTCCCAAGAGATGAAGAAAAAGCATTTGAAAAAATACAGCACAGTTTCATGTTCAAAACACTAGAAAACCAGGGATAGTAGGAACAAACCTCAACATTGTAAAAGCTATATGTGCTAAACCAAAGGACAGAATTACTCTAAACATAGAAAAATTGAAAGTACTCCCTGGAATGAGACTAGGGTGTTGTCTTTCAACACTTCTATTCAATATCATCCTTGAAACTCTAGCCAGAGCTATAAGGAAGAAGAAAAAAAAATTAAAGTATTCAAACAGGAAAAAAAATCTCAAACTATCCCCATTTGCTTATAACATGATTTTATATTTAGAAGACCTAAATATTTCACCAGAAAATTAGAACTAATAAATAAATTCAGAAAAGTAGCAGAATATAAAATCAACACCCATAAATCAAATGCTTTCTTAGGCATCAGTGATGAATCCACTGAAAGAGAAATAAGGAAACCTAAGAGTCACAAAAAAAAAATAAAATACTTGGGAATCATTCTAACAAGGAGAGCAAGAAATCTATAATGAAAAATACAGAACATGAAAGAAAGAATTTGAAGAAGAATTTGGAACATTGAAAGATCTCCCAAGCTTTTGGATAGGCAGAAATACTACTATAAATATGTCCATTCTACCAAAGGCACTATACAGATTTATGCAATACCTATTAAAATCCCAATGACACTCTTCATAGAAATAGAAAAGGCAGTCATGAAATTCACTTGGACAAATGACAGACCAAGAACAGCCAAAGCAATCCTTAGAAAGTAAAGTGAAGCAGGCATCATCACAACACCAGACCTTAAACTACTTTACAGAGCCACAGTAATTAAAACAGCATGGTATTGGCACCAAAACCAACACATAGACCAATGATACAGAATAGAAAACAAGAGACAAACCCACATAAATAGTTATCTCAAATTAGACAAAGTCGCCAAAATGATACACTGAGAAAAGATAGCCTCTTCATCAAATAGTGCTGGGAAAACTGAAAATCCATATGTAACAAAATAAAATTAAACCCCTATCTCTCAAACTGCATGAAACTCAAATCACAGTGGATCAAAGACTTAGTTAGACATTAGAACAGAGATCCTGTGCCTACTAGAAGAAAAAGTAGGCCCAAATCTTCACCATGTTGGATTAGGAGCTGACTTCCTTAACAAGACTTCAAAAGCACAAGAAGTAAAATCAAGAATCAATAAATATGGTAGAATTAAATAAAAAAGCTTCTCAGCAAAGGAAACAATCAATAATGTGAAGACATAGCCTACAGAATGAGAGAAAATCTTTACTACATCCACCTCAGATAGGGCATTAATCTCCAGGATATATAAAGACCACATAATAGTTACCACCAAAAAAGCAAATAACTCAATCAATAAATGGGCATACGAACTGAACAGACACTTCACAGAAGAAGAAATATAAATGGTCATAAATATATAAAAAAGTTTAACATCTCTAGTTATTAGAGAAATGCAAATCAAAACTGCTCTCAGATTTCATCTCATCCCTGTCAGAATGGCAATTATCAAGAATACAAGAAAGAGTAAATGTTATGTGGGGGAAAAGGTACACTCATACTCTTAAAATTGATGCAACCATTCTGTAAACCAGTATGGAGATTCCTCAGAAAACTTTGTATGGAATCACCATTTAACCCAGCTATATCACTTCTCAGTTTATACCCAAAAGACTTAAAATCAGCATACTAAGCCAGGTGTGGTGGTGCAAGCCTGTAATCCCAGCACTTGGGGTGGCTGAGACAGGAGAATCGCGAGTTCAAAGCCAGCCTCAGCAACAGCAAGGTGCTAAGCAACTCAGTGAGACCCTGTCTTTACATAAAACACAAAATAGGGCTGCGTATGTAGCTCAGTGTTTGAGTGCCCCTGAGTTCAATCTCCAGTACCCAAAAAGAAAAAAGAAAAAATCAGCATACTGCAGTGACACAGCTTCATCAAAGTTTATAACAGTTCAATTCATGATAGCTGAACTATGGAACAAATACAGATTCACTTCAATAGATGAATGGATAAAGAAGCTGTGGTATATATACACAATGGGATATTACTCAGCCTTAAAGAAGAATGAAATTATGGCATTTGCTGGTAAATGGATGGAGCTGGAAATTATTATGCTAAGCAAAATAAGCCAGTTTCAAAGAACCAAAAGCCAAATATTTTCTCTGATATGTTTATGCTAATTAACAATAAGAGAAGGTGATTAGTGAAGAATGGAGGTATTTTGGATTAGACAGAGTGAAGGGAGAGGAGGGGTTATGCTAGTAGGGAGAATAGTAGAATGAATTGGTCATTATTATCCTGTGTGCTTATGTGATTACATGCCTAGTGTAATTATATATCATGTACGACCAGAAAAATGATAAGTAATATTCCATTTATGTATAATGTGTCAAAATGCATTTTACTGTCATGTATACCTAATTTGAACAAATAAAAAAGAATTATTCCTGGATGATTTAATTATCCATTTTTGTTTCCTATATTTCTGCTCAACCTTCCCTACACACTTTGAGGAAAAAGAAAAGAAATATATTTTCTCATTAATTCCCATCATCCCAACTCTACTTCTCATAGTGAATTAGTATAAAGTAACAATAACTACTGCCAGGGGTGACGAATATCTAAATTAACACAGAAACTGTCTTGATGGTTCCCTTCTCCGAAATTCTATTCCAATTATAAAGAATAGTGTGCTTTTTTGTACTCATTTATGCATATTTGTTCTGTCTCTCTGCCTGGGAAAATGTGTAATCATTCAGATAATGAAATTTGCTTGTGTATGAATCATGGGGTGCTAGAAACTAAGAATTAGAAAACAGCATTTTTTTTTGTCTCTGGCTGGCCCATTTTTCTCTCATTGCATGCTTGTACCACAAACAGCATTTTTTTTTGTCTCTGGCTGGCCCATTTTTCTCTCATTGCATGCTTGTACCACATCTCTACATCTTTCTCTTTTATACACTTTCACATTACCTTACCTACTAAAAAGAAACAACACTAAGTTGTTCAAAATTTTTTTTCACTGTGGATGAGACAAGAAGGAACTGAATGGTGCAACTAAAGTATCTAGATTAATCTCTTTTCCTTACATACCTAGGCTAAAGAAAACAAGAAAAGTATGAAATTATATATGTCATGTTTGCATAATGTGTTGCCTTTTATGAACACAAAAGCATTTATGTTTAATATTCATCTTTTATGTCAAGTATTAAGGAAAGTCACAATTGATTATAATATGTAGAATGCACAAAGCAAAATACACCTTATTAAGAAAAATATAATGAGGATTTCCTGGTTGTATTTGCCCATTCTGTATCTCTGATTGTTGCCTAGAACACTAGTCCCATTATCTATATATGAGCACTCAGAGTGATTAGTTAATAAAAATCCTTCAGAAGGTAAGAGGACTTATCTAGATTAAAAATCCCCCCCATAGTCTCTGATATTGATCTATAGTTCATCTTACTGAGGAATTAGTAAACCTTAGCTCGTATGGCATGGGAATAAATTCTAAATGTCAGACTGAAGTCTGACTTTGTGACCTGTCTCACATAGTTTTAGTTCCACAGAGTCTCACTTGAGATTCTGGCTTCATTATTATTTGCTCATTACTAGCAATTTATACACATGTTCAGTGAATAGTCATTAAGTACCAAGAATACAATAACTATTCTTTATACAAAGATTTTATTCCTCTTAGTTTGCTCATCTGAATATCATAGTTGTGCTTTATAATTTTCAGTGCTGAGAACTCTTGTCTATACCTATGTTCTCTGAGGCAACTCTGTTTTTTTTTATCATAAAGGTTCCTTGTTGTTGCCAAGTTTAAAGTGTATTCATTAGGAACATTTTTCTGCTTATTGTTAACTTCAAATATTTTTTTGGTACCCAGGATGGAACCCAGGAGTGCTTAACCACTGAGCCACAACCCCAGCCCTTTTTATTTTAAGCTTATCTTGCTAAATTACTTAGGGCCTTGCTGAGGCTGGCTTTCAACTTGTAATCTACTGCCTCAGCCTCTCAAACTGCTGAGATTACAGGCATATGCCACCATGTCCAGCCACAAACAGATTTTTTACTCTGTACATAAATGGACCCCCAGTCATTTCTTTAGCTAACCATTAACAATATTCTTCTACAAATGTACCTTGTCTGTTACTTTTTTTACCATCAGCACACTCACTTAGAATTTGCTGAATCAGTTTACACACTTTATTCTCTTTAAGACTTATATATATGTTATACTCTGAGATTATAGTTTTGACCTCAAATTTGCAGACTAATTAGTAGAGTACTTTTGTGGTACATGTAATTTATAATAAAAAATTAAAAATTAAATGAAGGGATTAGTAAAATGTTCAAGAAACTAAAAGAAGATGTAAGGAATGAAGTAAGAAAGCAAATATAGGTGATAGAAGACTATTTAAATAAATAAATAAAGATATTAAAAAGAAACAAATAAGAATCCCTGGAAAAGAATCAAACTAAAAATTCACTAGATATATAGGAACACACATTTATTTATTAGCTCTAGAAGTTTTCTGGTGGAATATTTTGGATCTTCTAAACATAGAATAATGTCATTGGCAAATAGTGAGAGTTTGAGTTCTTTATTTCCATGGAAAGAGAAATTAGGAAAACTACTCCATTAACAATAGCCACCAAGAATAAAGTACTTTGGAGTCGGGCACGGTGGCTCACAATTGTAATCCTAGTACTTTGGGAGGCTGAGACAGGAGAATCCTGAGTTCCAAGCCAGCCTCAGCAGCAGGCAAGGTGCTAAGCAACTCAGTGAGACCCTGTCTCTACATAAAAACACAAAATAGGGCTGAGGATGTACCTCAGTGTTTGAGTACCCCTGAGTTCAATCCCTGGTACCAAAAAAATAAAAAATAAAAATAAAATAAAATACTTTGGAATCAATGTAACAAAAGAGGTGAAAGTCCTCTAGGTTCAAAGTTGCAAGAGACCAAGAAAGAAATTAAAGACTTTAGAAGATGGGAAGATCTCCCATGCTCTTGGACAGGTAGAATTAATATTGTCAAAATGGCCATACTACCAAAAGGTATAATTCAATTCCCATTAAAATCATAATGACATTCTTTGGAAGTAGAAAAAGCAATCATGAAATTTATTTGGAAAAATAAGAGACTCAGAATAGCCAAAACATTCTTAGCAAGAAAAGTGAAACAGCGGTGCGGTGGCTCAAGCCTGTAATCCCAGCACTTAGGGAGGCTGAGACAGGAGAATCGCAAGTTCAAAGCCAGCCTCAGCAATGGCAAGGTGCTAAGCAACTCAGTGAGACTCTGTCTCTAAATAAAACACAAAATAAGGATGGGGATGTGGCTCAGTGGTTGAGTACCCCTGAGTTCAATCCCCAGTACCAAAAAAGAAAAGAAAAGTGAAACAGGAGACATCAAAATATTAGACCTTTAACTATATTACAGAGCCATAGTAACTAAAACAGCATGATATTGGCACCAAAACAGACACATAGATCAATAGTACAGAATAGATGACACAGAGGCAAATCCTCATAAATACCATCATCTCAAAAACATTCCAAAAACATTCATTGGAGAAAACGTGACCTCTTCAACAAATGGTGCTGAGAAAACTGGAAATTCATATGTAACAAAATAAAAGTAAACACCTCTATTTCACTCTGAAAAAAACTCAAAGTGGATTAAGGACTCAAGCATTAGTACAGAGACCCTGCACCTAACAGAATAAAAAGTAGGGCCAAATTTATATCATGTCATCTTAGGAACTGACTTCCTTAGGAAGACTCTTAAAGCCCAACAAGTAAATCGAGAATCAATTAATGGGATAGAATCAAACTAAAAAGCTTCTCACAACGAAGGAAACAATCAAGAATGAGAAGAGAAAACTTCCATAATGGGATAAAAGCTTTGTCATCTGCATATCAGATAGAGTATTAATCTCTAGAATACATAAAGAACTCAAAAAACTTAACACCTGCTTGCATGTCAGATAGAGCATTAATCTCCAGAATATATAAATAACTCAAAAAACTTAACACCAAAAAACAAATAACCCAGTCAATAAGTGGGCTAAGGAACCAGACAGACACTTCACAGAAGAATAAATACAAAAGGTCAAAAATATATGAAGAAAAGTTCAACATCTCTCTCAGTTAGAGAAATGCAAACCAAAATTTATCGAAGATTCCATCTCACTCCATTCAGAATGGCAATTATCAAGAATATAAGCAACAATAAATATTGGTGAGAATGTGGAGGGAAAGGTACACTCATACACTACTGGTGGGACTGCAGATTGGTGCAACCACTATGGAAATCAGTATGGAGTGTCCTTAGAAAATGTAGAATGGAATTGTCATGTTACTCAGCTATTCCACTCCTTGGTTTATACCCAAAGGACTTAAAATAAGCATATCAGTGACAGAGTCACATCATTTTTTATAGCAGCTCAACTCACAATAGCTAAACTATGAAACCAATGTAGATGCCCTTCAACAGATGAATGGATAAAGAAAATGTGGTATATATACACAATGGAATATTACTCATCCTAAAAGAAGAATTAAATGATGGCATTTGGCTGTAAATAAGTGGATCTGGAGAATGTCATTCTAAGCAAAATAAACTATTCTCAAAATAAACCAAAGTCCAGATGTTTTCTCTGATATGTGGATGCTAATTCACAATAAGGGGAGGGGACTAAGAAAGAATAGATGAACTTTGAATTTGGCAGAGTGGACTGAAGGTAGGGGAGGAGAAGGGATATGGTGGTAGGAAGGATCATAGAATGAATCAAACATTATGTGCATATATGACTAGATGACTGGTGTGATTACACATCATGTACAACCAGAAGAATGAGAAGTTATATTCAATGTGTGATGTATCCAAATGCATTCTACTGTCTTGTACAACTAACTACAATACATTTTTTAAAAGATCAAATTTACTTAGTTAAAAAAATTCATTTGAAAGCATCACCAACAGTTCAGAATGTGTAGAAAACATGATTTCAGACCTTGAAGAAAAGGTATATGAACTTCAATACTCAGTATGCTATAATGAAAAAAAAAAACCATGATCAGAATATACAAGAATGCTTGCATGTCAGATAGAGCATTAATCTCCAGAATATATAAAGAACTCAAAAAACTTAAAACCAAAAATCTCACCAAAGAATGTTGTCGCATTCTTTGGTTGTCCCATCAAAGAATGCTGGGACAACATCATGAGAACAAATCTGAGTTCTTTAGATAGAAGAGAACATGGAGATTCATGCTGATGGCATTAAGAATGTCTTCAAGTGAGATAATAAAAGAACAATTTCTGCATATTAGAAATGAGATATGAATATGAATATGGGAGGCATATAGGACCCCAAATAGACAAAATAAAAACTGAACCTTTCCAAGACACATCTTAAACAAAATCCCTAACATAGAAAAAAATGAAAGAATATTAAAGCCGCAAGAGAAATATATCAGATCACATATAAAGGCAAACCAATAAGGCTCACTTATGACTTCTCAACTCAGACCCTAATATCAAAGAGGGACTGGAGTGAGATATCCTAAGCTCTAAAATAAAACAATTACTGCCAAAATTTTGATATACAGCAAAGCTCTCTTTCAAAATAAATGGAAAAACAAAAACTTTCCATGACAAAGGTAAACCAAAATAATTCATGGTCACTAAGGCAGCACTACAAAGAATACCTAAAGATATAAGGCAAAAAAACATAGGAACAACAACAAGAAAAAACAAATCCCAAAGCTTCAAAACAGATGAGTAGATAAAGAAAATGTCATTGTCACACAATTGGATACTACAATTCAACCTTAAAAAAGAAGTAATCTGGTCATTTTTAAATACATATATGAACTTAAAGTACATTATGACAAGCAAAATAAGCCAGGCACAAGATAAATACAGAATGATATTATTTATGTGAACAATAAAGAAATGTTAGCCGGGCGTGGTGTCTCACGCTTGTAATCCCAGCACTTAGGGAGGCTGAGACAGGAGAATCGCGAGTTCAAAGCTAGCCTCAGCAATGGCGAGGCGCTAAGCAACTCAGTGAGACCCTGTCTCTACATAAAACACAAAAATCGGGCTGGGGATGTGGCTCAGTGGTCGAGTGCCCCTGAGTTCAATCCCTGGTACCAAAAAAAAAAAAAAAAAAAAAAAAAAGAAATGTTTATCTCATAGAATTAAATAATATGATTCTAGTTTGAAGATTATGGTGAGGATGAGGGACAGAAAAGGGAGGTATTAATCAAAGGACACAGATTTTCATTTAACCATGAGGAATATAGTTCTCAAGATCTATTTTATATCATAGTTCCTATAGTTAATAATAATGCATTGTACACTTAAAAATTCCTAAAAGAGTAAATTTTATATATTCTCACTATAAAAAGTGATAAGTATATGAGATACTGGAAGTGTTACCTAGAAAGATTTAATTATTCAATAATGTATATATATATATATGAATCAAAATATTGGGGCTGGGTTGTAGCTCAGTGGGATAGTGCTTGCCTAGCACATGTGAGGCACTGGGTTAGATCCTCAGCACCATGTAAAAAATAAATAAAATAAAGTTTAAAAATATGCTAATCTATTTTAAAATATTGTATTATGCATCATACATAGTAATGATGGCATAATATATTTGTATGAGAAAATTTTGAATGAGATAGATTAATATGAACAAAATATAAAGAAGAAAAGAGCATGTGTACTAGGAATTAGCAAGTTTTTCCATTTATCTTAGTGTTGATGGATGAAGAGAAGTAGTAGGAGATACAACTAATTTATTATTTTGAGTCAAATTTGGAAGAATTTGAATGCTGGATTTGATTTTTTGAGCAAAATTTGTGTGTATGAAGAATATTTTATGGTGTAACAGGGAAATCCATAAGAACTGTCAACATCTCTATAGTAATCTCTTAATTGACCCAAATCCAGGACATAAGCCTACAGGTTCCTAGTAATCTATTTCCTGGTATGTCTCATTGTTTTCAATTTTGAATTAGCATTTATGTTTTTTCTGTCCTGGTATAACTCTGACTCCCTCAAATCTGTGCCTGAACTATAATGCTCCTATTATTTTCTAGTGTATTGGTAAGTGGGGTCCACTAATTAAGACTGTAACAACATTTCTAGTGCCGACAAGAACTTTCATGTTCTTTTATTTTTTTGCTTTTTTTTATTGCTCTTACGAAGATATTTTACGTAAAACTTATTAATTGTCTTTGTAAATGAAATGTTTCCCTTGAGTGACATTTTTATGTTAAAATTATATTGTATTTTATTTGAAAAGCAATCCAACTAAGGTAGACACCCTGATCTCATCTCCCAGTGGAATCATGAAACAGAAAAATAATAAATTGCATCTTATATAATATTTATTGCCACTTTAAGAAAAAGAGTAATATATTCAGTTTGGGCTGAAATAACATATCCCCAAGGAATAATTTCTTTCCACAAATTAGATTGGATTCTCACATATAAGATTATTAAGCATGAAGGAGGAAGTCATTGAGCATCATATGTCCTATAGGAATAAGTATTTTTCTTTTCAGAATGAAGCTCAATTCACCAATTTAAAGTAAAAATGGTTAATAGTAAAAAAGAACAATGCAACATTTTTTCTTAACAATGTCTTACTCTTCTGATCTTCTATTATTTATTTTTGATTGTAATTCAGGGGAAAGTTAAAACTTGTCAGTGTTTTTTCATGTTAATTATAGAGTCATTCATCAGCACTCATTCTGCATATATTCATCATTTTTCCTGAATGTATGTACATGTTATATACATGTGTGTGGGTACATACACACAAGAACACACACACACACACACACACACACACATACAATGCAATATGTCCAGTCATACAAAAATATATACATTGGTCAATGTCTCCCCATTTTCTCTAGCCCAGATCCCTGGCAATTAGTATTCTATAAGATATTATTATGAGTTCAATTGTTTTAGATTTAAAGTAAAATCAAGCATTACTTGTATTTCTTCTATGCCTAGTTTCACTTATAATAATGTTCTCATACTCAGCTATATTGTCACAAATCACAAATGGCAAGATTTACATTTTTTGTATGACTGGATAATATTCCATTGGATGTGTGTGTGTGTGCTCCCACACATGTATATCACATTTTCTTTATTCATTCATCTGTTGGACACTTAGGATGTGTCCTAAGCTGTTTCTCAGCTATTATGAATAATTAAGCAATCATTATGGGAGTGCATATAGTTCTTTGAGAACCTGACTTGACTTTATTTGGACATATATCCAAAATACAGAAACATTCTTGTCAGAAGTTCCCAAGTACTTCATGTGTTTTATTGCTAGTGTTCTCATACATCCTAGTTCCTGGGACAGTTCCAGTTTAGATATATAGTATACTTGCCAATTGCACTAATTTGGGTAATTTTATTACCCCTAAAAATATGTTGGCAATAAATTATATTATGCCAATAATCTTAGGCCAAATTCACATTATTAGTCAGAATTAGAGTTACTTTGCTCCAAAGTATAAGGGCCATATGAAATAAGTATAGAGACCTGAATTAAAAACTAAGATCTTCACCTAAAACAGAGTTAGTTGGTTGACAGAGAGTTGATTACAACATTTACAACATATGCCCTTGTTCCTTTTCTAAATTTTTAAATATCTATTTAATCTTTTATTATTCTGATCTCAAATAGAGTATGTTGCTGCTCCGCTTGAAAGCAGTTACAACAGAAAAAGCTAAAGTTTATTTGACATATTATGTAGAAGTATTTGGAAATTTCATTTAGGGAAAAAATAATCCTGCCTAACTTTAAATATCAAGATAGAGTATCTTTCACTATAAGTAATACATATGGTTTCAATCACACAGGTTTCTAAATGTAGCAGGATATTTATGCTACAGTCCAAACTTAGAAATAAATGTAATCCCAGCACTTTGGAATACTGAGACAGGAGAATCACAAGTTCAAAGCCAGCCTCACCAATGGCAAGGTTCTAAGCAAATCAGTGAGACCCTGTCTCTACATAAAACACAAAATAGGGCTGGGAATGTGGCTCAGTGGTTGAGTACCCCTGAGTTCAATCTCCAGTACCAAAAAAGAAAGAAAGAAAGAAAGAAAGAAAGAAAGAAAGAAAGAAAGAAAGAAAGAAAGAAAGAAAGAAAGAAAAGAAAAGAAGGAAGGAAGGAAGGAAGGAAGGAAGGAAGGAAGGAAGGAAGGAAGGAAGGAAGGAAGGAAGGAAGGAAGAAAAGAAAAGAAATAACCCCCTCTAATGAGGAATCCAGAAATCAAATTATTTTGCTGTTTTCATTTGGAGAATAATTTATCTTTTAGGCATATGTACCTATTATCTGGAAAATGGAGGGCATTAATATGCTTTGTCTTTCAAAGACTATGAAGTATAAGCTTCTTGACCTGTGTTGTTTATATACTGGCCTGGGTAAAGGGATACTAGTTGCATATTCTCAAAGGCTGATACCTTATCCTGTGGAGATATGGCAGTTCTAATGATGAATAGTAATTTTGGAGAGGAATTGATTTATAAGGATGAGAGTGAAGACCAAGAACTTTAATACTGGAAAGCCAATGACAGTTATATTGGGATGTTTTTTAGGTAGTAGAATTGTAGCCTCAAATTGATTTCCCTCTGAAGGACTATATTGGTTTGTTCTAGGAAACTAGGGCCAGTGAAACAATCCTCCAACACAGAGCAGCTAGCTATGGAAAACCATTGTTGAACGGTAATTCTGTGTGGTAATAAGAAACAAAGGCAGCAATAGTAAGAGAAGCATCAGAACCAGAGCTTTCTCTTGATATTGATGTAATTAAATTAACTTCCTTATTGGATTATAAAAACCTGGGGATTCTTGGACACCATGAGTAAATGGGAGTTCCAGACAAAATACACTGGGATTTCTGTTAATTTATAAATATGTTCTCAAGACAATTTTAATATAAATCAAGGAAATGAGAAAAATGGGTATATCAGCATTCCAAAATTGAAGAATGATGCATTCTAGCTAACTTAGAAGATAATGAAACAATTATATAATACCAGGGATGAAAGAATCCTTAAATATCATCTCTCTACTCATTTATCTCATGTTCTTCTCACTTTCCATCTTCCTGCTGAGTATATCCTTACCTCATACTGTGCCTGAAGTGAATTCATCCCTTTCAAAAATCTCTGATGTTTAAAGGACTTTAAGTGAAATATATTTCTAGGGTAACATAAAATTATTAGTCTTGGCTCTTTTCTTTGTGTCTTACACACAAGTTCGAATTGTATTTGTACAAGAACATCATGCAAATATTTGAAGGAATCTATAATATCAGCTGTGAATTACCTCTTTCTTTGTCTCTCCTTAATTTTTCATCTTAAAACTAAACATTTCTAGTTTATTCAAAAATTCCTCAAGCATCATGAACTTTAATCCCTTATTATCTTGGTCAATTTTTAAAATTGTGTTCCAGCTTGCCTATAGTCTCCTATCATATAATACTCAGAATTCAGAGGGTGTTGAATATTATTTCCTAGATACTATCTGATGATTTATTTTGTGTATGTTTTTCACTAAAATAACCAATAAAATATTATTTACTCAGCAATCTCTGAATGCTTTTGTCTCAAAATGGAATTTCCTTCTTTCTAGAAGTCTGAACATTTGTTTATGAACGTTGTATCTAGAATGGGGTTTTTGTTCTCTAACAGTAAATGACTTTAATTTTTTATTTTTTATTTGTTCTAATTAGTTATACATGATAGTAGAATGCATTTCAATTCATTGTACACAAATTGAGCACAACTTTTCATTTCTCTGGTTGTACACACAGTAGAGTTACACAATATGTGCAGTCATACATGTACATAGGGTAATGATGTACATCTCATTCCACTGTCATTCCTCGCCCCCTGCCCCTGCCCTTCCCTCCCTCCTCTTTGCCCAAAGTTTTTCCATTCTCCCCACACCACCTCCCATTATGGATCAGCATCCACTTATCAGAGAGAACATTCAGCCTTTGGTTTTTTGGGATTGGCTTAATTTGCTTGGCATGACGTTCTCAAACTCCATCCATTTAACTGCAAATGCCATAATTTCATTCTATTTTAATGCTGAGTAATATTCAATTGGGCATATGTACCACAGTTTCTTTATCCATTAATTTATAGAAGGGCATGTAGATTAGTTTCACAGTTTAGCTGTCGTGAATTGAGCTGCTATAAACATAGATGTGGCTGTGTCACTACAGTATGCTGAATTTAAGTCCTTTGGGTATAAATCAAGGAGTGGAATAGCTTGGTCAAATGGTGGTTCCATTCCAAGTTTTCTAAGGAATCTCCATACTGCTTTCCAGATTGGTTGCTCCAATTGGCAGTACCACCAGCAATTTATAAGTGTACTTTTTTCTTTCTCTCAAAATCTCACCAACATTTATTATTCCTTGTATTCTTTTTTTGGGGGGGGAGGACTGGGGTTTGAACTCAGGGGCACTCAACCACTGAGCCACATCCCCATCCCTATTTTGTTTTTATGTAGAGACAGGGTCTCAGTGAGTTGCTTAGCACCTCGCCATTACTGAGGCTGGCTTTGAACTCGCAATTCTCCTGTCTCAGCTTCCCAAAGTGCTGGGATTACAGGCATGTGCCACCGCGCCCAGCTATTGCTTGTATTCTTGATAATTACCATTTTGACTGGAGTGATATGAATATTAGAGTAGTTTTGATTTTCATTTCTCTAATTTCTGGAGATGTTGAACATTTTTTTGTATATTTGTTGATTGATGGTATATCTTCTTCTGAGAAGTGTCTGTTCAGATCCTTAGCCTATTTATTGATTGGGTTGTTTGGTTTTTTTGGTGTTGAGTTTTTTGAGTTCTTTATATATCCTGGAGATTAGTGCTCTATCTGATGTGTGTGTGGCAAAAATTTGCTCCTAGAATGTAGGCTCTCTGTTCACCACATTGTTTCTTTTGCTGAGAAGAACCTTTTAGTTTGAATCCATCCCATTTATTTATTCTTGATTTTATTTGTTTCATTTTAGGAGTCTTATTAAGGAAGTCAGAACCTAACCCAATGTGATGAAGGTTTAGGCCTACTTTTTCTTCTATTAGGCGCAGGGTCTCTCATCTAATTATTAGGTCCTTGATTCACTTTGAGTTGAGTTTTATGCATGGTGAGAGATAGTGGTTTAATTTTATTTTGCTGCATATGAATTTCCAGTTTTCTCAGCACCATTAGTTGAAGAGGTTATCTTTTTGCCAATGTATGTTTATGATGCCTTTGTCTAATATGAAATGACTGTATATATGTGGATTTGTCTCTGTGTCTTCTATTCTGTACCATTGGTCTATATGTCTACTTTGGTGCCAATACCATACCATTACAGTTACTATCATCTTATAAGATCTTCTTCAATGTCTTCTTTAGTGTTGTCATTTTTGTTGTATACGTCTTTTACCTCTTTTTTTAGATTAGTTCCCAAGTATTTTATTTTTTAAGCTATTGTGAATGGGGTAGTTTTCCAAATTTCACTTTCTGAGGGTTCATCACTCATATATAGAAATGCATTTGATTTGTGGGTATTGATTTTATATCCTGCTACTTTGCTGAATTTATTTATTAATTCTAGAAGTTTTTTAAAAAATTTAGTTGTAGATGTACACAAGACCTATATTTTATTTATTTTTATGTTGTGCTGATAATTGAACCCAGTACATCACATGTGCAAGGCAAGCACTCTACCATTGAGCCACAAACCCAGCCCAATTCTAGAAATTTTCTGGTGGAGTTGCTTGGATCATCTAAGTATAGAACCACAAATGGTGGTAGTTCAAGTTTTTCTTCTCCTGTTCATATCCCTTTAATTTCTTTCATCTGTCTAATTGATCTAGAGTTTCAAGAACTATGTTGAAAAGGACTGGTGAGAGGACATCCATGTCTTGTTCCAGTTCTTAGAGGGAATGCCTCCAATTTTCCTCCATTTAGAATAATATTGGCCTTTGGCTTAGCATAGATAGCTTTTACAATGTTGAGGTATGTTCCTACTATCCCTAGGTTTTCTGGTGTTCTGAACACAAAAGAGTGTTGTATTGTATCAAATTATTTTCTGCATCTATTGAGATGATCATATGATTTTTATCTTTAAGTCTATTGATGTGATAATTACATTTATTAATTTCTGTATGTTGATCCAACATTGCATCCTTGGGATGAATCTCATTTTTTCATGGTGCACTATGTTTTTAATATATATTTTATGCTATTTGCCAGAATTTTATTGAGAATTATTGCATCTATGTTCATTTGGGTTATTGGTCTAAAGTTTTCTTTCCTTGAGTTGTCATTGTCTGCTTAGGTATCAGGGTAATCCTAGCCTCATAGAATGAATTTGGAAGGGTTCAATCCTTTTCTCTTTCATGGAATAATTTGAGGAGTGTTGGTATTAATTCTTTTTTTGTGGATCTTGTAGAACTAGGCTGAGTACTGGTCTGGTCCCAGGCTTGCTTAGTTGGCAGGCCTTTGAGGGCATCTTCTATTTCCTTGCTTAAATTTGATCTGTTTAAATTGTGTATGTCCTCTTAGTTCAGTTTGTGTAGATAATATGGCTCTAGAAATGTGTTGGTGTCTTCAGCGGTTTCTACTTTACTGGAGTATAAATTTTCAAAACAGTTTCTAATTATCCTCTGTATTGTTTTTTATTTCCTCTTCAAGGAATATTTTGTCAAGAATGTTCTGTAGTGCAGGCTTTCTCAGTGTAAATTCTTTTAACATTTATCTTGGAATGATTTTATTTTGTCATCAAATCTGAAGATTAATTTTACTGGACATAAGATTCTTGGTTAACATCCATTTGTTCTCAGACCTTGGTATATGTTGTTCTAGAATCTCCTAGCTTTGAGGGTCTGGGTTGAGAAATCTGCTGAGATCTGAATTGGTTTCACCCTATTTGTAATCTGAAACTTTTCTCTTGCAGCTTTTAAAATTCTATTCTTATTCTGTATGATAGGCATTTTTATTATAATGTGATTTGGTATAGATTTGTTGTAAGTTTGTACTCTTGGTGTCCTGTAAGCCTCTTATATTTGATTTTCCAATTTATTCTTCATGTTTGGGAAATTTTCTGCTATTGGTTCATTGAAGGGATTGTGCATTCCTTTGGTTTTTATCTCTGTGCCTTCCTCTATCCCAATAAATCTTAGATTTGGTCTTTTGATGTTATCCCATAATTCTTGGATGTCATATTCATGGTTCCTTAACATCTCACTGTGTGGTCAACTTTACTCTCAAGAGTTTATATTTTTCCTTTATTGTCTAAGATTCTGTCTTCCAAGTGATCTAGATTTTTGGTAATGCTTTTAGAAGATCCAAAATATTCCACCAAAAATCTTCTAGAACTAATAAATACATTTGTGTTCCTATATATCTAGTGAATTTCTAATTTGATTCTTTTTCCAAGAGTTCTTATTTGTTTATTTTCAATATGTTTATTTATTTATTTAAATGGTCTTTTGTCTCCTATATTTGCTTTCTTACTTCATTCCTTACATCTTCTTTTTAGTTTGCTAAAAATTTTACTAATCTCTTCATTTAGTTTTTCTTATGAATTTCATCTACTTCCATATCTGCAGGATTTATGATTAGACATTAGTAAATTTGGTTTATTGTTTCCTTCATTTAAAGGATTTCTGGGGTTTGTTTTTTTTTTCAGAATCTCTGTTTTTTGACATAATCTTTCACTACCAGTATTTGCTCTTTTATCTCTGTTGGAGTGATCAATTGTTGTCTGTATTTCCTCTCTTATGTCATTGTTACATTTGCAGATCATTTTAATTATGTACATTCTGAACTCCTTCCCTGACATTTTATATACTGTGCTGTCAATAGCTTCTATTATGTCATCATCTTTGTTTGTTTGGGGCACTTTTCTTCTCATTCTTTCCATCTGTATTCCCCTATGGCAGTGCAGATTTGAGGTATTACAGTTTCTACCTTATAATCTTATTATATCCCTGCAGGTTACCAATGTCTTACCTTTTGGGGGGAGATAAATATTAAGAGCACTCATTACAAAATTGTATGCAGCCTTAAACCAAAGAATTCCTGTTTAGATGATTACAGTTTTGTCACAATAAACAGAAATAATGTGTTCAATTATTATCTGCAATATAAATAGGTTTGCAAGAGAGTCTATAGGTTCTAATGGTGGAAAAAGGGAGAAATAGAGTTGAGGCATAGAGTTTGACGTTTATGAGGTAGGTGGTAAGAATACAGAAGTATTAGATCATATGAAGAGTGAAGGATGATTCAAAAGAAGTTGGCTGTTAAAAGGAGAAAAGAAAGAAAGAGGCAACCCAGTGCAAGGCTCTCTCCTGCCTCTGCAACAAGATGGTGGCTATTAGCACACCTATCAGGGATACCTCTGGTATAACCAAGCCTACAGGGACCTTAGTGATGGTTTCCCATGTCCTGGCTGCTGTCCCTACATGGAAGTTGCTACATCCTTAATTGGTGGTGGGGTAGCATCAAACCCATAAGTATCCTGTTGTTGGGCTTCCAGCCACTGGCTGATGTCTAAAGATAGAAGCTGCCACAACTAAATATGGTGGTGGCAGCAGTGGGGATAACCTGAGATGGCATTTGAGGTGTCCCAAGATGGCAGTGACTACTTTTAGAGACGGGACTGGCTAAGCAGTGGCTTTGGGCAGTCTGTTTGGAGATGCAGCCCTGGGCTGTGCAGGCAAGGTCCTCAGTGCAATGTGGAATCCTATGCCTGTGCCTGTGCCTGGGCTCTTAAAGCATTGGTGGGGTGGTTCTGGGCCTGGGCTTGGGCTCTGTGCTGGTTGTGAGGCTTGTCATGATCCTGTCTCATCTCCACAGGTGTCGACAAGACTGTCCTGGACCTGCCTGGTTTCCATGGGCATCAGTGGGGCTGTCCTGTCCCTGCCTGGTCTCTGTGTGAATCAGCAAGACTGTCCTGAGCCTTCCTGGTCTCCACACAGATCCAACTTTAATGTTTTAAATGCAAGTGCTAAAATTAACCTGAAAATCAATTTATTATCTCATCCAGGTAGAACTTTCTTGATTCTGTGTAAATTTTCCAGCATACTTGCAACTCTAGCTTTTTGACAGTTTAAAACATGATAATTTTCCTTCTTCAGTATTTGTTCAAGCAATGAATAAAACTGTTGGGAGAAAGAGTTACATTTTTCCATGCTGTAAGACATATCTCCTACATTTCACATTGACTAACCAGTATCTTTACAGAAAGCCATTCAACGAGCTACAAATCCACCTAACTATACTAGCAAATTACATTTTTGTTTTTATCCTGTATTCAAAAATATCCAAGAGAACTTGCTAAATGACTTGCTGAAATACAAATTCACTGTCTATGGAGTTTCCTTTAGCTCTCAGTCTAGTGATACCATAAAAATGAGAAGTAAATTTAGAAATTATTAAAAGATAAAGTCATTGACATCTACCCCATATTATTAAGCAAGCTTCAAGTTGAGAAGCTTTAAATGAAATCAAGAAAAAACAAAGTTAGTCAAAATTAGGTAGACAAGAATAGACTATTAGCAGTGAAGCCTTTCTTACATAACACAGTACTAAAGATGCTACTGGAATTCTCAAAGGATTTTCCATTACTGGACCTCTTAGGGTATAGTTTCTCCCCTAATTCCATTAAGAATGCCTTTGTTGATTAACCTTTTCTGTTGTTGCTTTCCATATACTGAAAGAATTATGTGAAATAACACATTTGGGACCTTTACTAAAAGAATGTCTAATGAATATAATTCTCCATAAATAAGCTTGTTTATTTTCATGTCTGGTTCCACTGATATCATAGAAAAATAGAAAGCACATGCAGTTGGAAGAGCTTTAATAAAACTCTGTGTTGTGCAAGAGTGTTCATGTTCTTTTCAGTGTTTATATTCTGTTTTTCATCATTCTTGTTAATAACCTCTTCTTGGGTAACAGAACAATGCTTTGGCAATGACCCAGGGTATTCTGTAAAGATGTCATGGTTAATTTAGATAAATATTAGATTTTCTACATCTTCTGGCAGTAAAGATTGTTGTTCAGTATCAATGCTTCTAGCAGTACTAAATACTATGTGTGGGTGTGTGCTGGATAGCAGATAACCTTGATGAAATATAGCCCATCTAGTTAAGGGTAGCAAGAGAATGATTGCTTTCCCAAACCACTTTTTCAAAGTGTCTTCCTTCTGTCTTTGACTCTATCTATTTTCAAAGATTTTTCTTTTCATTTCAAATGCTATTGGCTATGGAAGTAAAATTGAATGTCACTCCTCTGACATTCTAAATATGGATAATTTTTTTCTCTTCTGTTTTTCTATTTAAATATCTGCATTCATTTCCTTATGTTTAACTTCCTCAATAAATTCTGTACTTCTCTTTGAGTTCATAGGCATCTCCTTATCCACATTCAGTTGAATACTGAAAAATGAGGCATTGGTGACACAGAAAAAGAAGCACCCAATTTATTGGTTTGTCAGAAAATATTTCTCAGAGAAAGTTTAATTTGTATTCAGACTATGATTATAAGTAGGACTTTACAAATGTGGGAAGAAGGACACGAGAGACAGATGAAATATCACATGTACACATGAGGTAGAATAGTGTGCATGGGAAATTTTCTTAAAAATGCATGACTGTTGTAAAGGGGAAGGACAAATTAGCTGAAAATAAGGATAGATGAACACACAGAATGTAGATTATGAAAGGCCTTACATTTCAGTGAATGATGCAGAAAAATGCATGAATTGTGAAGAGGATGATGTTATTAAGTTTGTGTGCTAAAAGTAGCATTCTGAAGAAATTTTAGAGGATATATTATAGAGTGTGAAAACCAGAGGTAAAATAAGAATTATAAAAATAATTCAAGTGAGAAATGATGAGAGCTTGACCCAAGGCAGCGACAGCAGAGATTGAGAAGAGAATGGTACCAGAAGTCTTATTGATTGATTTTGTGCCAGGGGATATTTAAAAAGAAAGAATACAATGATATTCCAAGAAGGTTTAGGTGACAAGATAGATAGTACCACACAGGAGGATAGGGAATATGTGAAGTAGAGACAGAGTGAAGAGAGATGAAAACATTTAGTTTTAGAGATGTTTGTTTTGAGAGAACTTTGCAACAAACAGCTGGTGTGGGAGGGTGTTAGTTATGAATTAAATACCAGGAGAGAAAAATGAGAGCTTTCTGAAGAAGAGCATGTCAGCTTAAATTTGGTAGTAGAAGCTGAAAAATTGTTTGATATTGCTGAGAATGAGCATGTGGAATAAAAAAAAAGTATAATGCACACACACACACACACACAAATACACAGAGATATTGAATGAGGAGAATGTCCTGGATAATTTCCCAAAATACATGGTAGTTTTATTATTTATCTTGTGTATATCCTTAATTATTTTAGTAGATCTCTAATCTGGTCTCTTTATCATTATAACAAAGTTTCGTTTAAAATTTAAAAAGAAATGATCATGTTATCTCAGAGTTGTCAGATTTTTTCCCACTTAAAGGAAATCTCCAAGCCAGGCACTGTGGCGCAAGCCTATAATCTCAGTACTTATGGAGGCTGTGACAGGAGAATTGCGAGTTCAAAGCCAGCCTCAGCAATGGCAAGGCGCTAAGCAACTCAGTGAGACTCTGTCTCTACATAAAACACAGAATGGGGCTGGGGATGTGGCTCAGTGGTCAAGTGCCCCTGAGTTCAATCTCCAGTACCAAAAAAAAAAAAAAATTATCCAACTTTGTAGTCATATAGACCTAATTGAAGTCAACTTGCACCACTCACTATTATGATCTTAGACAAGTGAATTAATCATTATAGGGAATAATATTACATCCTACAATGTTGTGGATGTGTTATATCTAGCATAATATATGGTCCAGATCAGTTGTTCAGAAAGTGCTATAATATAATTCTTAATTATTTGCTTGAAGACATTGTTTAATATCTCCCATATGGTGAGTATTGAGTTAGGTATTAGATATATAGTGATGAAAAAATTATATACTTCATATATGTGACTTTCCCTCTCCTTGCTAAGGTTTGGAAAATAGTCTACTTTTATTTCACTGATAAGTTTGTCAATGTCATTAGTCTGCATTTCTATGACTTCTTCTATCCTGATGACTCTTAATTTTGGTCTCTTAATGTTCCAGAATTTTTGTATATTTTGGTCATGGTCTTTAATTTTGTCCTTTTACATACTGTTTACTGAGTGCTTCTGCTCAAATACCTATCTTTGATGCCTGAAGTTCTGTTTTCTATACAATCTAGTCTGTTGGTGATACTTCCAAGTGAATTTTTTATTTCATTTACTATATCTTTCATTTTCAGGAGTTCTGACTGCTTTCTTCATAGAATATCTATTTATTTAAATGGTCTTTCATCTTCCTGTAAAAGTGATCTTTAGTTTATTCTTTAATTTGTTTCATAGATCTTCCTTTAGTTCATTAATAATTATAATAATCATTTAAGAAATATTTCTTTGTGCTGGATGCGGTGGCACATGCCTGTAATCCCAGTGGCTCAGGAGGCTGAGGCAGGAGAATTGTGAGCCAGCCTCAGCAATGTTGAGATTCTAAGCATTCTAACAAAATTCATTATTTGGTAACAATGAATTATCAAATACAACTGGTTGTATTGGCTCTCAGTGAGACCCTGTCTTTAAATAAAATACAAAATAGGGCTGGGGATGTGGCTCAACGGTTGAGTACCTCTGAGTTCAATCCCTGGTACCAAAAAAAAAAAGTAAAAAGAAAGAAAAAAAATGTATTTCTTTGTAATTTTGTACCCTTCCATGACTGTGTGTTCCTTTGTTGGGGGATTGTAACATTGAGAGGGACTCATTTGCATGTTTCATCATGTTTCAGAGGTCTTAGACTTGTGCATCTGTTCAGATGGATTCCTCTTCCTGTTTTGTGAGGGTGTCTGTTGGTGTGAAGTTGTCCCTTTTGTGATAAGTCCTGTGTTTCTCTTAGCTTCAACACATAGGCTCAGTGTAATCCAAATGTTAGTTTCAACCACCAATGACTCAGTTTGCCACTCTTGTAAAACTGCTGTGACACAGTGGGTTTTTCTGAGCCTTCTTTGAGAGCAAGGGCTGGATATTATTAAATCCATTGGTCTTTGAGTTGCTAGCTCAGCTGTCACCTGGAGTGGCCTGGAACCAAAGCTGGTTGTATTGGCTCTCAGCTTTCTTTCTCTCCAGTTTAAATTTAGACAGAATGGGAAGTAGTGAAAACAGGTATTTTCTCCATTTGAACTATGTAGATGCTTTTCCAAGGCAGGACTAACACAGAGTTCTAAATGTGAAGTTCAGCCAACAGGCCTTTAGTTCTGATCAACCTTTGGAGCTTTGTTGTGAGGTATCTGCTCCAGAGAGAAAAGCTTCACACACCCTATTGCTAGGCTGGTTTGGATCTTTGCTAGGCATCTGGATCTGTGAGGGGTGTGGGGATGTGGGATGGGAGGGGTTGTCCTGAGAGCTCCAATTTTTATTTTTGTACACTCCACTTCCCACTAATGTCTTCCTCCCAGGATCAGACCTCTAACATAAATTTGCCCACCTATCCAGGTTTGGGGATCTCTCTGGCTTATTCTGCAAGCCACCAAGCCCAGAGGAATAGCAAGAAACACTCTGCTCCATATCCATGGCTTGACTCCCCCAGAGACAATCCCCTTGGTCTGCCTCAGTGATGCCCTCCCAAGGAAACTCTAGATCTCATGGCAGGAGCATGTAAGGATAAACAACTAATGCTTTTTATGAACTCTTTGACTTCCCCACCCCAAGAAAGCCATGATGCAAACACCCCAAGTTTATGACTAGTGGCAACTGTTCTCTCTTTAACCAAGAAGTATGGTACACCTCTCACACTCCCATTTGCTGTGCTGCCTCTGTGTTACTTAAGTTCATACCACCTCTCTGTTACACAGGTTCCTTTGTGCCAGCTTTTCTTCACAAATTGAGTCTTTCTTTCTGCTTGTGTTGTCCTGCCGCTCCACAGTGGTCCAGCCCCAGGGTGTTATCAGAAGGTTTCCAGAGTTTTTTTTTTTTTTCCTGTCCTATGTTCAAAATGCCTGAATTATTATCTCTATGTTTCTAATATTGAGATTTGGTATATTGCCTCTGTCACCCACCACACTGGGTAGCTATATTCCCACTGCTTGAATCCTGAGTCTGAGAGGAACTAGAAATCATATTCTTCCTCTACTCCACCATCTTTGTCTCCATGGAAAATAAATTTGATATAGCATCTAACTTCATAGAAAATTATTATCATTATTATTATTAAATCCCATATTTACATATCAATTTTCACAGACTATATATATAAACACACACACACATACATACACACATTTGTAATAGTAATCTTGTTAAGAGACAGGGCCTATGAGAGGCAATTAGGTAAGAAGGATAGAGTCTTCATGAAATGCATTAGTGCCCTGATAAAAGAGACCCCAGAGAGACTCCTGCCCTTGTCTCTACCATCTTGTGAGGACAGTGCTAAGATTCTATCCAAAGAAAAGGTCCTCAACTTGACCTAGGATTTTAAAAGATCCAGAAATGTGAGAAGTAAATTTCTGTTATTTATAAGCTACCCAGATTATGACTTGTTTTTTTAATAACAACCCAAATGGACTAAGATATCTTGGAAGCTAATTTTTTAAAATAGCATGCTACTAGTGTGTTTTAAAATACAGGCTTAAAAAATTTCAGGATATTTAAACTTTGATATTTTAAACTCTGGATAATTTGAAGTACAGTAATATTTTGTATATACACATACAAGGATTAAAATATTTTATTTCCAAATAAAATCAATTACACATTGTAAAAATAATTTTGATTTGTCTGAACATTATTTATCTTTCTCCAAATTAAGTGTAAAATGAGTACATCAAAACCCGTAGGAAAATTTGCTCGTCCTCTACTCCCAGTACATCACCACACAATAAGGAGTAGCTTTCTGACCCCCATCTTCTTATTGGGGAGGAGAGAAAAGATTGCACTATATAGCTAACATTTTAATGAGATCCACTCAAACAAATGACTTCTGTTTTCTTTGTCTTAGAAAATTGACGGAATATGAGATACTCTCAAGACCTAAGATATTAAAGCCTTGTATGAATTCTGGGTTTGTTTGAGCCATCATAAGGCAGGAAGTGTGCTTTTCTGGGAACTCATGGGTAATATTCCCTGGTTTGAGAAAGCCCAGATCATGCTGGTGCCCTAACTTAGCTCATAGCCCTAAGTTCAAATGCAGGCACCCAGAGATAGGTATAAACTGCCAAGCCCCAAACAAACTTGGTTTCCCCATTTTTATCCTGCTTTCTTAAAGAAGCACCTCACATGCATTACAGGTAATATTGCTAATTTTTTTTTTTTTGGTACTGGGGATTGAACTCAGTGGTACTCGACCACTGAGCCACATCCCCAGCCCTATTTTGTGTTTTATGTAGACACAGGGTCTCACTGTGTTGCTTAGCACCTCACCATTGCTGAGGCTGGCTTTGAACTCACAATTCTCCTGTCTCAGCCTCCCTAAGTGCTGGGATTACAGGCTTGAGCCACCGCGCCCGGCTAATATTGCTAATTTTTCTGGTCAAATAAAAATATTTATTAAGTCACTTCTAACTGTTTAAATAGTTTTACAGTGCTGGACCATTCTTTACAGTTTAAGGCTAATGATGTTCCAGCTTATATCAACTTTTTCTACAATTTGAAAAAAAAAATGAAAAAGGAGAAACAGAACCTCACATAACCCCACTAAATCTCACAAAATTATTTTAATTTTTGAAATTGTGATATTAAAACTGTCACTGCTGCTGAGTGACACATGGAGCAATAGATTAAACCAGATTCAGCAATAATATAAGGTAGAGGCTTTGCTTGTATATTTCCAGAAAACCTAATCTGTCATTGTGAACAAAACTGAAGGACTTGAAGCATCAGGATGAGCAGATAGCTCAATGATAAGGAGGTGTTAAGACTCCAACCACAATGTTTGTGGCCATGATTGCTCTATTGAGCTGTCAGTTAAGTAGAATCTATGGAGAAACTTATTGGACCTATAACCCAGATCTACTTTTAGTACACCAACTGTGTAGACTGGAAAATCCATCCCAGTATTTACTAATAATACTTATATGATGGGATGTCTCACAAACAATCACAATACACCTATCCATGTGACTAAATGTAATTATTATACTGGCTATAGTGGGAAATCCCTATATGTTGGTCCCATGATAAATATGCTGGCTGTGTTAAAAGTAACTTTCAAGGAAAAGACAGCATGTAGGAGACCTAGACAAGCCAATTATACTGACTCTTGAGATTTAAAATCATATGTCCAAACATTTATTAAAATGGGACTTTCACATAACAGGCCAGTTATTCCTACAGAACATCCACCAGTACCTTATTGCCCTAATAAGTCTACAATATAATTTGGTGACTTTTCTAAATGGATGGATTGTGCAAATATGTTACCAGTACAACATAAAATCTGTAGAAGTAGTGCATAGGTTTTGGACTGGTCTCCAATAATTAATAAAAGACAGCTATGGTGCAAGCCTGTAATCCCAGCACTTAGGGAGGATGAGACAGGAGAATCGCGAGTTCAAAGCCAGCCTCAGCAATGGCGAGGCGCTAAGCAACTCAATGAGATCCTGTCTCTAAATAAAACACAAGATAGGGCTGTGGAGGTGGCTCAGTGGTCAAGTGCCCCTGAGTTCAATCTCCAGTACCAAAAAAAAAAAAAAAAAAGACAGCTATGCCAGGATCCTATAACTCCTGGAGAATTTGTTAGTAATATCCTAACTTTCACTGAAGGTGGCATACAAAAGGATCTCTACCATTTGATAGCTGCCTCAGATTTTCTCCATCTTACTTTTGGCCACATGCCTAATTTTATAGGCAGGAACTGCAAGGAGGGTTCCTGCTATGGCCTGTGAGCCTGTGTTCAATCTCCTTATACTTTAATTACTGGAAATGTAAGAGTAAAGAGAAGAAATGATAAATATCATGCAATTTGTAAAAGATGTAATCTAACTAATTGTATCACCAGATTTAATAGAAGGAAAGGAACATTAGTTATTCATCAATCTTCCTTTGCCTTACTCCTAGCTAATGTTTCAGAGACAATGAATATGCTGATGCTAGGGTTCAAGTTTTACAACAGATACATGCTCAGATAACCAGATGCAGGCAAGCTTCCAGCCTCATAATTCTTGGAAAGAATTAGATGAATATTGATGAAAAAATTGAGACTAAATTAAATACTTTGAAAGCTACTGTCACAAATATAGAAAATGAACTTTCTGCTCTCAAATTTAAACAAAGACTTAAATACGATGCTGACTATACATATGTCTGCATTACTGCAGCCAAATATAATGCTTCCCAATGGGATTAGAGAAAGGTCAAAAATCATCTAATGAGCATTTGGCATAGCAATAATAATAGCTTAGACCTTATGGAGTTTCACCGTCACATTCAGAATATTCTGAATAGGAGTATTCATCTCATGGACCTTGGATCTCTAGCTGAACAAATACTTCATGAATTAAATAGCTGTAATCCTGGAAATATGCTGAAACATTCTGCATGGTAAATTATTGGAATGATATGTTTGCTACTAATTCTTTTTTTAAATATCTTTATTTTATTTATTTATTTTATATGGTGCAAAGGGTCAAACCCAAGTGCCTAACACATGCTGGGCAAGCCCTCTACTACTGAGCCACAACCCCATCTCTGCTACTAATTATTTTAATGTGTTGTAATAATAGGTTCTCATACCCTCAGATCCAAGGTCTGGAAACTCCAAATAACTGCACAACACTTTCAGTTAAAAAGTAAAGAAGGGGGAGATGTTGGAAGTTGTGTATGAATTATGGGTGTGTTTGAGCTATCATAAGGCAGAGAGGTTGCTTTTCTAGCAATTCCTGGGTGACATTCCCTGGTTCAAGAAAGTCTAGATCATGCTGGTGCCCTGACTTATCTTACACCTCTGAGTTCAAAAGCTGTTTTACCCCAAGTTAAAAAATAAGGCTATAATTTCATGTTTCTTTGCAGAAATTTAGTTAATTCTTTTGCATATAAGCAGTATGTAATAAATTTTTATTAAATTAAGATGCTCACTACCCTCAGTCCCATCAGTGCGATTACTGGAATAATTATTTTCATCCAAGGTCATGTATAGTACCAAATTTGTTTCAGTGACTTTCTAAATCCTGGATACTTTTTAAAAATTATTTTTAGTTGTACATGTACACAATCTATTTTCATTATTTTTATGTGGTGCTGAGGATCTAACCCAGTGCCTCACACTTGCCAGGCAAGCACTGTACCACTGAGCCACAACTCCAGCTCTCTGGATACTTTTTATAGAGAAACATTTATATGAACATTTAGCTCTTTTTCCCTTGTTCTCTATATCTATTAAACTATTACTCTGTTGTTTTATTTCCAGTCTTTCGATACATTATATTTATCATTGACTCCTACTTTTTAACTTTTCTCTCTCATTAAATAATTACCCATCTTTACTTACTTTTCTATAGCATCTCACTGTCAGACTCTATTTAGTTTATATGTTAAGGTTCACTTCAAAGTTTCACTATGTAACAATATCCAACATGCTTTCATTACTTGATAATGGTAAAAGAGATGAAAGAATTCTGGAGTATAAGTGGGAGGACTGTAGAGTAAAATTCAGAGAAAAAAATATTTTGAAAGACCTTTCTACAACTATTATAAAACGTCATGAAATATCATGGGGGTAAATTTCTATGCAATAATTGTTGATGTGAATTGAAAAGTATAATTATCTCCTAAATGAGTGAATATTACAAAGCAATAAAATGAGTTATTCTTTGACACCACATAATATTCAAAATATCTACATTTAAAATATTGTAAAAACATTTGTCCCTTACCTATTCATAAAAGTAACAAAATAATAAGGTAAATGAAAACTACTTGAAAACACTTTGGGTGGTGGCCAGTTTGTTTTAAAGGTCATTGGATTAGAAACGTTACTGATATTTGAGGTGACGAACAGGTTTCTGCTGTTATCCCATCTGTATTTCACTTGAATTTCTGGATAATCATAATTATGAAACATTTAGGTGGTATTTTGAAAAAAATAAATAGCTTCCTACACATGCTGCTGACCTGAGAAAATTAATGCAAATAATAGTATTTTAACCTTCTTCATTCTTGATCTACACCAGGGAGAAATCACAGACTATAGTGAAAAAAAAAAAGCATTAGCAAAGAAAAAAGCAACTAATTACCAACTGAAGCAGACTTGTTCACATTTAGAAAAAAACATATATTTTGAGTGTATAAAATGTGCAAGATAATTGAACTTAGATGTTAAAAACAGTTGAATATTTCACAGGGAATAACCTTAAGTAAGACTGGGAAACTAAAAAGAATGGAAGCAAATAGATAACAACAAAGCATGGGAAAGTAAGTTCAAATAATAATTAGCAAATAAGAAATGCATTTTGAAAAATGAGGTGTAAGTTTATCTAACTTTAACTAAATGTCTCACAAAAATTTGAATTTGGAAAATTAATACATTAGTTCACTATAATTATAACAAACTGTGGGCAAAGTATTTTCCACCCAGCCATATACAGACTTTAGAGGCCACCTGCAACTGTAGAGTTCAGGTTTTAATCCATGTAAGTTACCAGACTATAAAGGATAGGTAAATCTTAGGACTTGTGGGGAATTAAAAACTATCTTATTACCTGTCCAGTAAAATGCTTTTGTTGGCATGCATGTTTTCTGCAGTGATACTTCATAAGCGCTCTTTAAAAAAAAAATTCAGTTGTCAAGAGATTTTTATTTTATTTATTTAAATGAGGTGCTGAGAATCAAATCCAGTGCCTCATACATGCTATGCAAGCTCTGTCACTGATTCACAACCCCAGCCACATAAGCTCTTTTTCATGGTGGTCAGCAGGGCATTGGGCAGAACATTTCCCATTTAGTCAATGAAAAGAAATATTGAAAGCATATAATTTTAGTATGGTTCTAAGAAAGTATAACTTTCATCAAGTTGATGTGAGAATCATGATGATAACATCTTTACAAATAAATGAGTTTTCCAAGGTGAGAGATATTAATTAGTACTATGAAGTCCATCATCAAACAGGTAAATCTGCTAGAGACAAAGGGACAACTGAATTATTAGTGACCTACTGCGCTCCTGGAAAAATGAAGTTTAATATTTGCTAAATCTATTCCATATTAGAAATCACAAAGAAATATACATATATAGGTATTAAATTATAATGTGTATTAAATTATTGTATGGATATATATACATATATATGATTATAGGGTTATAAAACTGTCAAATTAAAAGAATCTTTCATTTCATTTGATAATAGTGAATGATAATAAAATATTTTATATGATCTAGTTTTAATTTCCTTTGCTTTACATTTAATAACTCATTCAATTCTACAAATAGCCCTATAAGGCAGATATGATTATTATCCTCATTTTGAAAGTGCTAACACTAAGATACAGAGATGTTGAATAATTTGATATCACAGTAAGATTTTGAACTAAACTTGAACTGAAATCCCAAAACCCTGGTATCTGCTAATACAAAAATCAGCCTAATTTTAAGAAATATTAATTAAGCAAGTTCTCTATAATGGACAGAGTAGCAGGCAATAGAGCAAAAACAAACGCTAAGGCCGGGATTGTAGCTCAGTGGTAGAGCACTTGCCTTTCACATGTGAGACACTGGGTTTGATCCTCAGCACCACATAAAAATAAATAAATAAAATAAAGATATTGTGTCTACCTGCAACTAAAAAAATATTTAAAATAAATAAATAGTATATCTGACTTCATACATCTTTTAATTGAGAGAAGTAGATGGACATTTGTCAAGTAATGAAATACAAAATTGTAAGTTTGACAAGTGCCATGAAAAACAGTAACAGTGTACTCTGAAACTGGGAGCATCCTGGGAATCCATTGAAATGTTAAACAAGAGTTGATATGATGAGATCAGAAATTATAAACATTATTCTGGCAGTTGAATGGAAACTATTTTGGTCCTGCTGAGATAGCAATTAACACCTGATTCTTGCTAAACCCAAACCCCACTGTCCAACAATTTCCCAAACACTGGAAAATTTTATAAATGAATATCCTGGAATTTAATATACAGAGGTTGGGCTTTGAAAAAAATCTGGAGATACAAAAGGCTCTTTTGAACTGGAAAGAGAATGAGGATATGAAGGATTATAAATTTGATATAATTGATACATACATAATATTCAATCAACAACTAGAAACTATATATTCTTTCCAAGCACATAAAGATATTGTTCAAGACTGGGATATACATTTGGTCACAAAATGGTTACTTTTCTATGCTTCATAAACATTCAAGATATTATCTACATTGTCATCTGTCTAACTAGAAAAGAATCCACTTTCAAGCTCCTTCTGAAAATTGTCAGAATTCATTTTCTTCTGGTTGTAGAAATCATGGTAGCTTCCTTCTTCAAAGTCAGGAACGATAGAAATTCAAGTCTCTGACCTCTAGAACTTTTAATTGTCTTAATTTGTTAGGTCTGATCCACCAAGAATAATGTACCTTTTAATCAACATAAAGTCCAAGTGATGAAGGATTTTTATTTCTTCAAAATGTCTTTATCTTTGCCCTATAAAGGTATATCAATCAAAGAAGCAACAATCTATCACTATTTTTCATATTTTGTCACTTTGAAGCAATTCACAGCTACCATCCACACTCAGCAGTGAATTGCTTATACAGTGCATGAATCACTGCAGTTTACCTAGGCTCTGTCTCTCCAGCAGGTTTCAAAAACCTTGGAAGAACAGATAATATACAGACAATATTTTTTTTATTTCTAAAAGAAATAATATAAAAATTAACAAGAAAAACTTAAACATACAATATAATTAATTTCCCTAATATCCAAATAATTCATAGTTCAAAGCAGAAATTTTTTTAAGTTTTTTACTTGTTGTTCAAAGTAGAAATTGAAATAGATTTTTAAAATAATTATAAGTACATTATAATAAATCATTGCCTATCAAGATAAGGAATCAATAAACTTTAGGTCAGATACAATATAAATGCTGCCAGTAGTATCAAGTTTATTCTATGTTATAATTAGGGTTCAGGGGCTAGAGTTATGGCGCAGTGGTAGCGTGCTCGCCTAGCACGCGGGAGGCACTGGGTTCGATCCTCAGCACCACATAAAAATAAAATAAAGCTATTGTGTCCACCTACAACTATATATATATATATATATATATATATATATATATATATATATATATATAAAATTAGGGTTCAAATAACATAGTAAAATAAATACAGGCATGAAGATTTAAAAAGAGGCTACTAAACAACCAATATTTGTGGATAAAATGATTGTCTTGTCTACAAAGAAATTTACAGCAAAAATTAAATAGAAGAGTTATTTTAGGTAGCTACAAATCTATTCAAAAGTAAACTGCACATTTATAAGCTACAAATAGAAAGCATTTTTAAGAAATTATAATAGAATTAAAAATGCCAAATCAATACATGTAAATATAATCAAAGATATTCAAGATCTCTATATGGAAAACAAAATTCTATTGATATTTTAAAGAATACCAAAATAAAAGCAAAGATACCATTGTTCAGAATAGAGCACAATATCATGATAGTCATAATTTCCTTCCAAATTATTCTATAGATTTAGTGCATCTCCATAAAAGTTTAAATAGCATTTTTATGTAGGTTATACACTAGTTGTAAAATTTAATGGAAAGTTAAATTCAAAGATTAGGCAAGACACTTCAGAAAGATAGCAAACTTGCAGTTTCAGCTTTTAGGAGTTGCTAGGAAGCTTTAGTAATTAAGAAAAAATTACCAATAGATAGAATATAAGAGTTTAGAAAGTGACACACTTTTTTTCAAAAATAGTGAAGAGATGGGGCTGGAGTTATAGCTCAGTGGTAGAGCACTTGCCTACCATGTGTGAGGCACTTCATTTTATCCCCAGCACCACATAAAGAAAGAAAGAAAGAAAGAAAGAAAGAAAGAAAGAAAGAAAGAAAGAAAGAAAGAAAGAAAGAAAGAAAGAAATGGTGTTGTGTCCATTTACAACTAAAATAATTTTTAAAAAAAAATGTGAAGGGATGGCATCAGCAAGATGGCTGATCATCATAAGTGCATGGCATGCTTCTCTCCACAAAAACAAAGAGCAAATTGGACAAATTAAACAACAGCTATTTCACTGGAATGATTGAATCAGAATACCAAGTGCAGTAGGGATGTGGCAGAGACTTCACAGAACATGGAGACACATAAAGCCTTATATGGAAGGAAATAAGAACATTGTATTTACTGTCTGATCTCTCTAGTTGATCCCAATTCTGAACAAAGAGATATTTTGCTGGGTAGGGAACTGGTAATCAGAAGATTGCTGCTAGGCTTCACAGTCCCATACATCTCTGCAGTATTTGCTGCTGGAGAAAGCTGCAGCTCTCGTGAGCTCTGAGCACATTTTGGAGTGCTTCTGAAAAATCCAAAGTGCTGCATTGCCCCAGAGACAGAGACTAGCCTACGTTGTGTCATACCATCTCGAGTCCATGTCCATTTGGGATCTTGTGAAGCAGCCAGAAAGCCATCCCCAGCAGCTCCACCAGCACAACCTACAAGCCAAACAGGAGGCCCTGTTTGCCCTCTTACAGCAAGGGAAGCAGCTGGGTAGTCTATAGTGTACAGTTTGGTCCACAGAGGCCCCAGGAAGGAGACAGGAGGACCTAACCCATGCACCCTTAGCCTAGTAGACAACCCAGTAGCTACACCAAACCAGCTTCAATCTGGAAAATCACTGGGCAGCCCACTCTAAACAGGTCAGCCCTCTGTAGCCACACAAAAGCATCTTCACAGCCCTTGGACACTGACAGTCACTCCTAGCCAGGCTCAACAGTGAACTATGGACCCTACATAGCCTTCAGACACTGACAGGTGCACTACCCACATACTGTGCCATTCTGGGCCTTGAAGAGCAGCCTTACCTCCAAATGACCTATGAAATCTGACAGAATGCTACATACATGCAGCCACACACTCTACATTCAGAAATGCTGGTAAACTTGCCTCACCTGAGTGTTATATTGCTGCTGGTGGAGCAACCTCACAACCCCTATAGCCTAAGCCACTAGGAAACCTGCAAGCATTGCCAATACTAATTGCAGCTGAAGATGCTATACAGACACTACACTAGTGTACCTACCTAGAAACAAACAAACAAAGTTTACCCAACCAACAACCTAGGACACAACCCCAGTAGAAACAATTCATTATAAAAACTGCCATATAAAATTGGTAGAAGCACCTAATCCACCAGAAGCACAAATATGAACATAGGGAAAATGGAAGCATGAAAAAAAACAAGGTACCATTACACCTCCAAAGGCTAATTCTCTAGCAACACTAACAAAAGGAAAAGAAATGGATGAATTATCTAATAAGGAATTCAAGACAATGATTTGAAAGAAACTCAATGAGATACACAATAATTCAAATAATTCAATGAAATTAGGAAAGCAATTCATATTCACAATGAGAAATTCATTGAAGAGATGGAGATCATAAAAAAGACAAAACAGAAATCTTTGAACTAACATAATTAATGAAATAAAAATATAGTGGAGAGGTTTCACAACAGACTAGATCAAGCAAAAGAATTTCTGAGCTTGAAGACAGAGAGATCTTTTCAAAATTAGTCAATGACATAAAAAGCATACTTATACCAGATTAAAGATGTGAAATCAAAATTGTAAAAAGTGAAAATGACAGTCACTGTATAGTGCTACAAGGATCAATTTATCAAGAGGAAATAAAACTGTTACTTATATATGCACTAAACACCGGAGCACCTAATTATATCAAGCAAACATTAGATCTAAATAAAGAAATAGGTTCCTATACAATAGTACTTGAGGACTTTAATGCATTTATCAATTGACAGGTCATCCTGAAAATAAATCAACATACTGGCTATAAACATTTCAATTATTGAAGTGCCTCATTTAAAAATTTCTGAGTTTCTTTTACTTTTGCTGATTTTTCTATGAGTATATTAGTTCTCTTCTTACATTATGGAATTATTTGTATATCTTTAATACCTATGATTTGCTGGTAGATGTGTATAACAAATCTATTTTCTTCATTCTCAGTCTGTGGGTTGTATTTTTATTTTCATAAATGTATTACTTGATGGATCTGTTATTTGTGTTGGGAATTTTAAAACATTGCCTCTCTTATTCTTTATAAAATATATAATAAATTGTCATTTCAAGAAATGAAAATATTTATAGTCAGTAGGAAGAGATCCTGAATCTTGTTAATTTTCAGGAAAACTAAAATAAAAACTACAATAAGAGAACTCTTGACATATATTCAGCTAGCCGACAACAAAATTAAAGGATCAACATGAAGATTCAAAGATGTTATGTATAAATGTCTTCTTGTACATTCCTGGTGTGAGAACATTTATTTGATTCAACCTCTTTGGAAACTTGTTTTGCATTAATTTGTTAATACATATAAAAATATATTTACAAACATATCAGGAGACATATCCAAGTAAGCATAATCAATAATAGCAAAAACTAGAACAGTTTTAATGTCTATAGGAAAAAATAAACTGGGTTATTTGTAAAATGAAATATTTTTCAGCAAAGTGAGCAAACTATAGTTACTGGAGAGTGAAACTGAAGAGCATACCCAATATTTACCAGAAAGGACTACATTAAGAAATCATTTATGTATGAAGGTTTAGAATCTCTGTTATACAATAATTTTTAAATGGATTGTCTACCTTGAAAAAGAAAACAAACCCTATTCTATAGAGCATGAGTATGTTAACTAAACATAATACAGAATAAGAATAAAGAAATTCAAATAGTCCTAAAGAAAGTAAAAGGAAGAGTTCAATAAAAACAGGATATGGGAAAAAACATAAAATTGATTGTTCTTTAAAATACACAGAAAATATTCATCAACGAAATTAAGTGCTGAGCACTTCTAATCCCAGCAACTCGTGAGGCTGAGGTGGAAAGATGGAAAGTTTAGAATAAACCTCAACAACTTAAGGAGACACTGTCACAAAATAAAAGATAAAAAGGATTGGGAATGTAGCTCAGTGGTACAGTGCCCCTGGGTTCAATCCTCGGTATCAAAACAAAAAATAATGAATTAAATCAAGGATTAAACTAAATCATATAACTTGAGAAAAAAGGTATAAAACTAGAAAAGTAACCAAAAGACCCCAAGATACATAGAAAATCCGGAAGTTTAATAACAATGGAAAAAAATGATGATTGTCACCTCTAACTCTATTAAATATTTCCTGATTTAAATGGTATAATAAATAAGATTATTTCTTTTCACCAAAGAAAAGATTATTCTATTTACCATGTTTCAAATTATAGAAAAAATGTAGATTTTTTTGCATAATTCTGATAATAAAACCTGACAAATAAAATCCAAAAATATAAAGATCAATCTTCACTTATGACTGTAGACAATTTTAAATCTTTAGTAAACATGTTAGCAAATTCAATCCAGAATTGATACACCGAGTATAATTCTAGTCAGAGTCACTGAATCACAGGTGCCAAAATCAACTACAGAGCATACCCAGAATCAATTACTCCTGTCTGGTATTTCTCAGATCCCCTGTATCAAGCTTAGGCTAGTACTCCACTTTCTTTTTCCTTCATGTCAAATTGTCTGTCAAGGATCCCACGTTTCATGCCCTCTGGTCTCATCACAGCACTCTTTATGTGCTATAATGACTTCCAGATTCAAAGGAAAGGATGGGGTCCTAATTCATTTTCCCCTAGGAGGATTATCTGACTCTCTATAAATACTTGGTCACAGACACATGGGGGAGGCAATCATCTCCATTTCACAGTTAGCAAAATCAAAATACACATGAAAATTTGGACTACAGATGGCATAGCTCATCAAATTAGAATATTTTACCAAAGCAAAAAATATTGTTATGTTTCAAGTGATGATTTATACTTGTACAAACAAATATAGAAACTGAAGGAATATACTAACATTAAATTTTATATGTCAATTCTGAAAACACTAACATTTTTTGCTTTACTGTGACTAATTTTCCCCACGTCTCAAATTTGGTTTGATTTAAGCATTTTTAATCTAGTTGAATTAATATTAAATCAATAATAATCAGGATTTTTCAAGCATATATATTTTAAAATGGGTCCATTCGGATCTTCCTCCTCCAGATTATATCACACAACACTTCATTTATTATATTTTGTATCTCTTCTACACTATTAGAAAGAGTTTACTTCAGGGCTTAATCTTTTGAATTCCAAAATAAATAGCTCTTATAAAAGAAAAGCCTTGGCTTTTCACATTTTCCCTATGGTATTAAGACTCTAGTTATGGAACTCAAGGCCACAAATTTGACTGCTATCTGAGATCTTTCTACCTTGCCAATATTCTCCAATAGAGAAAACAGTGTGTTAGTGGTTAAGAAAAAATATCCTCTTGCTTATAGAGGATCTTTTGAGTATAAAAAGTACAATACTGCAATGAAATGACTGGTAAAATATATTTTTTAATGTAGTTTTTCTGTGATACACTGACCTCTTGGAGATAATGTTGCATTTTCTTTGTTTCATTTTTCTGCATTGCTTTTCTCCCAGGTAAAATTGAACCACTGATATAATTTATGAATTGTAAAATCATTGTGGATTACCTGCAGTGTATTTTGGTACAGCAAATATTTCATTTTTAAAAAATTTTGACAGATGTGAATATATAAATAAAATGATATTTGGATTATGTATAGCTTCTGTTCATTGATACTTCATACATTCAGCATTGTTCACTTTATCTCTAGCATTTTCTAGGTCATTTCATTCACTACTATGGATTTAAGTATCATCTATGACACCCAAATGTGAAACTGCAGCCCTGACCTAGTAGTTAACTCAAATTAGATGTGTAAAAGGCATGTAATATTTAGCACATTAAGTCAAGGTCTTTAAGATAACAGAGCCTGAGATAAAAATTAGTCTCATGGGCTTGGATTGTAACTCAGTGGTAGAGCGCTTGCCTCGCATGCATGAGGCCTCGGATTCGATCTTCAGCACCACATACAAACCAATAAAATAAAGATATTTTTTAAAAAATTAGTCTCATATTTGGGAGGAGGAAAAATCCAGAGTAGTAAAGATGAGGAGTAAAATGGCAAGGGAATACAGGCCAGAATCCTCAATATGCACACTCAGTCAACACATAGACATCTCAAGAAAGCTTGTAAGAAAAAAAAAATTTAGAGAACAGTACATAGACAGCATAAAGATTAGAGAACTCATATGCTTGGTACCTTCTGTGGTGGAAATAAATATATATGTACTCAGAACTCTGCTCAAGAAATGATTTGTTGACTTGGCTTCTGGGAGTGGTATCAGAAGTCAGACTCAAGCTGTCACCTTCCTTAGAAAGCCACCTCATCCAAGAGAACACAGCTCATAGCCAACAGTAACTCACAAATGAAAACAAATATAAAAGCCAGCTCATTTTGGCCTGCTTCAAGACAACTATAATGGATATTGTATGTTCCAAACATAGTAGTCAGTCAAAGATTTGTTGTGCCTTCCTTATAAATTCTTCATTTGTGTAATCCTGCTTCTGCCTCCTTCCTTACTGGCATGTTAATCCTTAATAAATACATGTCATACCAAAAAATCTGATTATTAAAATCTGGAAAATCCAACCTGTAATATCCCACATCTCTCATTTCACATTAGTCAATGTTTATATCATAAGAAGCTAATTTTCCCAATCTTCTGGATTCCATCTTCTTATCCCTTGGTGGTTACTCAAGAGTAGCTTGAGTAAACATTCTTGTTTGATTAAGCCTATCAGGATCTCAGCGCTGCAAGTCTTGATTTCTGAGAACCTCCCTGGATTCTGGAAAAATGCAATGACTGGTGTGGCATTTCATCTGAGACCAGAAGTGGAAAATCAAAAATATGATGCATCAGGACTGCCAAACATGAGAGTAAAATGATTTAATTAAAAGCATATGAGAAATAACACACATTTTCTGTACAATTGATCATCCAAAACAACCAATTCACACATCCTCTCCAAAATGCTCCTTACTCAGTTTTCCCCCATTTCAGTACTAACACCACCATTCATTAATTGCTCAGGCCAAAAACATTGGATCTATCTCTTCCTCTACCAACCCATATCCAAACTACTTACAAATCTAGAGGTCTCAACATTTAAAGTATATCTAGAATCTGAACACTTCTAACATTTTTGCCACTATTACCATAGTCCAAACTACCATGGCCTCTCTGTTGAACTTCTGCAATAGTTGCCTGATTTGTCACCCTATTTCCACTTTTTACCTTCAATTGATTCTTCACATCCATTTATATGATGTCCATAAAAAAGCAAAAGTATAAGAATGAAGAAAATGATCAGAGGTCAGAAAGGACTAGAAAGTATGGAAGTACAAAGGAACAACATGGGGACACTTTGGAACACAGAACTATTCTGTATCTTCATTGTGGAAGTAGTAATACAACTATACATTTATAAAAATATGTGGAACTGTACCCCCAAAATATGTGAAGTTTATTGTATGTAAAATTTAAAATAAACTATACAACTAGGAAAAGCATTAATGCTATTTAGTTTTTACAAAATAAAAATAGGTTGACACCTTCATCATAGTATCAGCATAATCTGAAAATTATTCAGTTTCTTTTATCATTTCTCTTTATTTCTAGTTATTGATTTTATCTGCTTTAGCATTATAATGCTACATATATCCTCACATACTGATGCTTTTATATCTAAGGTAGATTTCCATAAGCATTATTATTTTTTTAGTTAAAGGGCCAAATTTATTTCATATTTCCATTAGAAAAACATGAAGGTATGTTTCACCCACATCTTCACTAGAATTGGGTGTTAGCACAGCTTTATTTTTTGTTTTAATTGGAATTTCCCTGGTTATTGGAACACATAGATTTCATATTTTAGCCAATTTTGATTTGCACTTCAATGAATTATCCAAAGCCCAGTATTTTATTCAGTTCTCTTCTAAATTGATAGTTAACTTTTCCCCTTATGTGCATTATAAGTACAGAAAATGCATTCAGAATATTGAGCAAAATGATAAATTCTATATATTCATTAATTATGTTTATGTATATTTTTCATATTTTTTCATTTTATATTGTCAAAAGTATCTATTCCTTCTTTTATCAGCCCATTATTATTAAAGCTCCTGAGTATCCTTTCTTCATTAGAAATATTTGTCTTACCTCTAATATCATTACAGTCTCCTAAATTTTCTATGTAATTTCTAGTGCAGTTTTTAAACTTAAATATTTACACTCAGTATTAAAGTTTGCATATCTTATGAAATAGAAGCCCAGATTTATTTATTTCCGAATGTATGAAGGCAATTTATTTAAATAGATCATTCTATTCTACTGAAATGCAACAACTCATTTTCATGTATTAAATTTCCATGCATGCATGGGTTTATTTCTGAGCAATTTATTCTATTGCACTAATACATTTGTCCATTCTGAGTCCTAAAGCTAATCTTTCTCACTATACTTTTTTTTCACAATTTCTTCCCTATATTCAAGCATTTATGTGTCCACATAATCTTTAATGATATTTGTTAAATCCAAACAAAAATTTAGATTTTGAATATAATTACATTGAATCCAATAATTTTAAGGCAACTAACATTTAAATTGTTAAGCTTTCACATCAAAGAGCAAGGTAATGTATTTCCATTAATTCAGATCTCATGTGTTTTTCAATAAAATTGTAATATTCTTCTTTGAAATCCCATTCATATCTAATAAAATCTATTGCTAAGAATTCATCTTATGAGTATTCTTCATGGAATTATTTCTTTGATTTACACATGCCACTAGTTATTTTGAGTATAGAGAAATATCAAAGAAGTCTGAGTTTTCATCTATACTCCAGTCAATTTACAAAATTTCTTATTAATAATATAAGTCTACTTAGTGTAGTCTCTTTAAAATGATGCAGTAATGAACAATACTATATTGCCCCATTTATTACTTGAATAGAGTATTTTGTTTTCCTCTTTTTATTCTATTATAATTTATTTTTTTCATATTTAATTTATTTATTTGTTCTGTTTAGGCTTACATGATAACAGTGCAATTTGATTCATTGTACATAGAGGATAACATCAATTCTATAGTTGTAAATTGTATAGAATCACAACATATATGTAGTCATACATAAAGTTAGGGCTATGATGACCATCATATTCCACCACCTTTACTGTCCCAATCCCCCCTCTCCCATTACACCCCTGTGAACAGAGTTCCACATTGTTCCTATGACCTTCCCCACATTATGAATCAGCATCCACTTATCAATGAGTACATTCGGCATTTGGTTTTCTGAGATTGGCTTACTTCACTTAGCATGATATTCTACAACTCCATCCATTTACCTGCAAATGCCATAATTTTATTCTCTTTTATTGCTGAGTAATATTCCATTGTGTATATATACCACAATTTCTTTATCCATTCATCTATCGAAGGGCATCTAGGTTGGTTCCACAGTTTAGCTATTGTGAATTGAG
>CM053417.1:51646206-51669924 GCA_028644305.1 Xerus rutilus | reverse complement strand
CAAGAGCATATTATTTAGTTTCCAGGTGATGGAGTAGTTTGTTTTTTAATCTGTCATTGATTTGTAATTTTATTCCATTGTGGTTAGATAGGATGCAGGGTAGAATCTCTATTTTTTTGTATTTGCTAAGACTGGCTTTGTGACATAACATATGATCTATTTTGGAAAAGGATCCATGTGCAGCTGAGAAAAAAGTGTATTCAATTGTTGATGGATGGAACACTCTATATATGTCAGTTAAGTCTAAATTATTAATATTTTCATTGAGGTCTATGGTTTCTTTATTAAGTTTTTGTTTGGAAGATCTATCCAATGGTGAGAGAGCTGTGTTAAAGTCTCCAAGTATTATTGTGTTGTGGTCTATTTGATTATTGTATTTGAGAAGGATTTGTTTGATATACATAGAAGCCCCATTATTTGGGGCATAGATATTTATGATTGTTATGTCTTGTTGATGTATGATTCCCTTAAGAAGTATGAAATGACCTTCTTTATCTCTTTTCACCATCTTTGGTGTGAAGACCACTTTATTTGATATGAGGATGAAAAGTCCTGCTTGTTTGAGGGATCCATGTGAGTGATATGTTTTTTCCCACCCTTTCACTTTCAGTTTGTGTATGTCTTTTCCTGTAAGATGTGTCTCTTGAAGACAGCATATTGTTGGGCCTTTTTTTTAAATCCAGTCTGTCAGTCTATGTCTTTTAATTGGTGCATTTAGGCCTTTTACATTCATGATTATTATTGAGATATGATTTGTAATTCCGGTCACTTTGGTTTGTTTTCAGTTTTTAACTTGAGTTGTTTTCTCTTTTGAATGGTCTTTCCCTTAGTGTAGTCCTCTCTTTGTAAATTTTCATTGTTGGTTATCATTTCCTCCTTGTGGAATATTTTGCCAAGAATGCTGTGTCATGCAGGCTTTCATGCTGTAAATTCTTTTAACTTTTGTTTGCCATGGAAGGTTTTTATTTTGTCATCAAATCTGAAGCTCAGTTTTGCTGGATATAGGATTCTTTGTTGGCATCCATTGTCTTTCAGGGCTTGGAATATATTATTCCATGATCTCCCGGCTTTAAGGGTCTGGGTTGAAAAATCTGCTGAGATTCGAATTGGTCTCCTTTTTTATGTAATCTGGTTCCTCTCTCCTGTGGCCTTTAAAATCCTATCCTTATTCTGTATGTTGGGCATTTCATTACAATGTGCCTTGGTATAGATCTGTTGAAATTTTGTATGTTTGGTGTCCTATAAGCCTATTGTATTTGATTTTTTATTTCATTTTTCATATTTGGGAAATTTTTCGATATTATTTCATTGAAAAGATTGTGCACACCTTTGGTTTGAAATTCTGCATCTTCTTCTATCCCAAAAAAATCTTAGATTTGGTCTTTTGATGCTGTCCCATATTTCTTGTATGTTCTGTTCATGATTTTTTACCATCTTCACTGTATGGTCAAGTTTATTTTCAAGACTGTATACCTTGTCTTCATTATCCAAGGTTCTGTCTTCCAGGTTATATAGTCTACTGGTGATGCTTTCTATTGAGTTTTTTATTTGGTTTATTGTTTCCTTCATTTTAAGTATTTCTGATTGTCTTTTTTTCACAATCTCTTACTCTTTCTTAAAGTAATATTTTGCTACTTGTAATTGCTCTCTTATCTCTTTGTTAGAACAATCAATGGTTGCTTTTATTTGCTCTCCTATTTCTTTGTTGGATTGATCAATTTTTGCCTGTAATTGTTCACTTATGTCATTCTTTAGTTCACTGATCATTTTAATTATGTACATTCTGAATTCTTTCTCTGACATTTTAACAACTGTGCTGTCAATGGATTCTGTTACAGTGGTATCCAGGTTTATTTGGGGCACTTTCTTCCCTTGTTTTTTCATGTTGATTTTGTATCTTCCTTTCTTGAAATACCAATCTGAGGTATTGTGGCTTCTATCCTATAATCTTGTATTGACACTCCAGATTACCTGTGTCTCACCTTGGAGCTACTTCTGTTCCCCCAGTGTCCCTACATGGGTACTACTGCCACTAGAGTTGGTGGTGCAGGTAGTGAACTTACCTCTAGAGGGCAGTGGGAGTGGCCTTGGCTGCTCTCCTGAGGCAGCCCCTGAGGGCTGTTTTGCCCCTCTCTTGCACTACTGCTGGTGAACAGGAACTCTGGAGCAGAACTGGAGTGGACCCAGGTCTCACTTAGGCAGGGTCACAAGCAGGAGAGTCTGTGTGCAACCCTTACAGGGAGTGTGAGCTCCCCTGGGGCTGGAGGCTAGCAGGCTCTGGTCTGCCTTTAGCTGGGCAGCCCTGGCATTCCCTAAGGGCAGTTTGGGGCCTTCTGTCTCGCCTGTCCACAGGAACTCTGAAATGGAACTTAGGCGGGCTCAGAGCGCACTTGGGTGGGTCCTCTTCACTGCTGGGATCTCTGCAGGTGACTCTTTCCCTGGGTGTGCCTTCCTCTGTGGCTAGCGGCTAGCAGTCCCTGGTCTCCCCTAGCATTCCCTGGTCTCCCATTGGCTGGACACCCGTGGAGTTTCCTGAGGGTGGATCTGTGCCCTCTGTGGCTCGTGTCAGTGCACAGGAACTCTGGAGAGGAACTGTGGTGGGCCCAGGCTGGCTTTTGGCAGGGCTGCCTTGCACTAGGGTCTCTGTGGGGACTCTTACCCTGAGTTTGGGCTCCCCAGTGGCTAGTGGCTAACAGTCCCTGGCCTCTTGTTGGCTGGACACCTGTGGAGTTTCCTGAGGGCAGATCAGGGCGCTCTGTGGCTCCTGCAAGTCCACAGGAACTCTGGAGTGGAACTCATATAATAATTTATTTTTGAAAGATAATGATAATAAAGGGAATTCTATTTTATATTTCCCACATAAAATTATGTCTGCTGCCTTAAAATTCAAACAAAAATTAGTTCATATTTCTATTATATATTATGACATTTTATAGAGAGTGGGGATGCTAAATATATCAAATGTATCTACTGGCATGATCACATTTTCTCCGTTAATTTGTTAAAATAATTATGTATTTGCAATTTTATGATATTGAACAATACTTACAGATGTATGATAAAATTCACTGGACCATAGGTAACTTTTAAACATATTGAAATAATGAACATTTAAGTGTTTAACTTCAAACTTTGGAAAACTATTCGATAAGATTGTTGTTCAGTTTTCTTTTAGTATAATTTTATCAGATTTGAACACTACAGTCTACTAGCTTCATAAATGAAGTTTCTATTTATAACTTTGTATGTCTGAGATTATATTGTATAAATAAAGGTTATGAGACTCCACTATGAAGATAGCTCATGTTTCTCTTTTAAGATAGTATTTTTATTAATATTCTGATCAATTTATGGATATATAATAAACATGGATATGAGAACCAATCATGCATAAGATTTTTTTCATATATTGATTAAATCAACTTTATTGATTATACCATTCAGTTCTGCTTTTTTCCTAATATATCTAATTTTGAGTGCTTTGAAATATTACAGTATAACATTATTTTTATCAGATTATTCTAGTATTTGCAATGTTTCCATTTCATATATGTAGTTTTATGTTGATGGTACACCCATGATTAAATGTTATATAATACCTTTTTATATGATACAATCATGGTAGCAATTTTATTAAATTCAAATCCAGTTGATACAGATATTAAAATCTGTTTTTATTATATTTATGAATTTGTTGTTCCTTTGTCCATTATATTTTAGTTGTTCCTATTGTTGTTTTTCTTTTAATCATCAAATGGATCCCAGATGTACAGAATCTTATTATTTTTTGTTCATGAACTATTTCCATTTTTATTCTATACATTATTTTTAATACAATATAAATTTCAATAAAACTACTACCAACAAAGAAAGACTCTAAAAATAACTTTTATCAACATATAAGCCTCTGTCATTCCAAATAAAGCTGACACTGAATTATAAATTTATTATTCTGTTACATTTTTAAAATCTCCTCTCTCTCTCTTTGTGTGTGTGTGTGTGTGTGTGATACACCCACACAAACATTGACACATATCCACACACACTTAAACTATACATTATTGGTTTTGAAATTTAAAGAAGTTTTAAAAGTAACAAAACCTTGCTTTGGTCACTAAACATTACATTAGTAAGAGCAGTCTCTATTACATGTCACTATAAAGAGTTCATCTTTACTGTTGCATAATATTCCATTGCATTAATATTCTAAAATGTATATATTATTCACTTGATGAGTATGGAGTATGTGTATATTTTCTAATTTATCTCTTCACTGAATAATGATCCTATTAATATACTTGTACATACATACCGATAAATTTGTGCGACTCTTATTCTTGGGTATATGAGAAGTGAAATCATTTGTTCATAGGTTATGTATATAGTTAATTTCATAGGTGAATTTCAAATTACCTCCCTAAACTCTTATAATGATTTGTATTCCCCTTTATATTATTGATCCACATTCTCTCCATTTGGTATTGTCATATTTTTCAAAAATTTCATTAATTGAATAAATATAATATACTCTCATGATTTTAATTTATATCAGCTGATTACTTATAAATTTTAGCTTTTATTCAAGTTTTTATTAACCGAGTATTTTCTCTTCTATAAATTTCTACACATGCTCTTTGCTTTTTGTCAATTTTTAAAAATTTTCTATTCCATATTTCTTGGAAAATTGTTCTCCATTTTTTAGTACTAGGTATTGAACCCAAAAGTGCTTCACCAATGAGCCACAATCCCAGCCTCTTAATTTTTTATTTTAAGATAGATTCTCACCAAGGTGCTTAGAGCCTTGTTAAGTTGCTGAGGCTGGCCTTGAACTTGTGTTCTTCCTGCCTCTACCTCCTGAGTTGCTGGCATTATAAGTGTGTGCCCTGGTGCCCAATGTAAAATTACTCTTTATAGCACATATACATTGCAAGTAATTATAACATTTGTAGTTCATCTCTTCACTGATGTTATGATACATTTTAAGAAAAAAAATTCTTATGTTTGGTATAGTTATCTAAAACACCAAATTGACCATACACAATTTAGCAATCACTAGTAAGAGAGCCAGCCAGAGTAACCACTTTGCAGCAGAAGTACGTTTGGATGCTGTAGATCACAAAAGGCTCGAAAAGTTTCTGTCCTCTTTTCCTCCAGCCATTAGGATATAGTAAGCCCCTTCATACATGAAGACAGTATGCAGAGAAGGAGATCAATTCACATCCATATCCTCTCCAGATCTATTCTCAAACCTTCAGACTGTTCTGTGCCCTGAAACACCTCAAAGGACTCTGGTGTTAATATTGTTTTCCATTGAACAATGTCTACTAAAATTATGAATGATAAAATTTATGGAGAGTAAAATTTATAGACAGTAAAACTTACAAACTGAAGAGAATAAAGTCTCAGAAATATATATACATACACACAAACACACATTGCAACATAACCATGAGAGAGGTAATATGCAGATCATTGGGGAAAGTGAGATTGTGCAAAAAGATGAAAGAAAAAGCAGTTATACATGTAAATAAAAAATAGATCACTTCATGTTAGCATGAAAATACTACTACTACTACTAATAATAACAATAATACATTGATTTCAGAAAACAGCTATTTAAATATGGTAGGAAAGACATTTAAAAAATAAAATATTTGGGAATTAATCTAACAAAAGAGGAGAAAGACCTCTAGGATGAAAACTACAGAACACTAAAGACAAACTGAAGAAGATCTTGGAAAAAACGGAAATATCTCTCATGTTCTTCAACAGGCAGAATTAACATTGTCAAAATGACCATAATACCAAAAGTGCTATACAGATTTAATTTAATTGCTATTAAAATCCCAATGAAATTATTCATAGAAATAGAAAAAGCAGTCATGAAATTCATTTGGAAAAAATGAAACCCAGAATATCCACAGCAATTCTTGGCAAGAAAAGTGAAGCAGAAGGCATCACAATACCAGACTTTAAACCATATTACAGAGCCATAGTAACTAAAAGAGCATAGTGTTGGCACCAAAACTGACACATAGACCAATGGTACAGAATAGATGACACAGAGGCAAACCCACATAAATCGTTATATTATACTAGACAAAGGCTCCAAAAACACTCATTTGGAGAAAACATCCTCTTTAACAAATGGTGCTGGGAAAACTGGAAATCTGATTACAATAAAATGAAATTAAACCCCTATCTCTTACCCTGCACAAAACTCAACTCAATGTCAATCAAAGACTCAGGCATTAGTACAGAGAAATTGAAACTAAAACAAGAGAAAAAGTAGACTCAAATTTACATCATATCACTTAGGAACTGACTTCCTTAACAAGACTCCTAAAGCAGAGGACGTAAAATCAATCATTAATAAATGGGATGGAATCAAATCGAAAAGCTTCTTCACAACAAAGGAAACAATCAAGAATGAGAGCATCTACAGAATGGGAGAAAATCTTTGCTATTTGCACCTCAGATAGAGTATCAATCTCCAGGATATATAAAGATGTCAAAAAACTTAATACCAATAAAAGAAATAACCCAGTCAATAAATAGGCTAAGGAACTGAACCGACACTTCACAGAAGAAGAAATACAGTCAATGAATATATGAAACGTTGAACATCTCTAACAATTAGAGAAATGCAAATTAAAACTACACTAAGATTTCATCCCACTCCAGTTAGAATGACAACTATCAAGAATACAAGCAACAAGGGCTGAGGTTGTAGCTCAGTGGTAGAGCACTTTCCTCACATGTGTGAGGCACAGGGTTCAATCCTCAGCACCACATAAAAATAAATAAATAAAATAAAGGTATTGTGCCCATCTACAACTAAAAATATTTTTAAAAAAGAATACAAGCAACAACAAATATTGGCTAGAATGTGGGAGGAAAGGTACACTCATACATTGCTGGTGGGACTGAAAATTGGTGCAACCACTCTGGAAAGCAGTATGGAGATTCCTCAAAAAACTTGCAATGGATACACCATTTGACTCAGCTACCCCACTCCTTGGTTTATATCCAAAAGACTTAAATTCAGCATACTGCAGTGATACAGCCACATCAATGTTTATAGCAGCTCAATTCATAATAACTAAACTATGGAACCAACCTAGGTGCTCTTCAACATACAAATGGATAAAGGAAATATGGTATATATACAAAATGTAATATTACTCAGCCATAAAAAAAGAACAAAATTATGGCATTTGCTGGTAAATGGGTGGAACTACAGAGTATTATTCTAAGTGAAATAAGCCAACCCAAAAGAATCAAAGACTGAATGTTTTCTCTGTTATGAGGATGCTAACTCACAGTTGGTGAGGGTAAGGAAGAATAGAAGTCCTTTGTAGTAGACAAAGTGGAATGAAGGGAAGGGAGGAGGAATGGGAATAGGAAAGACAGTAGAATGTGTATATGTGATTACACGAGCAATGTAATGGTACATCATGTACAACCAGAAGAATAAGTTATATTCCACATATGTATTATATGTCAAAATACAGTCCAGTCAATTATCATTATAACTAATTAGAACAAATAAAAAATTAAAAAAATAAAAATTAAAATATTTATAAGAAACAATAACATAGTAAAATGTGAGTGGAGAATAATTTCTTTTTTTTTTTTTGATACTGGAGATTGAACCCAGGAGCACTTGACCACTGAGCCACATCCCCAGCCCTATTTTGTGTTTTATGTAGAGACAGGGTCTCACTGAGTTGCTTAGTGCCTTGCCATTGCTGAGGCTGGCTTTGAACTCGCAATTCACCTGTCTCAGTCTCCCTAAGTGCTGGGATTACAAGGAAACCACCTTAACAATAAACTAAAATAATACATTAAAATTAAGCCTTATGCATCAACTTACAACATAAAATTGAAAATATATGTCACAAAATGGGAAAGACATTTGCAACAAATACACAATTCCAAATATTACTATCCAGAATATGTAAATAACCTCAACAAATCAAAAAGAGGTCAAATAACTCAATAAAAATTTAGCAGAATACTTGACTTAAAAATTCACAGCAAAAGAAAAAATAATGGCCCAAAAATGTATGAAAGTATCTCCAATTCACCTGTAATAAGTAAAATGGAAATTCACAGCCCATTGAAGACATATTTAATATTCTGTATAGCATATTGAAAAATTGGTAGACTCAGTTATAGATAATGAGGTAAAAAAATGGAAATTCAGACTTTGAAAGTTGGAGTATAAACTAGATCATCCACTCTAGAAAACAATTTGGCAAGATGTTGTGAAGCTGAACACATGTATATCCTATCATTTGTTGTTTCCTTTACTAGGTAAGCAATATGAAAAAAATGAAACAATTTTTTTCCTTACAAATACAAAAAAGTCATTGTAAATCTTAGATTAACAAAACTTTAAACTACCATATTTAAATATGAAAATACTAGCCGGGCGCGGTGGCTCAAGGCTATAATCCCAGCACTTAGGGAGGCTGAGACAGGAGAATCGTGAGTTCAAAGCCATCCTCAGCAACGGCGAGGTGCTAAGCAACTCAGTGAGACCCTGTCTCTACATAAAACACAAAATAGGGCTGGGGATGTGGCTCAGTGGTCCAGTGCCCCTGAGTTCAATCCCCAGCACCAAAAATAAATAAATAAATAAATAAATAAATAAATAAAAATAAATATGAAAATACTCCAGTTGGATATTTAGCTCAGTGACTGCACTTGTCTAGCCCATGTGAGGCACTGGGTTCAATCCTCAGCACCACATATTATTAAATAAATAAAATAGGTGTTCATCAAAAAATTTTAAAAAATGAAAATATTGTTGACATTTCGGGTGGAGAAAAATAATTAATTTAATTTCATATAAATCATTCTAAATTACAATAAAAGACACTGAAGAAATATTTAAATTGAATAATATACTTGAACTACAATGAGTTGACAAAGGAATATTAAAATTCTTTAAATAATAAGAAAAATATTTTCGAATATTCTACCTCAAAATTTGGCAAATATATTAAGAAATACAAATAAATAGAAATAGAAATTGCAAATACACATATGAAGACATTCTCAAAGCCACTGGTACTCATGGAAGTATGCATAGATATCAGTTTACCCATCAAATTGGAAAATAAATTAATTTGCAAGAAAATATTTTTCACAGTGTTCTGGTGAGATAATTAATGGGTATAGACTCTTTGCAGAGTGTTTTGGTAATAGGAAGGAAAAATTAATTTGTTCATATTATTCTATTTCTCAAAAGCTAACAGAGATAATATTGTATTTATTTCCAAAATGCCTTGTCAAAGACATTCTTTGTCAAAGAAGAAGAAAAGCAAGGATGAGGAAAAAATGATGAAGAACTGTAAATGCTTAGTAATACAGGGATGACTAACCTATGGATCATGCATATCACATATTATATAGCTGTTAAAAATAAAATCAATTTAGAGGCACTAAAATGGGAAGATATATACGATACATTGAAATGAAAAGAATCAAATTGCAGCATGATATAATGTAGTTTTATTGTGGTAAAATATACAAAATATAAAATTGAACATTATAACAATTTCATCATCAGTGGTATTAAGAATATTATATCACTGCGCAATCACTATTCATCTATGAAACTGTTTTCCATGTTCCCGAACTGTTAGTCAACTTTTCATCACTGTGACAAAAATATCTGACCAGAACAACTTAAAGGAATAAAAATTTATTTTGGCTCATGATTTGAGAGGTTCAGTCCTTGGTCATCTGTCTCCAAGGCAGAAACATAGTGGAAGGGCATGGAAGAGGAAAAATCCTGGCTCAGGGAAATTGGGTATCAGAGAGAAAGAGGTGGGAAGAGGACTTAGGAAGAAAGTAAACCCTTCCAAGGCACTTTTCTAGTAACCTACTTCCTGGAATTAGGTCCCACCTCACAGAATTCCATAGAGCTATCAATGGATTAATACACTGATGAGATCAAAGCCCTCATAATACAATCATTTCCTAAAATCACTGTCTCTGAATCTTACTGCTCTGGGGACCATGCTTTCAACAAATGAACTTTTGGAGTGATATTTTAGATTAAAAAATCTAAACCATTAAACAAACTGAAAACCCATATCCCTTAAATAGTCATTCCCAATTCTCCCTTCCATCTAGACCCCAAAAACTACCATTCTACTTTTGTCTATAACAATGCAAGGAACCACATATAAGTGAATTGGGTACTTAATATTATATTATTGTATGATTAAAAATTTGCTAACCAGTCATATTTTTTGAAAAAAAAAATAAAAATGACAGGAAGACAGTTTTGGAAGCACTGGGTACTTTCATGGCATATTTTGTAGTGATGATTTCATGAGTGCATGCTTTCAAACTCATCAAACTGTATATATGAAATATGCAGTATTTATATATCAACCATGCCCTTTAAAAGTGGTTTAAAAGGAAGCAGAATTATATGGTATCATTCTTATTTTGACTGGGAGATTTCAATTAGCTGTCTTCAAAGTTCATCTATGTTGTAGGATTTGTCAGAACTTCCTTTTTTATAAATTGTGGTACCAGGGATTGAACCCAGGGGTATTTAACCACTGAGACACATTCCCAGCCATTTTTATTTTGAGACAAGCTCTTGATAAGTTGCTTAGGTTCTCCCCAAATTGCTGAGGTTAGCCTTGAAATTGCAATCCTCCTGCCTCAGCCTTTCAAGACACTGAGATTACAGGTATGCAGCACTGTGCTCAGCTATCACCTTTCTTTTTAATACTGAATAATAATCCAGTATCAACAGTGTGTGTGTGTGTGTGTGTGTGCGTGTGTGTGTGTGTATGTATATCCCATTTTGTTTATTCACTTATCAATCATTGGCAATTGGTTTAACTCTACCTTCTGGCTCTTGTGAATGATACCACTGTGAAAATAGATATAGAAATATATCTTCAAAAATCTGTTTTCAAATATTTGGGATATGTATCTAGAAGTAGAATTGTTGATCACATGGCTTTTTTATTAAGTTTGAGGAACTATCATACTGTTTTTCATATTAGATGCACTGTTTTCCATTTGCACCATAAAGCATATAAGTTAAAATTTCTTCACATCCTCAAGAACACTTCTTATTTATGATCATTTTTATGACATCTAAATATATGTGGGGAACATCTTATTGTAGTTTTAATTTGCAATTCCATAATGATTAAAAATATTGAACATCTTGCCTTGTGTCTATTGGCCTTATGTATACCATGTTTGCAATAATGCATATTGAAGTTCTGTGTCTATTTTTATTCAGGTTATTTACAGCCAGAGGAGAAATATAGACCCTAGAAATAAATCAAGGTTCAGAATATTCCCTGACAATTAGAGGAGGTCTTTCCATGTATGAAGTCAGTCCGTCAAACCTGGAAATATTGCATTACCTGGAGGGAGGAAACGGTATCAAGAAATATTCTTAGCAAACAGGATTTGGTAATTCTGTTCCATCTCACTTTTCATTTGTCGTATATTTACTGGTACAACTTGACCTTTTGATGTACTTATATATTAGAAACATACAGACACACACACAGTAAAATGATTGCTACAGTCAATCAAATTAACATATCTATCTATCATCTCATATAGTCGCCTCTCTTTGTTGTGGGAAAAGTAGCTGAAATCTATTCTTTTGAGAAATTAATCAATACACAATATATTATATTATAATCTTCTTGTTCATTTAATATTTAAATTTATTCATCCTACATATCTGTAACTATTGTAACTTTTGTTCCATCATCTCATCCCCTCATACACCTGGTGACAACCATTTTAATCTGTTTCTGTTTCAAATTTTTTCTTTTAGATTCCACAGATGAGATCATTAAATATTTTTCTTTGTCAGGCTTATTGCACTTAGCATAATGTTTTCTATATTTCTCCATGTTGTCACAAATGGTAGAATCTCTTTTTTTAGATTGATAAATATTCCCTTTTATATATACCACTAGTAATATAAAAATATGGGATTTGAACAAGACCTTCTGAGTCTGTGTAAAAATCATACAATCTCTTTAGAGACACCTTAGTTAGCACATGAATAACTGAAAAATTAATAACACCCATGTACAGATGATCAAGATCTTTATCAGGACTTATATAGATTGGTACATGTCACGCATCATTTCCAATGGAAGGGAATTGAGAATTAATTAAATGTCAAATTATGAGGATATTTTTATTAATATTATAGGAAAATTCACAAAAGAGAAACTTATCTCATCACTAAAGTCATAGTTTTGGCTGGGTGCAGTGGTGCACACCTGTAATCCCAGTGGCTCAGGAGTCTAAAGCAGAAAAATCACAAGTTCAAAGCGAGGCTCAGCAACTTAGTGACATTCTTTCTTATAATGAAAAAATAAATAAATAAAAATGGACTTGGGATGTGGCTCAGTGGATAAGCACCCATGGTTTAATCTGTGTTACCAAAAAAAATCATGATTTTGACAAATATTTAATGACATCAGAAATGCCCATGATAAAGTATCAGGTAAAACAGAGAATTCTGTATGCATAGTGTGATTCCAATTACATAATATAAATTACATATATATATGTGTGTATATATAACATATGATATACATATATATATATATATATATGCACATGTGTAATAAAAATCCTCAAGGGATATAGGGAGTTTATTTGCAAGGGGAATGGGATAACTACAACATTTTTTTACTTCAGAACTAATTCATTAATCCTATAAGACTATGAACAGTAAATAAACCAATTAATGATAAACTACCAAAAGAAAAGGGACCTTGGTGAGTGCAGTGGCTCACACGTGTAATTTCAGCAGCTCGGGAGGCTGAAACAAGAGGATCCCAAGTTCAAAACCAGCCTCAGCAAATTAGCAAGGCCATAAGCAATTCAATGAGAAGTTGTCATGAAATTAAAAATAAAAAAGGGATTGGGACTGGACTCAGTGCTATAGCAACTCTGGTTTTACTCACTGGTACAAAAAAAGAAAAGGATCTTTTTTTCTAAAAATGGGAGATATAGCAACATAATGGAAAACTGTTGATGAGAATAACCAGTAAAGCAGGAGAAAAGAATTCAGAAAAGAGGTATAATTGCTGCAGTGGCATTCCTGATTAAGCAAGATGGCATTAGATCTAGTAAAGAAATAGATGGGTTAGTTTTTGTTCAGAATTCATATAGATCATTTATTGTAACAATAAAGAAGGCAGTATACATACCAATTTAATAATGGAAATTTGTGAAATTATCTTGATTGACTGTATTTTCTCAGTGACACATGACTCAAGAGCACAATTGAGAGTGAGGATGGAGGAAGAGGTACAAGAGATTGGAAGTTAAACTATAAAATAATCAGCAAGGTGTACATAGTGGTCGATAAGCTAGAAAAATGAAGTGTAATTACTGACCACCATTAAGAGTGCACTTGAGGTTAGCGTTCATGACTTTAAAACCAGTGAACATGGTTGTGTATTTTCTTTGGCCACATTTACCTAGAAGTACTAAATTCAGGCTAAAAGTAGATGGAAGTTTGGATTAAACTCATCTTTAATCTGCCAGTTAAGTACTATGATCTGCCAATTAAGTACTATGAGATCTGCCAATTAAGTACTATGATACACTGTAGAGGAGAAAAAGCAAGTGAGAAAATATGCAAGAGAGTGGTAATATTGATTGATAATAGATCTTAAAGTTTGATAACAAAGGATGTAAAGCCATGAGGGAGATGAAGGTTTATGGAAAAGCAGTGGGATTAATAGATTACTGGTTCCAATGAAGTTCATGTATAATTTCATGTTGATCAATTTCTTCTGGATTTAATATTCCTTGTAACATTTCACTAGTTAGCATGAAAGACAATATGGATAGTGGTATAAAAACAGGCACTTGAGCTGGGGCTGCTAGAGTTTGAATGTTAGTCTAACTTTAACTGGATATGTGACTTTGGGAAAGTTAATTTAATCTCACTTTGCCTCCCATTTTATATTTAAAAATATGGGAATGAAAATAGTAGTATCACCTTGAGTTGTTGTATTAAATCATTAATATCATAAATGTTCAACAAGTAATATTTGTTGTCATTATTGCTATTTGCTGTAGTTTGTGGTGGATATGTGTCTTGTTACAACTGAATACCTGAGACTAGATATTTACAAATGTAAAGAGAAAAAGGTTATTTTGCTCTCAGGTCTGGAGGCTCATATGTTCAACTACATGGCATGTACATCTGCTTTGCATCTGGTCTGGTAAGGGTCTTCCTGTGCATCATATGTAAAGATAGAGCAACTATGCCAGTTCAGGTCTCTCTTCCTCTTCTTATAAAGTGATTAATGTGATCATGGAAGACTTGTCCTGATGACTTCATCTAATCCTAATTACATCTCAATGGCCTCACCTCCAAATACACTCAACATATGACTTTGGGGATTAAATTTCCAACACATGTATTTCTAGGGTAAACATGTTTGAATTACAGGTTAATGTCTACTCCTAGATTGTGGAAAAGGATTTTTAAAATTGTAAATATTCCTTGAATTTTGTTAATGTTTTTACAGTATCTGTTGCAATACACATTTAAAATGACTTTAATTTTCTACTATTTACCATGTTAGTGATAATATTAAGCACCTTTACACTGATAGTATAAATCCCACTTGGTCATAATGCATTGTCTTATTATCCACTTATGGATTCAATTTACTAATATTTTATTCAGGATTATAACATACATATTCATAAGTGAGGCAAATTTATATATTTTTATCCTTTTCTTACACTATCTTTACCTATTTTGGTTTTTTTTTTTTTTAATTCAGGCTCATGGTAACTAATTCAGTTCCCATTGAAGTCCTGGACAATGTTTGTTTGAGTGATTAGTGTGCACTCTAGTCCTCTCAGGATAAGTTCACCAAACTCAGTCTGCTTGTCTAGGGCCTCTATTATTTTTTCTTGTCATATACCATCATTTTCCCCCCATAGTAACATAAGAACATAAGCTTATGGTATAACATGCTTTCCCACATGCAAACATGTCACATGGATTAGCAGTGTCGGTATGTTCCTATTTGCCTCACCAACACACTTGCAATTAATTTTCTTTTCTATCATTCCAATTCTTAACTTAACACACCATACTGCATCATCTAGAATCCCTTGTTGCTGACTTCTGGTTGCTTTTGGTCAATGGGAGGAACCTATAAGAAATGAGAGTTTGGTGAAAAAAAAGGTCTTCTTCCTGGTTCCATCTTACTATGGCCTGAGTTGTGTTGAACCAAAATTTATATGTTAATGCTCTAACCCCCAATGTTATATTATTTAGAGGTTAAGCCTTTAGAATTTAATCAGGTATAAATGAAATCATTAGGGCAGTATCCTAATCTGATAGAATTGATGGCTTTAAGAGAATAAGAAGGTATCTGTCTCTCTCTCTCTTTCTCTCTCTCTATCTCTTCTCATATGCATGAGCATACTAAGGAGAAAGTATAAGGGCAGACAGTGAGAAGGTAAAGGTGACTATCTGCAAATCAATAATAAAGCCACCATGGAGACCAAATAATGCAGCACTTTAATCTTCAACTTCATAGCCTCCAGAATTATGAGAAATGAATTTCTGTTGTTTAAGCCATTCAATTTGTCAAGGCAGCCCAAGTTAATACACTCCATTCTGGCACTATGTCTCCCCAAAATACCTACATTCTGCCCTGCCACTAAAGTCACTAATGGGAGACCCTCTACTCTGCCATATTTTCCCCTTGATTTTGAGAACTGCCATTACATGATAGTGGCTTTCCATTATTACTAGTCTTTAGATGCCATACTCCCCATTCATCCTACTCACATTCCAAATAATCCCTTAATTAAAATTTTTTTCATTTGATCCATCTGAGATAAATTATTCTTGTCAGAAACCTGAGTAGATGTACAAGAGAGAAATGCCTCTTTTTTTTTTTTTTATAGAGGAAGCACAACATTAGTCAGAAATACATTGCTTAGTGTGGTAGAAGTATCGACCCACCACAATAGTTAAGAAAATGTTTTAAAAATACAGGATCACTCTTTCCAATGTTAAATCCCATTACAAAATATTGACACATTATTCAACTAGATGGACCTATAGTCCTTAACCAAATGTTAATCACTGTGGTTTCCCTCAACTCCTTATAAGGTTTAGAATACAAAGACTACCTTTTCATCCAAACCAAAATCAGTTTGGATGGCAGAAATCTTTAAAAATGTGAAACACTGGATGCTTTTTTGAGGGTGGAGGGTAGTGCTGAGTACTTGGTGCCTTTTTATGTTGAAGGAAATTCAATAAAGTGAAACCGTGAAAGTAGAAAAAGATGAATAGCTATATATAAGCAAAGCTTCAATAAGATCTGCATAAAGATCCAAGATAAAAGCAGATCAAATAGCAATGAATTATAAGAAAAGAACATATCATGAACAAGATAAGTTTCAAATATGGTATTGATTTAGATATACCAACAGTTTTTGGGCAATTAGGTGAACACCAATAGCACGTCAATTACATTTCATTATTTATATTTTTAGGAATAAACTACTCTGGTATTGTCACTAAGATTATGCACTAGGTGCATTATGGGAATCAAAACAGCAAGATAACAGCATAAATCAAAGTAAAGAATATTTTTTACTCTATAACCTAAAATTTGATAATTTTATTTTAATGCATAATGACATCTGAGACAATATGGTATTTATATTCCCAGATAAATACAAAAATGAGCAACATTGGAGGATGGGCAATGAATGAGCTTATTATATTCATTATATTTTGGCTGATGGAGAAATGTACAATCTTCACTGAAGTTGAATGTATTTTGTTCACAACATTATGTTGTTGTTTTCTTTGTCACCACTTACCTGTGAGCTTCCACTGAAATATGTTGTATTTTAGGTACTGAGTCTAGTTTTCTTGACATAAATTATTGATTTATGTCCCATTCAATTTAGTTCATGTGAAAATATTCATGGTGTCTTGACATAAGTCTGAGGCTAATATTTCCATTGATCTATTGTGTCCCGGGATAAGTGAAGGACAGCATCTTGATGATGAAAGAACCTAAAAATTATTAAAATTTCTAAGAAGAGTAATTTTAGTATCAAGTTATATAAATCATATGAAGTTTTTAAAATGTTTACTAGCTATTTGTACTACTATAATATTCATAAAATATCAAATAAATCTAATATCTAAATTGGGGATTCATTTTACATGTTCATCATTTCAGGTTTTAACTTCTTTTTTAAAACTCTAAGTAGAGTAAACATAAAAGTGTCTCTATTTCAATTTTAATTTTCTTTGTAATAATATGTAATACAATATTTTATATAATAAATATTAATTTTATAAAAGTTTTTCTAAATATTTAAATAATATAGAAAAACAAAAAGATATTTACCTCTAAAGTTCCAACACTATTATTAAAATACATGAAATATCATTTATGACTTTTTATGCACACAAATAGACATGTGTTGGGCTGAGATTGTGGCTCAGTGGTAGAGCGCTTGCCTTGCATGTATGGCGCACTGGGTTTGATCCTCAGCACCACATAAACATAAATAAATAAAAATATTTGTGTCCACCTATAACTAAAAAAATTTTAAAAAAAAACAAATAGACATGTGTTCATGAACACATATAGATTTTTTTCAATAGCTTCTATCAATAGAAGGACCTCATAAATTAGGAAGCATAATCACATAAAGCCAATAAAAATATTGAGATTCAGACAGATATCATAATAATATTTAGAAGTAAAGCTCAATAAGAAAAGAAATATCAAAATAATGCAGGATTTCCTAAGGTTTAAGAGCTTTAGCATTAATAAGGTAGAAAGACATTTAAATATCTTAACAATCAAGACTTGCAAAAAAACAAGGAATTGATGCAGCAATCTGGGTTGATGCACCAGACTTCTGTGAGTGAACAAAAGAATTAGATAATATATTAAAATAGGGGACATGATCTCACGACTAAATCCTCCTTCAAATATGTGGGCTCTGTATAGGTATTGAAAGGCTGCAATGGTTCTTATAAACATCACTAATATAAACATATCATCATTCCATGGTTGGCCATTAAAAATTTCAAATACCTGCTTATTACTCAGATAAATAGATCTAGTCTTGAGACTAAAATCTTCATGGTAGGTCAGAATGCATAGTATCTACTTTAGAATCTTTAGACAGGATGGATGCTTCTCTGCGAAAAATCAGTCTTTGTTCTTAAGGAGTTTTAGCTGGTAAATGAGGCCTACATGATTTAAACCTTAATAAAATGTAAAAAAAAATAACTTCACAGTATAGTCAATGCTTGTTTTTGACCAAACACCAGAGCTCAGCCAAGAGGACACATAAAATTAAGCACTATAACATATGAAGTTACCTGTCAAAATGAAGATAACAAAATTGTTTCTTTAGCAATTTATCATATTTTAAATCTTGAAATTTAAAATGCAGTATAGAAATATTTAAGAAAAGCAAACTCACAGTATTAAACATTTTGTGTTAATAAACATGTTTATATTTTGATATTTTATGCATTGAAATTTTAAAGTGTTTTACCTATTGGAGAAACTTGTCAATTTGAAATTCAAAATTAAAATATTTAATTGAGTAATTGATGTATACTTGCAGCTTTAAGGTGAAATCTTTCTAAATTTATATACATAATGAGAACATGTAGAATGAAAACTCCATGAAGACAGAGATTTCCCTTCTTTTGTTGACTGTTATCTCCTAAGTGCCAAGAACAAAATCAGCTCCAAAATAAGTTCCTGATATATATTTATAGGACAAATGTATGAAAATTCAAGACTTAGCATATATTCAAGTTTACTGGACAGATTTTAAGTCAATTATTTGAGTATTTAAAGGAAACAAAATATAATAAATTGATGAATATGATTTAAATATTGATGCAATTTAATTAATGTGCAAAACCCCTTTAATATTGTTTCTTCTTTTGTATTATTTTTCATTTATTTCATGTTACATAAACTGTACATATTTATAGGGTAAAGTGATTTGATATTTTAAAAGATATATAAAATATGTAATGATCAAATCATGGTAGCTTGCATTTGTATCACCTTAATCATTTATCATTTCCTTGTGATGGGAACTTTCAGATTTCTCTCTTATAATCCTTTTTTAAAAATATATAAATTATTAGGCATTATAATCACCCTAATGTACTGTAGAACATTAAAACTTATTCCCACTATGTAATTGCATTTCAGTACACATTTTCCAATCTCAATCTATTCCTCTTCCCTCCAACACTTCCTATCCTCTAGTGACAACTATTGTACTCTCTACTTCTAGGAAATGAATGATTTCATCTTCCACATATGAGTAATAACATGAAGTAACACTTTTCTCTCAGCATTGTTGTAAGGGTTGCACGAGATCATTCCTGTCATGTTCTCTCAACAATATTACATACAAACACCTTTATAAGGCATATTTTCTATTAGTTTCTTGGTAGGAAAGATGAGAAAAGTAGATCACATTTCCTCCCAGTGTACTTACCCCCCAACTCCTGACTTTTATTAGCATCAAACGTTAATAATATCAAAATGACTGTACAATTTGTACAACCATTTCAATAATCATTATCCCTGCAGTAGTTTTACCACAATAAAAGTGAAATTAATTTGGGGCTGTGGCTGTAGCTCAGTGGTAGAGCGCTTGCCTAGCATGTGAGAGGCACTGGGTTCGATCCTCAACACCACATATAAATAATAAATGAATAAAATAAAGATCCATCAACAAAAAATATTTTTGAAAAAGTGAAATTAATTCAATGACATGATTCATAATTTTATCATGGTTTTCCCATTCCTGGAAGCTTAATTTAGATAAATTCCTCGGTTAACTAGATTTCATCATCAAGTAGAATGTTTGTTTTGTCTGTTTTTTTTTTGAGTTTTAAGAGTTCATGGGGCACTAAATTCTCTGTATACTTGTGGGGTAGGCACATTGAGAGGAATGTGTATTTTGTCTATTATTTTTTCTTTTTTAAGATTTCAGGGGGCACTAAATTCTCTGTATGCTTGTGTGCTTGAGAATGTCTTCTTTCATTACAATAGCAATTAAACGCATGTGGCTACTGAGCACTTGAAATATTGGTAGTCCCAATTGAGATATATGCTATGGTATGAAATAAACAGATTTAAATGACTTAGTTTGCAAAATGTCACATCAATAATCCTCATGTTTTGGATAATATTATTTGCATATTGGTTTTCATAAAATATTATTAAAATTATTAATTTCCCTTTTTTAATTTTTATCAATGTTTTGATTAAAAAATTAAATTATATGTATGAATTTCAGTATATTAGAAAATACTGCCTTGGAAGTTTATAGTTTTTAATATACCGAAACCCTTGTAAGTGTCCTTATTATCATGTCTGGATGTCTTTAAAATTGTTTTTTCTTATATGGGCATGGTGGTGCACACCTGTAATCCCAGCACTTTGGGAGGCTGAGAAAGGAGAATCATGAGTTCAAAGCCAGCCTCAACAATGGCAAGGCACTAAGCAACTCAGTGAGACCCTGTCTCTAAATAAAACACAAAATAGGTCTGGGGATGTGGCTCAGTGGTCAAATACCCCTGAGTTCAATCCCTGGTACCAAAGAACAAAGTTGTTTTTTCTTTACCTTTGATATTCCATAATGTTGCTTATAAATGTCTTCATGTTGAAATATGTCCATTTTTCCTCAGAGATGGTATGTGGCAGAATTTAGTAATGATACCAGTTCTTCATCCTTTCTTGTAATCAAACCCTTTCCATGTAGTTTGTTTTTGTTTTTAAACATTTATTTTTTTTAGTTGTAGGTGGACAGAATATCTTTATTTTATTTTTATGTGGTGCTGAGGATTGAACCCAGTGCCTCACGCATGCCAGGCGAGCACGCTACCACTGCGCCATAACCCCAGCCCTCCATGTAGTTTTAAATGTAGTCTCCTTTGTGGACATTTGTCCTACCCTTTGATCCTGGTCTCAAGTGTGACTTACTTTGGCCAAAGGGATGTTAGCTGAGATAATGCAGAGACTTGAGATGTATTTGCACTTTGGGAATTTTTCTGTCTTCCATCTTCATCATAGCCATGAAAACATGCCCAAAATAACTTGCAGAAAGATGAGAGACACAGAAGGAGGTGAACCAAGTCAGAGTTATGACTAGCCTTGAACAACCAGCAACAGACCAAACCACAGACATGAGAGAACCCAATCAATTGTCAGAAGAGCTGTCCAGTTCCCTTCAGGTACATGAACAATGAATATTTTTTGCATGTCATTGAGGTTTAATACTTATATTTTATATAGCAGTAAACAATTTATTTGACCTTTGATCTGTAGATTTAAATCTCAAATAATTCTATTCTGGTATACCATAGAATAGCTTGTCTGTTCCACATATTCTATACTTTCTTTAAGAAAACCAGTTATGAATATATTAGACCTCTAATGACTCTATTTCACAACAGCGAATTTTTATCTAAAAATCACAAACATTTTTTCCTCCAAATAAATTTCAAGTTTCACATGTCTAAATTTCATAAACTTAAATGTATTTTCAATTGTGTTTTTGTAAATATTATTGTGGTATGGCATTTTTTAATAGTCTGGGGAACATGAAGGGAGTGAGGAGAGTAGCAGCTCCAAGGCAAGACTTTGATCATTCTGTGTATCTCCTCACATTTCCTTAAATCTCCTGCTGTGAGGACATTCCTGGTCTGAATTTGTAGGATTAAGGAAACTGATGTATAGTAAGAATGTACAGTAATAGGTCTTGGCACCCTAATCAAGGTTCATTGGTAAAAACTATTAAGGTTACTGACGTTTATTTTAATGGAAATGTGTTTGCTGCCTTAGTTGTGATGGAGTATATTTTATTTTTCCTCTTCTTTTTTGTTCTTGATTTCTTCCAGATCACTCTATGACCATCTTCCTTTCCATCCAATATTCAGTATTTTTTGGTTTTGTGGTTAAGGAAATTTTGAGGATGTTGATGTGTACATCATAGAAGAATAAATCTTCACTTTTCTATTTTGGTCTTTTTAATATTCTCAGTGGGATTCAAAAAAAAGGAGATAAAAATGGTTTTACTCTTCAATTTTTATCCTTATATAAAAATTCAGGCTTCAAATATATAACAAAATATGGAGATTTGATGTGTTGACAAATGTTCGTATTACCAAAATTTAATTTTTTATGCTCAGTTTATCAAAAATAACAGAATTATTTACAATACTTTTAATTTGTTACAATTTCATTAGGCTGCATAAATTTTATTGGACACATCTACAGTGAAATCATCTTTTGAAAACCAACTTAATCTCTATCACTGGAAATGGCTAAAAAATTTATAAGAACTTACCAAATTTGTCTTTTCTTGAAAGCCAGGAGTTGAAAGACCAAATTATATTTAGAAAAGTGAGCAATAAAATACTCACTCCTGACATCGTATTTATTTTTTCATTCTAAAGAGATTGCAAAAGAAAAATACAATGATTCTATTACATTATCTGTTATTCATGAAGCTTCTGGTGAGATTTCTTATTAGATGGTGAAAACCATTGATAGTTCTAAGGAAAAAAACAAAACAAGTGAAATTATAGACACTTTGATTTTCCTTTGGGGTAAAAAAATACGTAATTCAGCTTAAAAAAACCATGTTTTAATTCAACATCCTGAGGTTATAATATTATCTAGGTTATAATATCACAAATTCTCTATATTAAGGTGGACTACTGAGTGAGATGATTGTTCTTTCTCTTGGAGTAAAATATTATATTACAGAGACATGTGTCTTACTATAATGTGAAATAACTGTATATAACATTGGAAAAAAATCTTTCCTAATGCTATTTTTTTCTGAATATAAAGTAGTTGTGTTAAGTCATAGCCACACGTGGGATACACATGAGTATATAATAAGTAAGAAAAAACAGATATTTGTAAAGTTCTGATTTAAGCAATCATTTTTCTTATTTGGAAAAAATTACGTTTTTAGATATGTTCTACTTTCTGTTTACTCTTATAAAATAGTGAGCTTTTGCATTTTTCTTTATTTTAGAATTTATACACAATTCCATGAATAGCTGAGTAGCCACAAAGCATCACTGTACAGTCTCCCATTTGTGTCCCATATTTATTGTATCCTTTTTATGTCACCAATATCAGCGGATAATTAAAGTGAAATTCATTTAAGTTGAAGTCATCATACTTTCAATTTTCAAACCCGAATCAGCCCTTAGATCTCTATGCCTTGACCCTAAAACATTGAGATACATAGATGATAGATATAGATATAAATATAATTAGAGATGATAAATATATTTACATATGATATAGTATAGTTTTATATGTATATTTACACTTTGAAAAATATCATACCAAAAACACATCTAAATTCCTAGAAAAGTACTGGCTAAGTAAAGGAGTATAACTACTTATAATCATTAATATATATTTCCAACTTTTCTTCCAAAACATTGCATAAATTTACATTTCCACCAACAGTTTTTTTTTTTTTTATTATTTTATTTTTTTCCCAAAAGTTGCATTTTAATACATGTTGGCAAACATAACAGAAAAAAACAAATTATCAGAAGCTGTACACACTATTCACTGAAAACATTTGTTGAGGCAAATAGAAAAA
>CM053417.1:51601696-51645706 GCA_028644305.1 Xerus rutilus | reverse complement strand
TAATTTTATTCTCTCTTATTGCTGAATAATATTCCATTGTGTATATGTACCACAGTTTCTTTATCCATTCATCTATTGAAGGACATCTGGGTTGCTTCCACAGTTTTGCAATTGTGAATTGTGCTGCTATAAACTCCACCAACAGTTTATCAATGCCTGGTTGTCATTGAGCCCTAATCCATATTCAACATTAACACTTGTAGAAAAACTTGAGGAAACTGAGGTTAGCAAAATGACAGAATAGGAAACTCCAAGCCCTTGTTCATCTACAGAAACATACAAAAAGCTATCTGAAAAAGACATTTTGTAAGAGTTCTGGAAAACAATCAAAAGTTCAGAACAATTAAGCAAACACCCAATCAAATAGAAGTCAGGTTCAAAAGTATGAGAAAGATTTGTGACATTTTAACTCATCCTTAATCCACTCCTATTATGTCATGCCTGAGACAATCTTTTGGTCTTGAGCAGTAGCATCTCAATCTCCAGATCTACTCTTTTAACTGGTAGGAGACAGGCATATTTTATTTGCAAATCATTATATAATCTGTTCTTACCTGGCTAGAGATAGCAGAAGGTCTGACTCACTAATCTCTGCCTTATATATCTTAGAACAGCTTTTAAGATGTGGAAAGCATTGCTCATAAAAACTACAAGATTTCTATACACACAAATGACTTGGGAAGGAGATTCTGGGTGACAATATATAATAGAACCTCTCAGGAATGAATGACAAGATGAAATGAGAATATCTGGGAAATAAGGACAGTCAAAAGCAGCCCTTTTATGCTAGAATTTTGAAAGTCACACACATGAACAGATAAGACACACATTCACAGTTTTAAAGAGACTCATGCTTTCACCTTCAGCTCATCTTGACTCAGAGCAAGTATAGGTAATTTGTAAAGGACTTTTCTAACCCAGACCTATCTGTAAGACTGAGAGAGGATTTTTATTGTGGCAAAAGACAAGTGCTTCTCTATTTCACTTTCTGGCAAAGCATCAGCTGCAGAAGACCTAAAGAATAGAACTTCAGGGGGCTGGGATTGTAGCTCAGTGGTAGAGCACTTGTATCGCATGCATGAGGCACTGGGTTTGATTCTCAACACCACATAAAAATAAATAACATAAAGATATTGTGTCCATCTATGACTAAAAAATATATTTAAAAAATCAACTTAAAAAAAAGAATAGAACTTCAGGAAGTACACATAACAGGAAATAGTCTTAGCAATAATAGTTTTGGAAAAGTCTTGAAATTAATCTACTATTGCAGCCCTCAATGACTAAAGCAAACAAAATAAAACAAAAACAGCAAAACCTGGAGAAAGAAGAGAATCTGATTTCTACAGTTACCACAAGATAATAACCAATTTTCAATAAGGAATCACAAGGCATACAAAGAAACAAGAAACCTGGTTTATTCAATAGAACAAAGTAAATTGATAGAAACTAAATGAATAAGTGCAGATATAGAATTTAGTAGTTAAGAGTTTAAAACAACTGCCTTAATGTGCTAAAAGAGCTAAAGAAAATCATGAACACATTATTGAAGAAAATTAGGAACACAATATGTAAACACAATTAGAATATAAACAAATCATAAGAAAGAAGGAATAAGAAATTCTGGAATGCAAAAGTATAACTAAAATAAAAAATTCAGTAGAATAGTTCAAAGTTTGTTTTATCAGAAAAAGAACCAGTAAACTTAATTATAGGACAACTGAAATTATTAACTCTTTGGAGCAAAAACAAATGAACAATGGTAAGCAAGATTTTACAGTACTTGTTTGTTACCATCAAGTAAACCAACATAAGGATTAAAAAGAGTTCCATAAGGACAAGAAAGAAATAACAATAAATTTGAATAAATAATGATCAAAAACTCCCTAAATTTGAGGAAAAGCAGAAATATAAAAATGCCAAAAGATTAAGCACCTCAAGTACACAGAGACTCACACAGAACTGCCAAAAACCAATGTCAAAGAGAAAATATTGATAGTAGCAAGGGAAAAGTGAATTGTAACATAGGAAGTACTTCAAGACAACCAGTGTAATTCTCAGCAAAAAGCTTGTAAGCCAGAACACAGTTGGATAATATATTTAAAATGCTAAAATAAATCTACCAAATATGAATGGTATATCTGGCAAAATTGTCCTTCAAATATGAGAGATAGGGTAGGATAGTAGAATACGTACTTAACCTGCACAAAGCTCTAGGTTGGATCATCAGCACACATCCTCCAAAACACAGATATAAATTAAAACATTTCTAGAAAAGAAGAAAGCCAGGAAAATTCATTGTTACTATATTTGCCCTGCAATAATACTTTAAGTAATCCTTCAGGTTAAAATGAAGACAGTAGATAGTAATTTGAAACCATATGAAAATATATGGGTCCTTAGTGAAGGTAAATACAGGCCAAATAAAAATACTTACATTATAGTAATATGGTTTTTTAATACCAATTTGATTTTTTCACTTGATTAAAAATGAAAGACATAAAATTTATATAAATCCATCATTAGGACCACAATATATAAAGATGTTATCTGTGATCTCCACACCATAAGCGAGGTAAAATTTCATGAGTAGAGTTTTTATGCAATTGAAGTTAATTTGATTAAAATTCAAATGAAGTGGTTATAATGTGAACATGTGATATAAAATGTTCATGGTAAACACTAAGAATATATGCATAGTATAAAAACAAGAGGAAATGATAAGAGAATCAAAATGAATCCCTATAAGGATCACCAAAAACAAAAGAAGACAATAATTGAAATAATTAGAGACCAAAAGGCTGTAAAACATAAAGAATTAAGCAATAATAACAAAGTGGCCAAAGTTCTTTCTTTTGAGTGGTTAAGTGTATATGGGTTACATTCTTCCTTCAAAATAGGTAAGTGGGCAGAGTTTTTTTAAAGGCAGACTCTTGCTGCTTCCAAGAGACTCACATTAGATCTAAAGATGTAAATAAGTTGAAAGTGGAAGAATAGAAAAAGCTATTACATGTGAGTTGTAACCAAAATAGAACAGAAAGGTAAGTATACTTACATCACATTGCTCGGATTTGGGCATAGTTTGTCCTTCAAGGGTTCATGTATTAGAAGCTAGGTACCCAGTGTGGCAATGCTAACAGATGGTGTGAACTTCATGAGGTGAGGCCTAGCAGGACGTTGTTAGATCCCCCTGAAGGTCCTGCCCTAAAAAGAGATTAAGGAGGATCTCATGTGACCCAGAGTTAGTTTCCTCAAGAGGGCTGTTATAAAAGAACTAGCTTGACCAATCCCCAGATACTCTGGTGTCCTATCTTGCAATGTGATGTCTCCCTTTCATGTGAACTTCCATTATGATACTAACCACCATGAAGGCAGGGAAAACTTTGCTAAAGCCTGCACCATATTATTTGCCTGTTGGCTATCAAAACAGTCAGCTAAATAAACCTCTTCTCTTTATGTTACCAGTATCATACATTTCATTACATTAATGAAAATGACTGATACAAAAATAGACTTCAAGTCCTTAATTGTCATCAGAGATAAAAAGAGCATTATATATTAATAAAATGATCAATTGAGGAAGATGATGTAATGATTATAAACATATATACCAAAAATTTAAACCACCAAAATATATTAAGCAAAAACTGGCATAATTGAAGTTAAAAATAAGTAGTTCTACAGTAAAAATTGGAAATTTTAATATACACTTTCAAATAAGGATAGAGTAACTGGACACAAGATCAATAAGGAAATAGAAGACTTACACAACACTACAGACATACTAGATCCAAAAGACAGACTCAGAACATTCCATCCAACAACTACAGAATAAATTTTTTTTTGGTACTGGCGATTGAACTCAGAGGCACTCGACCACTGAGCCACATCCCCAGCCCTATTTTGTGTTTTTGTAGACACAGGGTCTCACTGAGTTGCTTAGTGCCTCGCTGTTGCTGAGGTTGGATTTGAACTCGCGATTCTCCTATCTCAGCCTCCCTAAGTGCTGGGATTACAGGTTTGAGCCACCGTGCCCGGCTCAGAATATACATTTTAATCAAGTGCATATAACTTTCTCTAGTATAGATCATATGTTTGGCCACAAAACAAATTTTAAGAACTTTACAAAGATTGACATCATGTAAAGTATATTTTCTGATCATAATGGAATTAAACTAGAAATCAGTAGTAGCAAGAAAACTGCAAAATTCACAAACATATAGAAATTAAACAACACTCCTAAAAGTCAGTGAATCAAAGAAGAGATCAGATAATTAGAATTAGAAAACAACTTTAGAAAAATGATAATAAAAACAAAATATACCAAACTTATAGGACAGAGTAAAAGCAATGTTAAGACAGAAATTTAGAAAGGTAAAAAAATACATTAAAATAAAAGGAAGGTCTCAAAATCAATAACCAACATTTATATGTCAAAAAAAAGAAGAGCAAACTAAACAGAAGGCTAGTAGATGGTCGGAAATAATAAAGATCAGAATGGAGATAGACAAAACAGAGAAGACATAATAGAAAATTCTAACAAAAGTGAGTTGATTCCTGAAACACATCCACAAAATTGATAAACCTTTAGCTTAATTCATTAAGAAAAAATTTATCTGCTGTGCTACTGCACAGTAAGATGCCTATAGATAACAATAATGTTCATTACAAAAAACAAATTATAGTAAGGGATTTGGGAAGTTTTCACCATAAAGAAATGATACATGTTTGAAAAGATTGATGTATCTAACTGGATTTAAACATCATGCAATGCACTCATTGAAATATCATATAGCACCCCATTAATATGTACTTTTTGTATTTTAATATGTCAATTAAAAGCTCTAAAACTTAAAAACAGAAAAAGCTTAAATTACTAACATGAAAACAAATGGAGATACTACTTTTACTTTCACAGAAATAAGAAGGATTAAAAAAGAACTATGACAGGGCTGGGAGTTGGCTCAGTGGTAGAGAGCTTGCCTGGCATGTGTGAGGCACTGGGTTCTATCCTCAGCACCACATTAAAATAAATAAATTAATTAATTAATTAGTTAAAAGTATTGTGTCCATTTAAAAAGAAGAACTATGATATTTGTACACCAACAGATAGGATAGCCTAAATCGAATACAGATATTCTTTGAAATGAAACTTACTAAAACTCAATCATCAAAATGGAAAATTGGAATTAACAAGTGAGGAGATTGAATCAGTACTCAAAATCTCTCAACAAAGAGAAGCCCAAGACTAGATGGTTTCACTGCTGGATTTTACCAAACACTTAAAAAGAAATTAACACCAACCATCCTCAAACTGAAGAGGAGGTAATACTTTTCTCTCATCCTATGAGACCAAGATAATCCTGACACCAAAGCCAGAAAAAGAAACAAAAAGGAAATAACAATACTGTATATCTTATGAATATTCATGTAAAAATCATCAAAAATACACTAGTGAAATTCAGAAATAAAATAAATTATTAAAAAAATTTTATCTTAATAAAGACCATATGTAATAAATCTATACCTATCACTATACTCAAAGGTGGAAGACTAAAATATTTTCCTATAAAATCATGAAGAAAACAAGAATACCTGCTTTGCAACTTCTAAACAGCATAGTATTGTAGCCAGATCAATAAGATAAGAAAAAGAAATAAAGACACATAAATTGGAAAAGAAGAAGGAAAATTATCTGTTTTCAGATGACATAATCCTTAAAATAGAAAACAAAGATTCTACAGTAAAATGATACAAAACTAATATATTAATTTAGTGAAGATGCTAGATACAAAATCAACATGTAAAACTCATTTTTATTTGTATAGATTAACACAAAATTAAGAAAAAGTAAATTAAGGAAGCAAAATAATAATATCCAAAGAAATTTAAATATTAAAGGCAAACCCCATCACATTTCCAATGACATTTTCTTGAGAAATAAGAAAAAAACCCACAGTTTCATGTAGAATGTCATGGGAACCCCCAAAGTGCCAAAACAATGTTGAAAAAGGTGAACAATGATAGAAGATTCCCACTTACTAATTATAAAGTTTACTATAATTATAGCAACTAAAATAGTGTATTCCTGGAATAAAAATGGACATATAGGATAATAGCATTGAAATAAATATATATGTATTTTGGTACTGGTGACTGAACTCAGGGCCACTTGACCATTGAGCCACATCCCCAAACTATATTTTTTTGTTTTTTTGGTACTGGAGATTGAACTCAGGGGCACTCGACCACTGAGCCACATCCCCAGCCCTATTTTGTGTTTTATGTAGACACAGGGTCTCACTGAGTTGCTTAGCACCTCGCCGTTCAAACTATGTTTTATTATGGAAATAAACCTTCATACACATGGTCAACTGATTTTTGTCAAGGGTGCCACAGCATTCAACAGGGAAGGGAATATCTTTTCAAAAATTGGGGTAGGGAAACTAGATATACACACAACAGGAATAAAATTGATCACTTACCATATGTCATATATAAAAATTATTCAAAATGGACCAAAGACCTAAATGTAAGAGCTAAGAATACAAAACTTAGAATACATCAGAGAAAAAAATTGTTCATAGTATTTAATTTGGTGATTTCTTGGATTTCACACCAAAAATGCAGGGAACAAATACAAAATATATAAACTGGACTTCAAAATTAAAAACTTTGTTTTTTGGTACCAGGGATTAAATTCAGGGGTACTCGACCACTGAGCCACATCCCCAGCCCTATGTTTTATTTAGAGACAGGGTCTTACTGAGTTGCTTAGCATCTTGCCCTTGCTGAGGCTGACTTTAAACTCACTATTCTCCTGTCTCAGCCTCCTAAGTGCTGGGATTACAGGTGTTCACCACTGTGCCTGGTAAAATTTAAAACTTTTGAGCAATAAAATACATTATCAAGAGAGAAAACAATAACTCAGAAAATGGCATATGATATTTTAAAATCAAACACAGGATGATATTAATATGAAAATGTGTAAGTGGATTCTTATAACTCCATGATAAAATAAAACAAATCAATTCAAAATTTGGAAAAGACCTGAAAGGGGCATTTCTCCAGTATAATATATAAATAACCATTAAGAATAATAAAATGTGCTGGGCGTAGTGCCTTGCACATGAAATCCCAGCACTTCGGGAGGCTGAGACAGGATAATCAAGCAGCATTACTCACAACAGTCAAAAAATGAAAACAACCCAAATTTCCATGAACAGATAAATGGGTACACACATGTGGTATTTACATATAGTAGACTAATACTGAGTTCTGGAAAGTAATTAAATCCTAATCATAGTGCAACATGGATGCACTCTGAAAAAAAATTATGCTCAGTTAAATAAACCAAGCACTAAAGGACAAATATTGTGTGATTATATATATATATATATATATATATATATATATATATATATATATATAATCTATAATAGACACTCCAGAGAGAGATGGAGAGAGAGAATGTAAAATAGAAGTTACCAAGGAATGGGTAGAGGAAGGAATGAGTAGTCATTGTTTAATGGGTACAGAGTTTTAATTTGGGATAATGAATATATTCTGGGAACAAATAGTGATGATGACTATACAACATTGTAAACGCACTAATTTGCATTATACTCTTTAAAATTATTAAGATGGTAGATTTTTTGTTATGTATAATTTACCATAATATAAATACAAAAAATTTTCAATAATTTAATGAATGGGATGTACTGTTTTTTCATTATTCTTATTACAGTTAAGGATTTTGATATATTCACATCTGTTGGGCTAATATTTTATTGGCGTGTTCACCTTTTATTTATTAATTTGTATAAAGTTTTCATGTATTGTTCATATATGAAGATAAAACTGTGCCTACTCAATTATTTTTTATCTGTCTAGTTCCAGTGCAAATTTTCTTAGTTACTGTAGAACTTTAATACATTTTATTAGGTTGTTATACAGATATTCTCTATCATTTTTTCTTTTTCAAAAGAATTTGAGTTAGATCTTACTATTATACCATAACTGAAGTAAATGTAGGCCCCACACTCCAATATGTCAGTTTAAGAACCTAATTCCTCAAGAGGACTCCGAAAGTGCACAAAATAAAATAAAAAATCTATAAATGGGATAGTATCAAAATAAAAATGTTCTTCACAGCAAAAGAAATAATCAAGAACATGAAGAGAGCCTACAGAATGGGAGAAAATCTTTGCCACCTGCACCTTGGATAAGGCATTAATTTCCAGAATATACAGAAAACTCAAAAAGCTTAACATCACCAAAAATGAATAACCCAATCAATACATGGGCTAAGGAAGTGAACAGATACTTCTCAAAAGAAAAAAATATGAATGGTCAACAAATATATGAAAATATGTTCAACATCTCTAACAATTACACAAATGCAAATTAAAACTACACTGAGATTTCATCTCACTCCAAACAGAATGGCAATTTTCAAGAATACAAGTAAGTAAATGTTGGTGAGGATGTAGGGTAAACTTATATGTTGTTGATGGGACCACAAATTGGTGCAACCACTCTTAGAAAACTAGGAATGGAGCCGGGCGCAGTGGCTCAAGCCTGTAATCCCAGCACTTAGGGAGGCTGAGACAGGAGAATCGTGAGTTGAAAGCCAGCCTCAGCAATGGTGAGGTGCTAAGCAACTCAGTGAGACCCTGTCTCTAAAGAAAACACAAAATAGGGCTGGGGATGTGGCTCAGTGGTAAGTACCCCCGAGTTCAATCTCCACTACCAAAAAAAAAAAAAAAAAAAAAAAAAGAAAAAAAAGAAAAGTAGGAATGGAACTACTATTTGATACAGTTATACCACTGCTCATTATATATCTAAAGGAGTTAAAATCAGCATATTACATTGACACAGCCCCATCGATATTTATAGCAGCACAATTGACTATAGCTAAGCCATGGAGCCAAACCGGGTGCCCTTCAACAGATGAATGGATAAAGAAAATGTGGTATTATACATAATGGAATATTACTCAGTCATAAAGAACAATGACTGTATGACTTTCGTCAATAAATGGAATGATCTGGAGAGTATCATGCTAAGCGAAATAAGCCAGTCACCAAAAACCAAAGATCAAATGGTTTCTTTGACATATGGATGCTAACACACAACAAGGGAGGAGGGGTGGGAAGAATAGAAGTTCAGTATATTAGACAAAGGGGAATGAATGGAATGGAGAGGAGATAAGAAAAGGAAAGACATTTGAATGAATCTGACATAACTTCCCTATGTATACGTATGAATACACCACAGTGAATCTCAATATTGTGTACATCCATCAGACCAGGATCCTAATGAGAATAAGATATACTCCATGCTTTTATAAATATGTCAAAAAGGATTCTACTGTTACATATAAGTAAAAAGGACAAATAAAAAATTAATATGTAAATAAGTATTTAAAGTTATAGGGTTTTTTTTCATTCCATTTTGTTGCCATTGTAACATTTTTATAAGACTGTACTTTCAGTGATCAGTTCTATAGTTTGTAGCATTTTTGTTCCTCCTTAAATATAATTGAAAAAAAATGTATATTTTTACTGTGAAAAAAATTTTGACTATTTTTCTCTTATATATGCTTTTAGATCTATTTTAGGGTATTATAAAATTGAAAAAATCCCCTTGGAATTTTGATTGGAACAGTTTAAACTGCATTTTGGAAAGAATCCTTATCATTTGTATTAGTTTTCTATTGTTGCTGTTAATTACCACAAATTTAGCAGTTTAAACAATGTGAACTTATTATCTCATAGTTCTATAAATTAGAAATCTGAAGTGTATCTCACTGGGCTGAAATCAAGATTCCATCAGGGCTCCTGCCCTTGTTGGTTATTCTAAGGGAATATTCATTTTATGGCTCATTTGGTTTGTTGGCAGACTTCAACTTCTTATGGTTTTTGGACTGAAGTCCTCATTTTCTTGGCACTGTGTACTGGGGGCCACTCAGCTTCTAGAGTCTAACATGTTCCTTGGATTGTAGTGACCTTTTTCTGTCTTCAAAACCATAAACAGCTGAGTCCTTGTCATGGAACATATATTTGTTCCCCTACATCTGATGTTCTCTTGTAATTATAAGAGCTCATGTGATTGCACTAGAACCCATTCAAGTAATCTACTATAATCTCTCTTTTAAGGGAATATAATTAGAGTCCTTAATTCCATCTGTAGCCTTTTTTTTCCTCTTCTGCCATGTAAAGTAAAAAAATTCAAGATTCAGGGGTTAAAGTACATAAATAATTGGGGGGGCATTGTTAATCTTACTATGTTTCTAATATTACTATTTCCATATCATCTTACCATGTACTTAAGATTCTATATTGTTCATTTAGTCATTTTTTGGTTTTGTTTTTGTTTTTCATTTTTCCTTCTATTGTTGTGTGTAATTCTCCCCCTAAAGGGCCTTTACATTTCTTTTCTCTATTATCTTTTAGTAATTTTTGTATTTTTCTTATTAATTTTAACTGATATTGAAATAGATATAAAAATTTTATGTTATATTATACATCATAATATAACATATATATGATATATTATATATAATTATATATATAAATTTAATTTTATGAACTGAATTTATAAATATATAATACTTATAATTAATATAAGAGCAAATTAGCAAGTGAAGAGTTTCCTTTCTATTAATTCATAGACAACTAAAATAAACATCATTGGTTCCTTAAATAAAAGCATGGTTGTGCAAGTGATAGAAATTTGAATCCAACTGGTTTAAGAAAAAAAAGAGGGATTAATTTTTAGGCTAATGTACATGGATAAGAAATCCCAGGACATATCTGAGTTACTGAGTGGTTTAAATCAGAGTCTTAAATGGGCCTGGTTAGAGGTTGGTTTGTCCTTTTTCTAAACTTAGCATCCTCTGTGTTGTTCCCTCCTCAAACACATTTCTCCTGGTAATGGCAATATGGCCGCTGGTAGATACAGGCTTAATTCCTTACAACACTACATCCACAAGATAAAGTAGGGTCATACTGCAGAAATACAGATGTCATCATTCAATTTCTAGTTAATATAAATGGCACACCCAAAGGTAAGCAACACAGATTGTGCAACCTTGCCATACCCTGGGGACAAAAACCTCCCCCTCCCCCACCCCAATCAGTCTGATGTGTTCCAATGACTTGCATTTTTCTCCATTATAATCTCTGTTTAACAACTCTGCTACCTCCTCAATTCAGACCATATAGTTTGCTTGAATATGTGACTGTGGTTTAAACCAATCAACTCATTGATTAAAGATTAGATTATAATAACCTTAATCTAATCTGTAGATTAATCCACTGATGATTTGGATTAACTGGATGGTTACTGTAGGTGAGTAGGTATGGCTAGAGGAAGTAAGTACTTGGGGGTGTGTCTTTGAGTTTTATATTTTGTCCCTGGTAAGCAGAGCTCTCTCACTCTGCTTCTTGGTTGCAATTTCCTGAGCTGGTTTCTTCCACCATGTCCTTCTGTCATGATGTTCTGCCTCACTGAGAGCTCAGAGCTATTCAGTAGATTAACCACAGACCAAATCTCTGAAATCATGATTCAAAATAAACTTTTCATTTTCTTGTTATTCTTGTCAGATCTTTTGTTCACAGATACAAAAGACCTAATATAAACATGAATATTTCCTCTTTCATTTTTTCATGGTTGGAGACATTAAAATCCATGTACTTATAGGGACATGAACATAGGGAATTGCACTAGATTCTTCATTCCTTATCATTACTACAGTTGTTGTGTTATCAAATCATGTTGATTTCATTTTTGAGGCATTTTACAAATTACTTCCTAATTTGTATTCTCACAGCTCTTATTAATTGAAATGCTTATTTTTGCCTGTATATCAGGTTATGCCCTCCTTGACTCCACTCTTTGCCATCTAATCCAGCATATATACTACCAAGAGTTACTATCAATAATTCCAATCAGATCATTACCATGTTTAAAACTTTCAGTATTTTATAATGACTTAGTTAAGGGCAAACTTCTTAACATAGTATGCAAAGCCCTGCCTTGTTCTCTAGTCTTCTTTTACATTATTATCTACTTCATCAGCATCAAACCTATTGTAGTTCTAATCCCCACAAAAACCTTGAGAATCCAGACTTTTGCTTGGTGTTCATGCTGTACCCCATTCCTCCACACACATGAGCACATTAATACCATAAATCCATATTCCTATCAATGCATTTATTGTTTGGGTGCTTGATTATATCTAGTCAATCAGACTAACAGCAAAACTAATTACTCTTTTATGGGGATCCTAATAAAGAGCACCCATATTATTCATGAAAATTCTAAGAACATTGAGAACCAAAATAAAATGGCAAAATTGGCAGTCACACTATTTTTTAACACTGAGAGGGAGTAAAGTAAGGAAAGAAATCTACTATAAGAGACAAGTGGACATGCTGAATGAACCTCACAATTACACAGGCTTACCCATTGAGTCACGATTGATTCATGGGCAGAAATAACCACACCAGCCGGGTGCGATGGCACACACCTGTAATCCCAGCACTTTGGGAGGCTGAAACAGGAGCATCATGAGTTCAAAGCCAGCCTCAGCAATGGCGAGGCACTAAGCAACTCAGTGAGATGCTGTCTCTAAAGAAAACACAAAACAGGGCTTGGGATGTGACTCAGTGGTTGAGTACCCCTGAATTCAATCCCCAATACAAAAACAAAAAACTAAAAACAAACCACACCACGTGGAAACATTATCCAGTTAAAAATTGAAGCATAAAAGAGAACTGGCAACTATGGGAGAAGATCTACCTGGAAAAAACAAAAGAAGGATAGTTTATTCATTCCTGGATATTGTTTCCAAATTTAGCAATCAAACATATCATTCTTGATAACCAGAAGCAGTGATTAAAGATGCAGAGAAAATTCAAGAATGTGATAAAATAAAAACATACTTTTGAATACTATAGGGGAAACGTATAAGTTTCTCCTATAATTTTATTAATTTTTCTATTCCAATGGTCTTGTTATGAACCTGACATGGCCATTGTTTCATGGTCTTGAAGGAATAAACTTAATTTTAAATATATAACCTAATAAAGATGTACAGAAAACATAAATAATTATAATAAAGATATTGAAATCAAGAACCAAAGAGAGACTTTGAGAACAAGTTTTGAAAGTATGTGTATTTTATTAAAGAAGATTAACACCAGGCATTATTTTGCAATGAGTCAACATTTTCATACAAAGTTTTACATTTTTTAGAAAAGTATATTAGAAGCAACAGACATAGCTTGTTTTAACAGGAAAGAAAGAAATATTTTGGGAACTAATTTATGACACTTGAATATGCAATCTTAAAAAGCTACAAAATAAATAAATAGATAACACAAACATTCTTTTTGACACTAGTAATTGTTATTTAATGTATTCAGAATATTTTTTCTGATATTGATAAGATGTTAAATTCAGGAAGTATGCAAATTGGATCATTCAATAAATGGACTATTTGGCTTGGCTACATTATCATAAAATGTACTTTTATAATTACTTAGAGGCATACTGAAATTGCTTTTGAATTTGCTACTTTGAAAGTCATCAGTTTCAACAGAATATTATCAGTGTTCTCTGAAGCAAGCAATTTTGCCTGTTATTTCAACACTTTGATCCATTGCATGTTAACACATCACATGCCAATCTAAAGAAATAGTCTTTGTATGTTGTTCATTTAGGGAGAAATCTGGCCTGTTTTTATTTTTTTCCTCTCAAGTCTCTGGAAACTCAGCTCAGAGCTTGTCATTTTAGTTTTGCCTATACAATAATGTTTATTGGAAATGGTGTTTTGAGTTAAAGTTGAATCCCTTCACTGGGATTTAAATAATTCTCTTTCTGCATAGCTTGGGGAGACAGTTGTTGTGATTAACCCGTACTTTTTCTTACAGCTTCTAGTTAATGATGCAAATTAATTAGTTGAAATATCTAGGTCCTATAATAGTGTGTTTTTCTATGTCTTTTAAAAGTATAGAATCTGTGGCAAAATAAACGGAGAATTAAGAACTAGGTAATTTATTTCAAAAGATATTTCTGAACACTTCTTTTGTGTAAGTTATATTGAGATATGTACTTGAAAGAATACAATTACTTACTAGTAAAGAGTTTAAACCAAATTAGAGGGCTTAAGACAAATTTATAAATATAATGCAGTTCGAATAAGATAAATTCCATGAATCAATACCTGCAATGTTCACCATGAATTCTCAAAAACAAAGTAAATTACATCTAATTAGTGGGATATTCCAGTTAGGAATGGCTACAAGCAACCCATTCCAAAGCTAAGTGGCATAAAACAATTAATATTCATTTATACTTATGATTACCAAACAATGACTCAGGCCTCAGGAAGAATTGCTTAAATAGCTCAGGTTCCTTAAATAGCTGGATATGGCTGGGATAATTCATCAGGTTACATATGTTTGTGGCCTCAACTCTGACTATGGTCTGGATTTTTTCTCTTCTCCTTGTTGTGTCTGTTAGGTCTCTAATGTCCTAATGTCTCGTATGACTTTCTTAAACCAAAGTGTGTTATACCTAGAATGGGATAGCTGGAATAACAAGGACTGCTTGGGCAATTTTCTGTCTCTCCACACAGTCCCTCCATATGTATAGCCTCGCTTCCTTATTGCATGATAGTCCTAGGCCAGTCAGACTTCTTTTCATGGAAGTAGTGTTAAAACAGAACCAATGATCTTAGTCTCACTGTGAATGCTGCTGATTTGTTTGGGCCTAGAACCTAACACAGTGTCACTTTTATTGAATTATATTAATCAAAGTAATCACAGAGCCCAAAGAAATCAAAGGGGACAGTACATAAAACCCACCACTCAAAGAAGAAGTGCCAACCTATTTATGGCCATCTTTACCAGTTACTGGAAATCAAATAGAAGAGATAGCATTTGAAATTATTTTTAGAAAGTGGGAAGGATTTTGATAGGTAAGATAATGTGATAGGTATTTAAAATGATGAGATATGAGTACAAAAGCAGATGTGAAAGTAAGTGAAGAACATATCCAGAAATAGTAAAGTAGCACTTTATATAGTCTATGGAATGATATATAAATTATATGCAAATGGTTTAATATTGCAAAAGTGAAAATTAATATAATTAACCTAAATGATTTACACCTCTCAGAAGAGGACATCATTTGACTTCTTCTTCAGGTCAAGTGTTAGTACCAGATTTTTCTACTTTTATAAGATGTTTTCCAGATTGTCTACATTTTCTTGTATGTCAGTGAATTGTATCAATTGCAACTTGAATTAAAATTTTTAGTTAACAATATTTTATGCATTAAAAATTAGACTGAATGAAATTGTGCTTGCATATTTCTTTGAGAAATAAATTAACTGCTTCAATGGAATATTTCAGGTGCTGGTAAAATGTACAAATGAATAACAATGATTTTCACATGCTTCCTACTTTTCAGCGTGTAGTTTATAACACTACTGAGCACAATTAGTGCTGTTAAATTTGCCATTTAACTAATACTAACCTACAGAGTTATCTATCATCTAAAGAAATTAGTTAGGAAATCAAATCAGTTGTATCATTTCTACTAACATAACTAACATACAAGAATAAGGGAGAGTCATTTTTATGCTTACCACGTATAGAAAGGTCAATTAAATTAAAAAAAAACCACTGTAACCCAAAGGCTATATTAAAGAAAGGTAAACAAACTCTAAAGTTCAAGGGCATTACAGAATTCAAATGCACAGTTAACAAAGAAAATGAACAAGATAGGAGGGAATGCAGAAAGGTACTGTTATATCGTCAACAATTTCCACAGACTATGCTATAAAGATCACCACATAAAAATTAAAATACAATAAAAAGTTAACTATTTGATGAAAAATCTTTTGATTAGTTATTAATTCTTCTGACATTAAAAAAACTGAAAATTGATTCATACATTTTAAATTAGTTTGTTAGAGAAAGAGAAGAAATACTATAATCTAGTGCTCTATATTGAATGAAAACCTTGAATACTTCCTGAAAGGTCATGGTGTGGTTGCATTATTGCATTTTAATGGAACTGACTGCAGAACTCAAATTGTAAACTTTTATATGGGAAACATGCTACTTATTATTTGCTAAATCTCTCTTCTTTCTGGTTTTCTTCCTCCTCAGTTTCATTGTTCTATCAGTTGTCTAGACAAATATGCCTTGTCCAAATATTCTAATATACATTTTCCATGGTAATTCTTGAATTAATATTTGAGCTGGTAATGTTTACGACAAACATCAAGACCATTGGTTGACTGAATCATTCATGTTCCTTCTTGTAAAGCATTGATATTATCTTTGGAACTTATGAGTATCATGCTCTTAGTATCTCAATAATGCCACAAAAATGTATTTTCCTTAATAAAACCTGGACTCCTATTAAACTTTAATATTCTAATAATTAAAATTACTCAGGTAGCATGAAAACATTCTTCCCAACTTTCTATCTAGAACGTTTCTTTAGAGAGTATTAAACGCAGAAATTAGAAATGGTTTTACTCTAATAAAACAAATGGAGAGCAGATGTTATATAAAACTAGCTACAACCAGTTCCTGTTGAATTTTGAACTTCTTCAGTATTGGCTTAGCATTCAAATTACAGTTGGTATGTTGGCATTCTCAAATACTTAAATTTTTATGAATTTCATCCAATATTCTATTTTCTATCTCTTGGAAAATTTAACTATTTCCCAAAGTTTTCAATGACAGTGCACATGGTTTATTATCTTTAATTCTATCAATTACAAGATGTAGTAAATATAATTAATAGGAGCCATTTATAACTTCAAACACTGTATTTTATAGGAAATTGTTTATATTTGTATAACACATCAGGTTATAATTTTGTTTGTCTCTCACACTCTGCTTAATCTAATCATCCAGATCACCAGTCTGCATTGTTATTTGATATCAATAATATTACACTTACACATGCATGAGCAGGGTGAAAAGTTTATCTCTTTTAATCCACTAGACAGATCTCAACAGACCTTACATGGTAGGAAAGTTCTCCAGTGTCTCTACATTTTATATATTCAGATCATGCCTACACTATATTCATTCAGATGTGAAACATCAGACTACCAATTTATTCATTATAATGGAAACATTTAATGATAAAGAACTTTCAAAAACTATGATATAAATGAAAGACATCAAATATTATATATTGTTGTTACTATTATTATTATTAAACTGAAATAAAACAAGGAAATCTTTAAAATAGAGTTACACCCTTTTTACTGGGATATATATTGTTTAAAATATATATGTGAGTAGGATAAGGATGTGAAATAATTAAAATATTCACTTTTTCACCATCTTGGGCACCAATTTTATTGCATAAAATATTAAATATTACCAAACTCATAAAACATTCAAAATAGGAATCATATGTCTGTAACTGAAAAATTTTAGTCTTCTCTGAGAATCTATTTCCAGACTACTTTGACATGAAGTTTTAATATTGAATAAGTGGTCTATGTATTATGATGACATTTTATTGTCAGAGAATAAATATTTATAAGATATTGGCAACCATGATACATAAAATTTAGGTCATGTTAAATGGTCTTGTTCTAACAAATGTGATCAGACCTACTGTTAATGTTTGCAACAGAGTTCAGAGGAAACCTTTTCTCTTTTGCAGTTCTGAACTATGTATATACCAAGAACACTAGATGAGTAATTCATGGTATTTACCTATCCTAAGAGTTGATAGAAAAGCAGTAGATTTCTAGTCATCATCTATTTAATCTCCAACATCTTTACAAATCATTTTCAAGGAAAATTAACTCAATATTTAACACTTCAAATTATTTTAGTGAAACCAGCAATTTTGTCCTTATTAGCTACTTGGACACAACATTTATTCTCATCTACACTGCAAATAAACATAATACTATCATCAAGTGAAGAGAATTGGGAAGAGGGTTGTATTCTACCCAGATTTGGGGGAAAAAAAGATACATCAAACTATCTCTACATGAAAAGAGCAGAAATGTAAACAAAGTTCCTTGATTGTATGTCTATTCAATTTCTGCATATCAAAAACAAAAATGAAAATATTCTGACCTTTATGTATTTAATTAGAAACCATTTATTTTATAATTAGAAATGGTAAAACAAAATATCAGCATACTAGATAATATCCTGAAATTTTCTAAGTCATTTTCCCCCATGGTAGCTAAGATCATGATTCAATGTGAAAATAAAGAGGTGATAGTCCTGCATCACCCAGAACTTTCCTTTCAAAGCTTCATTTAAATATAGGATATACATACTCCTTTTTTCCCTATAAGATTCCATATCCCCTCCAATCCGTTGGCTTGTCCATGTAGCACAGTGATTCATGCCTTTAGGTTGAAATAAGATATTTCTCACAATCCTAATCATAGAAGATCAAAGACTAAAATTAATCTTCAAAATTTTTGGTGTCTTAAAAGCCTGTCCATTTTTGACAACTGACCTATTAACAATCAAAACATTTCAGGCTTATAAAGTGGAATTTTATATCTATTGACAAATAGCATTAGATGTAACTAACATGTTATTCTCTTTTACTTTGCATATTGAAACATTTAAAATCTCATTAAACTTTAACATTATATCATATTCTAATAAATTTCACTCAGTATATTTGTTTTCCATAGCAACTACTGAAAACACATAGTTTTCCCATTTAAAAACCAAACAACATCTACATTAAAAGGAAACTCTTTCTCTGGCAAAACTTTTTTAAGTATTAATGAAAATGCCTACCCTTTCTTTCAAAGGTTATTGAGAAACATATAAACAATGGTTTAAGTTCATTCTTGAGAGTTAGATATACAATTAACTATGTAATACTGAAGACAAAAGAGGATTTGCTAAATAAGACTGTTCTTTTCTTTTGGCGCTCCTGGTGTTTGTATTAGATTTCTCCTAAGTCTAAATGAGTAACTAGTATAATATCCTTAGCGTGGTTTAGAGGACAATTGCAGTTTCAGTAGCATTTTTATTTTAGCTATGTATCTTATAAGTTTATTTGTAATACTGTTTGTTCTGGTAAACTAAAGGATAGCATTAATTAGTTTTTGTTGATTAAAAGTACTACCTCATGTAATTTTTAAAATTTTATTTCATTATTTTTAATCTGTACATCTAAATCAAAATCACAATTTGAATCTTCTATTTTGTTTTGCAACAAAAGTTACCATTTGGAAATGAATTTGAGAATCTCATGAGAGTAATCATCTGCCACTTACACGCGTTCATGTCATTACCTTTAACCAGGAAAAATAATGATGGACATGATCATTCATGCAAATTTATGGTTATATCACTTCTATATCTGGAAAAAATGCATCTCAAACTTTGAATGACCCACTTTACTGTCTGTATTATTTATCACAACAATTGTTATATTGATAGATTCTGTGATTCTCTATTCCTTTTTGTTTTGTTTTGTTTTGTTTCTTGAGGGTAAAATTGGGCTGACTAAATCATATTTTCATAATTACTTGAAATCTACATAATTCCCTTTTGTTAAATGAGTCTTTCAAGCTGCAGGCAAAAGTACTGCTCAACTTTGATCATTTTAAAAATGATAACATTTCATATTTTTTCAAGGGTATTCTAATAAGGCAGGAGAGGTCGGGTGATGCACTAATACATCCACAATAATTAAACCAGGTCAAGTGACAGAACACAGACAGCAATTCTATGTAGAATTTGAGTATTCTACTTTAGGAGAAATGTGCTATAATTAATAAACTTGATGAAATTTTAAAACATCCTTATACATGATATCCTATTGAACCTCAGGCCTATAACTAATACCTCTGTCCCTATTTTAATTTTATTATTAGATGACAAATAAATAAGTTTTAAATGACCTGAACTATGTATAAAATCTTCATGCATAACAGAATCTGTTTTCTCCTTCATAAAAAAAGAGTTTTAAATCACCTTTGCTCCTAAAAATAAATTTTAGACTAATTAGAACAATAATCCTCTAAAACTATAATAGATAAATATTTTTTAATTTGTCCCTTATATAGATAATTTTAAAAGTCTGTGGTTGTTTTAATAATCAAATGGATCATTTGCATAATGGATGCAAACAATTATTCTGCAATCAACCATTAAAATTACCCTTAAGAAAATTTTGATCATTAAACTAGATGAAGAGAGAAAAAATAATTGAGAAGTAGTAATTTTAATTACTGAACTGTTAACAAGACCAGAATGTTTATAAGTGCTCAGAGGGTATGAAAATATACTACTGTTTGAATTTATTTGTTTAAGGAAAATTTGTGTTTGATTTGACAGTAGTTCAATTTTTAAATTGTTTTCTTTTAAATAAATAAATGCTCAATATAGCTTTTTTGAAAAACAATAAAATTTTTGGTCAAAGAAACAGTAAAACTTATCAAATTAAAATAGTCCACTAGGCATTCAATTTTGTTTTTGAAATTTATTTGAGAGTAAGAAGGGGAGACCAATCATTCCAGCAGAAAGAAAATAGGGTAGAAAATGTATATGTAACACTTAGAGGAATAAAGAATTTTTTTAAAAAATTCAAAAATGTGTTATGAAGATGGAAGAAATGAATCAAATAGGTCAAGAAGATAAGAAATAAGCCATAATTAAAATTACTATAAAGGTAGCTTGTATCGCTAACCTTTCATTTCTGTATCGTTTTCCTCTTTAAAATACAGTGCTATCAGGAGAAAAAAAAGTCAATAAATCAGTATTACTTAATTATTTTAAGATTCACTAACATTCAAAATGACACATGAAGAATTTTTTTCAAATGAATAAATAATTGTAAAATTGAAGGTATCATGGCATTTTGATGATGACATTCATCTAGGGCTGAGGGGCCACTCAAATACCCTTTACATCATCTTGCATATGTGATAATATACTTCAAATTTTGATAGCAGGTAATGTCCTTTTAAAAGTAATCTATTTTGTGGCTTTTATTTCTCAACACCACTTTATACCATACTGATGGGAAATGAAGGTCAGGTTGTACAAGGTTTTTCTCAAACTATTCAAATTGTGACATTATTCTGAAATCTCAAGAGACAAAAAATGGCAAGGCAGAAAATTAACACTGACAAATGATCAGCCCAATTCTCTTCCTGAGCTATTACATGAGTAGATAAGAACAGGCACTGTTGGTCTCCTTTAGATATTCATGAGTCAAAGAAGTTGCAATTTGTAGTAGAGGTGCATTTATGAACTAAGACCTACAACCATGGCTTCAGTTTCATAAGCAATAGTATTGCCAGCCATATTATTCAGCTTTCCATCACTGTGACAAAATTCCTGAGAAATTAAGTTTAAAAATATTTCAGAGATTTCAGTCCATGGTTGCTGGCCCCATGCCTTGGGCCTATGGCAAGGCAGAACATCATGGTAGGGAGTGCATTTTGAAACACAGTTGCTCACTTCATGGAGGTTGTGAAGCAAACAGAGAGTGAGAGGAATGGGTTGGTGCTCTAACATATACTTCAAGTGCATGTTCCCTCAATGAACTTCCTCCTCCAACTAGGTTCCACTAAAGTTTCCACTACTTCCCTATAAAGCTACTAGCTAGGGACCAAACCAGCAACACATGAGCTTTGGGGGATATTTCAGATCCAAATCATAACCAGCTGGTTACAAGTGATTGCTTAGGCTGATTTCCCTTATCAGTTACAAAAGTTCCCAATCCTAAAATATTCAGGTCCAAGAAGACCCATTTTGCTACATAATAAGGAAGAAAATTTTCTTCGCCTTCTGGTTATGACAGGGATAATAACTTTATGTACTCTCATGAGTATTGATATCAGTCTGATAGAACACACTGTAGTAAAACCACAAAGAAAATGAGTGGCATTGAGATAAATAAGAATATTCATTCTGACCTTCAGTTTGTTCAAATACTGATGTTCACCTTGTAAGATTAAACTAAAAGTCATTTGAGAAGTTCTGAGCATGGTACCTGGCACATTGAAGATACTCAATACATAGCCAGTTTTAGCTCAAATAACTCAGATATTATCACTTTTGTGTATTTCTCTTTGTGGAAAATTGGATTTGATGAACAAACTGTACAACCTTAAAACAAAGCTTTAAAATCAGTGGTCTCATTTATCTAAAGAAAAAAAAATCCTTTTCAGATCTAAGGGTATATAAATCTAATACCCTAGTTCTCTCTCCCTAGAATACCGCATTTGATATTTCTCAGTGGGATGGCATAGTATTTGTAAACTAAACCAATATATAGAGATAATTGTTCACTACTGGCAGTAAAAGGATTAAGGAGTTCTATAACACTGATAATATAGAGATATTTTAGGTAGCACGTATGCAAACACTTATAATAATAATTATATTTTATTTTAATATGTATTAAAAACAACATAACTAGTACAAAATACACAGTACTAAAATTTAGTAAACTTCTATTAAGGTATACAACATTGAAAACATAGAAGGAATTAGAAAAAATATGAAAGTGGCTATTAAAATATCAATTACTGGGCAACAATCTTTTTGTCCACAATAATGTTATGTCAGGACTTCTTAAAAATAATTATTGAGAAAAAACTTTCCCATAAACAAATAAAATAATAATCACTATCCCAATGTAATTTTTTCTAAAATGAGACTCCTAACTGCAAAGCCAGATTATTTCATTCTCATTATATCACATATTAATTCCTTTGGTGGCAAATATTTTTCATATTATGAAATTTTATCTTCTTTAAATCAAAAATATAATGTCAATTTGTCAAAATTACAATTTATCATTACATTACTGAATCTACTTAAACTACATGTAAATTTTCTGATTAAACTCATTAAATAAATTTTGAATCAAACTATAAACATAAACTTCTTAAAAACGTGTAATTTGGGGGGTTGGGTCTGACTGCATATTATGAAATGTGAAAAGAAAAATAAAATGCCTGCCTTAGTTTAGGATTCCATAACAAACTACCAGTAATTTCATGGTTTAAACAAAAACATTTATTTCTCATGTTTCTGGAGGCTAGAAGTCCAAGGTCAAGGTGCTAGCAAATTAAGTGTTTGGTGAGATGACCGTCTTGCTGTGTGATCACACGGTGAAGACAATAGATAGAAATGACCTCTTTTGTTTCTCTTCTTCTAAGGACACTAATCCTGTTGTAGCTGGCTATGTCTGATTGATTGCATCTTACTCAAATTCATATGCTGAAATATAATCACCAAGGTATTGGTTTTAAAAGATGTGGGCTTTAGGACATTATCATGTTATGAGAACTTTACTGTTATGAATGGGATTTGTGCCCATATAAAAGTGGTCAAGTAAGTTGTTTTGCCCCTTTTGCTATGTGAGGCCATAGGACAAAAGGATTATCTATGAGAAAGTGAACCTTCACAAGAGATTGAGTGTTCCAATACCTTGGTTTTAAACTTCCAGCCTTCAGAATTGTGAGAAACAAATGTCTGTTGTTTAAGGACAAACCAGTTTGAACTATTTTGTTATAGCAGCCTAAATGGACAAAGGCAGAGCTCTATTCTCATGACCTGTTTACTTCTTAAGAGTGGTAGTTTATTATTAGTATCTGTACTTAAAAGATTTAGAGGCTACATGAGAAACATTATAACCAGATTATAAAAACTCAAAATTTCATCAAAGTAAAGGGGCTTGACAGTATACTTTACAGAGAATAATAAGTGGGGATAAGGAGGGAAAAATAAAAATAAAAATGAAAGTATCGTGACAGTGAGGATAAGGCACCCTCTCCTGAAGGATGCCTATTCTCTACAAGCTGTGAATGTGTTCACTTACATGGCATAGGTATTGTGCAGATGTGGTTCATATATATACCTTGGATGAGGATATTATACTGGATTATCAAGGAGACACTGGTCTACTCATATGAGTACTGTGCATAAGAGGAAAAGTACTTTCAGAGCTATGACCAAAATGTATGCAATGAGAAAAGTTGGTTCAAAGAGAAATTCAGTGTTGCTGGCTGTGAAGATGAAGTGACAGTATCATAAATCAAAGAATATCAGAGAACTCTAAATGCTAGGAAAAAAACCAGAAATTGATTTTTCCCTAGAGCATCCAGAAAGGAATGAAGCTGTGCCATAACTTTGATTTTAGCCCAAGGAGACCACATTGTATTTTGATCTATGAAACTGTAAGATAGCATGTGGTATCTAACTTGTTAAGTTCATGGAAATTTCTTCTAGCAACAATAAAAAACAAACGCAGGAACTAACCAGTTTTTATAGTGCAATTTCAAATACGTAGATGTTGTACCAATTCCTGACATGCAGACTGTATGTGTGATGTATTGTGCTATTAGATTTAAGACAAGTATATAATTCAAATTATGACATATTAAAATCACTGTAATCAAATATTATGCAATACCATAGTATATGATATTGAATCAAGTTGTCTTCTGGCCTGAGGAAGGGACCAGACAATGAGAAAGCTGGGATAATGCTGGCAAAGCAAGGAAGTTATGCCCTATCTCAAAGTCCACCTGCAAACTATGATATAATTTGTTTGATAGAATTTGTTTGCTTCTTATTATTTTTAAAAAAAATTTTTTGTCATCACACATTTGAGGAAGTCTTTCTGAGATCCTGGTTTCACCACCGAGCTCATGGAATGTTGACTTCAGTACATGACAAGAAACAGCCTTGATAAAAGTAGATTGAACAGTCTAATTGACAAAAAATATTGACAACTATGGTCCAAGACAAGAAACAACAGTAAACGTTGAAGTGGAGAAAGAATCTATTATCCAGAGTTAAGAAATTTGAATACATCCTGTATTCAAAAACTTTATGAGGCATGCAAAAAAATAGGAATATATATGTTTTAGTCAGCTTTTTCATCACTATAGTGAAAATACCTCACAAGAACAATTTGAGAGGAAGGAAAATTTTATTTGAGGTACATAGTTTCAGAGGTTTCGGTCAATAGACAGCTAACTCCATTTCTCTGGGCCTGAGGTATGGCATAACATCAATGCAGAAGGACATAGTAGAGGAAAACATTTCTGGACTTAGCAACCAGGAAGCAGAGAGAAGGAGCTCTGCTCACCAGGGACAAAATATAAATCCCAAAGGCACATCCCCACTAACTGACTCCCTGTAGCCACACCGTACCTGCCTACAGTTACCATGCAGTTAATCCATACCAGTGGATTAATTCACTGATTAGACTAAGGCTCTCATTTCCCAATCATTTAACCACTAAACTTTCTAAACTTTTTTCCATTTGAGGGAAAGCTCATAACAGAATGGCAGATATTTCAGGAAAAATTAACACAAACCACCATTTGATTAATAAATTAAAATGAATTATCTTACAAATCCTGAAGAGTTAAAGGAAATAATAGACCAAGAGCTAAAGGAAAACATGGACAAAGAACTAAAGAAAGTCAAAATGATATGTTAACAAATTGAGACTATCAATAAAGTGATATAAATCAGAATAATTTGATCAAGATTTTTTTTTGGTACCAGAGATTGAACTCAGGGGCACTCAACCACTGAGCCACATCACCAACCCTATTTTGTGTTTTATGTAGAGACAGGGTCTCACTGAGTTGCTTAGCGCCTACCCGTTGCTGAGGCTGGCTTTGAACTCCCAATTCTCCTGTCTCAGCCTCCCTAAGTGCTGGGATTACAGGTTGATCAAGATTTTGAAAACCATAAAATACTGATAAAAGAGACTGAAGAAGGCACAGATAAATGGAAATATATTATATGTTCATGGATTAGAAGGACAGTTTGCTCAATAAATGGTGCTGGAAAAATTGTATATCCACATGCAATAAACGAAAAATAGAACATTATGACATACCATGCACAAACATCAACTCAGGGTGTATACAATACTTAAAAATAAGACCTAAAGCTATAAATATTATATGGATGACATACAAAATGAAATAATATATTTGCAAATCATAAATTTGATAAAGAATTAATATTTAAAATATTCAAGGAACTCAAACAACTCAATCGCAAAAAAACAAAACATGATTTCAAAATGGGCAAAGTACATGAATGGACATTTATCTAAAGAAGAAAGACCAGTGGCCAATACATATATTGGGAAATGTCAAAAACACTAATCATTAAGGAAATACAAAGCAGAACCACAATGAGATATCATCTGCTGCTTGTTAAAATTGATAGTATAAATAAAAGAGAAAAGATAAGAAATATTGGTGAAGATATAGAGAAATGGGAATGTAATTTAGTACACTCATTATGGAAAATAGTGTGAGAACCACTCAAAAAATTAAAAATGGAGCTACCGTATGATCTAACAATCCCATTACTGGATGTATATCCAAAGTCAATGATATCAGCACATCAAACAGATGTTTGTAATACTATGTTCATTGGAGCATTATTCACAATAACCCAGATATGTAATCAACCTAAGTGTTCATCAACAAATGAATAAAATGTAGTGTATATGTAAAATGTAATACTGTTCAACCTTACAAAGAAAGAAATCCTGTCATTTATGACAACATGAGTGAACCTAGAGGACATCATATTAAATTAAAAGCATAGAAAGATAAATGTCATTCATCTCACTTATATATGAATTGGAAAAAGTTCAACTAGGAAATAAAGAGTAGAATGGTGGTTACCAGAAGTTGGTGCAGAGAGGATTGAGGACATAGTAGTCAAAGGACATAAAATTGCAGTTAGGAAGAATAGGTCAAGGGATCTATTGTACATCATGATGACTATAATTAATATATATTTCATATTCAAAAATTAGTAAGAAGTCTATTTTAAATGTTCTTTCCAGAAAAAAATAATAATGTTGGTGCTGGGATTATGGCGCAGTGGTAGCGTGCTCGCCTAGCACGGGGGAGGCACTGGGTTCGATCCTCAGCACCACATAAAAATAAAATAAAGTTTTTGTGTCCAGGGGCTGGGATTGTGGCTCAGTGGTAGAGCGCTTGCCTTGCATGTGCGAGGCACTGGGTTTGGTCCTCAGCACCACATAAAAATAAGTCAATAAAGATATTGTGTCCACCTACAACTAAAAAATATTTTTAAAAAAAGATATTGTGTCCACCTATAACTAAAAAATAAGTATTTAAAAAAAATAAAATAATGTTTGTGCTACATAGCTTGATTTGGCAATTCTACAATGTATGCATGTATGTGTGTGTATTTATGAATATGTGTGTGTGCCATACACACAATCATGTTCTATACCATAAATAAATACAATTTCACGTATTAATTAAAACTTAAGATAAATTAAAATAACAGGCACGGGGAATGAATTGTATCCCTCCCGCTTAAACAGTGTCCAGCAAAGGTTGTCAAGTGCGGATTGTTTGAAGCTGATATGTCATATTTTGATATATTTTTATTTTTAGAGAACCAGGACCATTAATTTGAATATACTTTATGCCTTACACTCTTGTAGTTTACATATAGCTTCACACATTTTCAAAACGCTTACTTCCTATAAAATTAAAGGACAGTTTTCATTACCGTCACAATCTTTTGGTCCTTACAGGAACACATCATTGAATGAAAATTAAGGCTCCATAAAGGTAACTTTGTTATTATACATACAGAATATGCTATAGGAGTCCTTTTTACCCTATAATGTGTACCTAGAAATGCAGCTTTTCTATTAAAAAAATAGCTAAACAGAGTTTTTACCTTTAGCAAAAAATAGTGACTTCAAGAGAAAGAAAGCTATTAGTCATAATATTAATTTCCTCTATCAGAAGAAACAAGGCCTGTAACCTGGATAGAAACATTGAAATATTTTGCAACCTGAGAAAAACAAGTTTTTCTACATGACATTAAAATCTACGCTGGGCATAGTGGCACATGACTATATTCTCAGAGGCTTGGGAGGCTGATACAGGAAGATCATTGAGTTCAAAGCCAGCCTCAGCAAAAGTAAGACACTAAAAAACTCAGTGAAACCCTGTCTCTAAAAAATATACAAAATAGGACTAGGGATGTGGCTTAGTGGTGGAGTGACCCTGAGTTCAATCTCTGATAACCCCCCAAAAATCTAGACAAATAATCTATTTTCAGTTTTTCAGGTATTTGGTGAATACCTGGTCTGACTATGCAAGATACACATACTATATAGCATAGTCATTTAAAATTGTCCTTTATTTTCAAGTTGTCTTTCTCTAAGCTCTTTCCTAACACATTTAATTAAAATCCTTCCATTACAACATAGAAGTCCTAATTCTCTTCAAGCTGTGCCTTCTCTCATATCATCTTATCAAATAAAAACCTTAGCATAAGTACTTATGATAAATAGGACTGTTAACTAGTTAAAAGAGTAAATTAACACATTCTTCTCTCTTTAATATATGACTTTCAGAAACATACACTTTCCCTTTCTTCTCAATAGTAACATGAGCAATACCTTATATTGTTGAAATGATTTTTGTTATGAATAGAAACAAAGAAAAATAGTTTAAAATAGTTTCCATAGCAACACGTCTTTCTATATGAAAACAGGACATCACTTTCATCACCATTCAAGTTTTGTCTTGTTTTGTCAGTTTGCCCATTAATTTATTCATAGAATAGGGTAGATGCTGTGTGTGATCTTAAGGAAAGGAAGAAAGGCAAATGGACAGTTCAAGGAAAAGTATACTTTATTTTTATAGTGTGTAAGTTATTCAGTGACATAGGCTTTCTGATATAGTCAAATTGTAAAACATAATATGGGAAAAAGAATTGAAATACATGTTAAAGAATGCCTTGTCAATTTTTCATGAACATATGAACAAATATATTTTGGTATTTGGCTTATGGAAATGAATGACTATTGATTCACTGTAACAAAAATACATGTATATGAAATAAAGTATAACATAGAATAATATAGGCTAGTTTCAGATGCTGGAGAGAGAATGGAGAAGGACTGGCAATGAAACTATTAATAAAGAATGAGATTCCAGAGCCTCAAAATATCAGTATCCAAGATGAATTCATGACAATGAAGCAAAATTGGATCAATGAACCAGGACACCACCTAACTGAGATTGACAGAGATACTACAGAAATGGTATGCCAGGTGGGGTGGTGCATTTCTGTAATCCCAGCAGCTCAGGATACTGAGGCAGGAGTATTGCAAGTTCAAACCCAGGTTTAGCTATTTAGTGAGGCCCTAAGCCACTTAGCAAGACCCTGCCTCAAAATTAAATAATAATAATAATAATAATAATGGGCTCAGGAAGTGGCTCAGTGGTCAAGTACTCCTGGGTTCAATCCCCAGTATAAGAAAGAAAAAGAAAAAAAGAAAAGAAAGAGGAAAGAGGAAGGAAGGAAGGAAAGAAGGAAGAAAGGGTGGGCTCAGGAGAATAATTAGAGTAAAAGGGAGATTTAACAACTATCTGCAGCAAGAAATTGAGAGGATCCCTTTGCTTCATCATAAATTGTGCTACTCTGTATAGTAAAACCTAATGAACAAGTTTCTGTACATGAGACCTACAAATAAACCTGACTACAAAAACTTGCAAAACCAGACTCCTTCTTTCCTTTTAGCATTATATTTTCTACCTTGTGTTATCAGTCCCAGGCCCTTCATATCCTTCATATTTCTCTCTCTCTCTCTCTCTCTCTCTCTCTCTCTCTCTCTCTCTCTCTCTTTCTCTATATAGACATATATATGTGTATATATATATATGAGAGAGTGAATTGTTCTTGTTTCCTCAATATTCCTAAAATGATTTTCCTTTCAGGATTATTGTGCCTAAATAGTTGCATCTACACCTTCCACCTTCGATTCAAACTAGCCTGTTGTATATCTCACGTCTTGTTAGTTCTACCTCCTAATACATATACCATCTGTCTACTTCCACCTGTCCAAAACACCAAAACCAAATTTTGGTCCTCTGTGTTTCAATGCTTCTTTACTTTATACAGTATAAAATTCAAACTGTAATGACAAGAGTCTGAAACACACTAAAGACATTTTTTAAATTATATTAAATACACTTTATGGATTTGTTTATACTTCAATAAATCTTCCTTGTTATTTCAGCAAGTTATAAAATACATAAAAAATTAAATCGGTCATACTAAAATGTTTACAGAAATAGCTAGTTAGATGTGATGTTTCGTAAGTTTAAAAAGCATGTGTGAGAGGGGCTGGGGTTGTGGCTCAGTGGTAGAGTGCTCACCTAGCACGTGTGAGGCACTGGGTTTGATCCTCAGCACCACATAAAAATAAAATAAAGATATTCTGTCCACCCAAAACTAAAAAATAAATATTAAAAAAGCATGTGTGAGATTCATAGGATCTCATGTAGATGTAATATTTTGCAAAACAAAATTTTAAGAACACCATCAAAATGCTGAATTTGGACATGTTCTTTTCCTCTTTCTAAACTCTTTTTTTTACATATTTGTTTAGTTGTAGATGGACACAATATCTTTATTTATTTTTATGTGGTATTGAGGATCAAACCCAGTGCCTCACATATGCAAGGGAAGCATTCTGCCATTGAGCTACAATCTCAGCCCCTTTCTAAACTCTTAATAGTGAAACTACATTTTTATGAGATATTATGCAGTTTTCATGATAATTATGTAATGAGTCTAAATGTCCATTAATACATTTTGTGTTTAATTCTCTATATTTGATTGAACCTCGGGCCTCATCCCTGCTAGTACTCTAACACTGAGGTACAGTACTCACCCAGAAAGCCTAATCATTGAATATAAAATTGTTTAAATTATACAATCACAATAACATGTAATCCATTAGAAATTTCGTGCAATTTACTTCCAATTTTAGACCTATAAGGTCTGAATTGTATTTTAAAATTTGTAAATATCCTTATGTTTGAATTTGGACAAGTTATTTACACCATATGTGCCTTGGTTTTTTCACCTATAAAGTGATGTTATGAGTGATATGTTTCTGATAAGAATGTTATGAGGATTAAATAATATACTGCATGTGAAATATTTGTCATGGTTCTTATCACATGATGAGTTTCATTGAGTAGCTATTGAATTAGTCAGCTTTTCAGTGCTGTGACCAAAATACCTGACATGAACTATTTAGAGGATTAAGACTTATTTCCCCTCATGGTTTCAGAGGCATTAGTCAATGAATAGATGTCCCCACTACTTTGGGCCTTAGGTGAGACAGAATATCATAGTGGATGTGCAGGATAGAAGAAAGATGTTCACGCTATGACTGGAAAGAAGAGGATGGAGAGAGGACTTCCCCAAATCCTTATATCTGAGCAGTGCTGAATTAGAGATCAAGCTTTCATCATATGCTTTTCGGGGACACTTCATATCCAAACCATAACAACTATCAGTATTATCATTAGTTTGATTATATTTCCTTTTAAGAGGAACCCATTTCTATGTTATTTCAATATCCATTAAAATTTTGGTTTTTTTAACTCACTCTATCATCAATGATATCAAATTATAGTAATTAGAATATTTTGAGTCTCTCCTGTAACTAATATTACTTGACTAGAAACAACAGAAGGATTGAAAGGTGTACTTGTGTCAGTCAGAATAGACTACATTATAGTGAAGCAGCAAATAATCCTAAACTTCAGTTATTTGAAAAAACAAATGGTTACTTTTCACTCATTTTCCATGTTCACTACAGATCATCAGAGGATCGTTTTTCCTCATAGTCAGGAAGAATCTCAGTTCACAGAGCACCCACCATAAAATGGTCAATTATCATATAAAAGGGAGAAAGAGCACTGGAGGGTCTTGTATCAGCTATTAAATGCTTTAGTTGGGAAGCAAATATATATTTCTTCTGCTCAAAATCTTCATATGGGTCACACGAAAACATGAGAAGCCCACAAGTGCAGGCTTGCCATATGGACAAACTGACATCTGGTAAAGAGTATAACAGGATTCAGATATATTCAAAATTGGATGGATTACATTATCAAATGAAGGTCCTACATCTTTTGGAGACCAAGGATTTTTAAATTTTTGAGTTTACTATTGAGGATTAAGTGGTAGCACTCTCTACCCAGTCCATGAATTTGAATAGGACACAACCCAATCAAATGAAACATGTGGTGTATTCATACGATGGAGTACTACTGAAAAATGACAAGGATGAATCTCAAAGAAATTATGGTAAACAAAATAAGACAGACACAAAAGTCTATACAATGTATGATTACATTTATATACATTCTGAAAAGGGCAAACTCCAGGGACAGGAATATGATCAATGGTTGTCAGAGACTGGGGATGGAGGGGGAGATTAACTGAAATTTTAAAAGAGACCTTAAAATGTATCTTGATTTTTGTGGTGGTTACACAAGAACATGCATTTGTCAAAACAGAACACATTTAAAAGCACTCTTTTGTTGTTGTTGTTGTTCATTTAGCAAGAACATTGAAAGTGAGATTTGTCCTTTTACCAGAGGTTTTAAGTATGTAATACAATAGAGTTATGTATAGGCACCATGTTGCCCAGCATATCTCTAGGACTTATTCATTTTGCATAAACGAAATTTTATACCTATAATTTACAGTTCCCCACTTCCTTCTCCCCAAAACCTATGGCAACCATCATTCTATTTTTTGCTTCTTTAGGTTTGACTACTCTAGATACTACATATAAGTGGAATCATACAGGATTTGTCCTTCTATGACTGGCTTGTTTCACTCAGTCTAAAATACTGAAGGTTTATCCATGTTGTCACAGATTGCAATATTTCTTTTTTAGGCTGTACAATGTTCAATTTTATGTATATACTACATTGATCCAATCATTTGTCCATTAATACTTAGATTATTTGCACATCTTAGGTATTATGAATATATGCAGTGAATATATGAATGCTAATATTTCTTTGAGATCCAGATTTCAATAGTTTTGAATATATAAACAAAAGTGACATCACTAGGTCATATGGTGGTTCTATTTTTAATTTTGTGAAGAAGTTCCATACCATCTTCCATGATAGACCATTTTTCATTTCCACCAACAATTTATAAGGGCTCCAATTTATCCATATCAATTCCAATTTTTGCCTTTTTTGGGGGGTACAGGGATCAAACTCAGGAGCACTCAACCACTGAGGCATATCTCCAGCCATATTTTGTATTTTATTTAGAGACAAGATCTTACTAAGTTGCTTAGTACCTCGCCATTGCTGAAGTTGGCTTTGAACTTGCAATCTCCTGTCTCAGCCTCCTGAGCCACTGGGATTACAGGCACGTGCCACCATTCCTTGCTCAATTGTTGCCTTTTAATGTACTATTGTTTGATAATAGCTATCTTAACAGATGTAAAATGATATTATTGTTTAATCTGTATTGCTCTGATGATTAGTGACATTGAGCGCATTTACATATACCTATTGGCCATCTGCATGTCTTCTTTGGAGAATGACTGTTCAAGTCCTTATCCCATTATTTAAAGATGATGATGATGATGATGATGATGATGATTATCATCAATAATAGAAGAGAGATGAGGAGTGTAGAAAAAGTAGACCAGGGTGTGGGAGAAGGAAAGAGAAAGGGAAAGTAAAAGAGAATGAGATTGATCAAATCATTTTATGTATGTGTATAAATATGCAATAATGAATCCAGCTATTATGTGCAATTATAATGCATTGATAAAATTAAAATAAAACCCATTATAACAATTAAAAATATCTTGGCTGGAAATGGACTTAAGTCTCTAAATGCTCACAAAGAGATGTTTTTGTTCCCTTTTAATATCTTCATTCTTTTGCCATTTTAGAAAATAAATTCTTTGCAGGTGAAAAAAGATTCTTATTATCATTTTATCATTCTGTTAATGACATTGAGGAAATATTTACATAGTTGGGAAATTAACTTATCAAATATATGAATTGTAATTATTCTTTCCCTTTCTGTGTGTTGCCTTATACCAATGTAGTATGAGATAAGGGGCCAACATCCTCTTCTATGTTTGGATATTCAGTTTTCCAAACATTCATTGGAGAGAGTATCAGTTTTCATCACTGAAACTTGAGTAGAAATCAAGATGAAAATAGATATCAATGAGATTTTCAGTGTCAGGCAGCAAGAAGCTGTCCATAGCTAATAGGCTATTTTCTATTGTCTTGTTGTTTTTCGGTTTTTATTTTGTCTTTTGATGTCAGGGATTGAACTCAGGGATGTTTAACCAGTAAATCTGATCCCCAGCCCTTTCGACTTTATTTCTGTGTGTGTGTATGTATATATATTCAAATTTTGAGACAGAGTCTCACTAAATTGCTTAGGACCTTGCTAAGTTAGTGAGGCTGGCTTTGGATTTATGATCTTCCTGCCTTAGCTTCCCAAGTTTCTGAGGTTACAAATATGTGCCAGTACGCCCAACTTGATAGACTATTTTTTATATATGTTTGTAGTTGTAGATGGACACAATATCTTCATTTTTATTTATTTATTTTTATACAGTGCTAAGGATCGAACCCAGTGCCTCACATGTGTGAGGCAAGAGCTCTACAACTGAGCTACAACCCCATTGATAGACTATTTTTATTTACAAGATGTGAAACAAACCAAGTGAGTGTACAGAAGACTAGAAAAACTTGTTAATGTCTGAACTAGCTGTTCTGTAGTACAAAATAGAAAACTGGTTATTAATATATAAAATGTACCATTGGGCAATATTGGAAGTATGGCTAAGGTGAGCCATCATAGATTTATAGTAATATCTATGTGCACAGTTGTTTTCTTCTCCAGTAGTGCTTTTAAACCTGGGAATATCTGGAGAGAGGGCAGAAAAATGACCTAATTGAGCATTGTAGGGCATGATTTGTAAAGACATTAGAAGGACAGTGGAACATGGCAAGAGAAACATTAATGGAAAATGTGATATAGTCTGGATATCAAAGGAATGAGAACTAAAAGAGGCTGATCTGTGGAGAGACAGAAAAGAGGTCAAGAAGCCAAATTTCCTAGTGAATTAAGAAAGTAAGTGAACTGCCTAGAATGAGAAGTTTGGATTATAATTTTACAATTTCAAATCTGAAGCATTTCTGTACACACATAAATGCAATATGACAGTTGTTGCAACTGAGATGAAGATACTATAAAGTTAATATGGTAGATGAATCATCCACATGAACTTCAAAAGTTATCAATGATGACTTAGCATGGAGAAAAATACTATGATCTAGGTGTCAAATAACTTCAAAATGGCAGAAGGTCAGTATATAGCCAGCTTGGAAGGGTAGAAGATTGGAGTAGGTAATATAGCTGCATGCAATAGGCCTCAAAGGAAAAAGGAATTTAAACCATAGGTAGAAGAGTTATCATTTCATCTACTATATTTATATTATACTTATAATAAAGACTTATTGTATCATGTATATAGATAGATGGTGTCATTGTTAATTATATATGTACTTCCTTAAAATAAAATTCAATGCCTAGCAAAATTAAGCTCATGAAAAGAAATACTATATTTAAAAATATGCACAGTGCTCTTAGCTATCACCAAGTTTCAAATTATCACTGTACAAAATGTGACTTCATTGTACTTAATGTGAACTAATTTCAACTAGTAATATCTTATTAGGGAAACTCAAGGGAAAGTATAAGTTAATACTTCATAATTGTTTTAAAAGACCAAGTATAATCTGAAGTGGATTAAATTACTTTTTAAGATTGTCTCTAAGATACCCTAATTAATTGATGAAGTCATTATACTAATCAGTATATTTTAAAATTAAAGCTGTGTTATGGCTTCACCATGAGTTAGACGTATAAGATGCACACTCATATTAAACATCAGAGTGATTTTTTTTTGGATAGTAGACCCAGACTAATGATATGACTATGATAAGAGAACAGAGTTTAATTATTGTCTGTGTGTTATATCACCCTACATATAGAACCCAGGATTCTCTACAGCAGAAACCCACATAGACTTGTTGTTCCCAGGGTGCATCCTTAGGCTAAGATCCTTTATGAATTAGTTAGCCCATACAACATTAGAATTATATATTCTTCCAATTATGGAATCATTCTAAATCTGTGGCATTCAGTATGGTAATCACTGGCCACAGTGCCAATTTAGTATTTGAAATGGAGCTAGCATGGCTATGGGAATGGATTTTTAATTTTCTTTAATTTTAAATAAATTAAATTAATTAAAGTTTAAATAACTATATGACGCTAGTAGCTATATATTGAAAAACACAGATATAGACCTTGTTACATAGTCTTAAAACATAATACAGACTAGCAGGTTAATGGTTAATCTCTGATGTTCCTTCAAGATGACTATGTTTACAATAGGGTAACATAGAATGTGTAATGCTTTAAAAAAAGAAAATAATTCTATAATGATAAAATGATAGGAACTCTGACAAATTGGCATGTCTGTATGGGGATGAATGTTATACATGGTAACCATAAAATTCTATTACATAGGAAATAGTCCCTTATGATTGCTTGTATGTAAACTATTCTTACCTTCCTAGGATATAAAAGCAATGTATTTACACTCCCTTCTCCTTTACAAGCCAGATCTTTTTTTTATTTTTAAATATTTTTTTAGTTGTTGATGGATCTTTATTTTATTCATTTATTATTTATATGTGCTACTGAGTATTGAACCCAGTGCCTTGCGCATGCTAGGCAAGCGCTCTACCACTGAGCTACAGCCCTAGCCCACAAGCCAGATCTTTGTTACTGGCTATTACTCTTACAATTTTGAAAAGTGCATGTTCTCTGAGATCTCCAGTTTGGTGGTGTTAATAATCTTCAAAGAAAAGTAAACTTACATTGGAGAGATAATGGTGGAAGTGAGCTAGGCAACCAGTCTCAATCTCCTAGCAACACAAAATAGAGGCAGCTAAGTAAAAGCAGAATTTAGAGGTAGGTGACAAAATAAATGCTCTAAGACTCAATATTACAAAGTTTGAGAGCTGAAGAGACTGGAAGATAGGTTATAAGAGTAGAAAATAAATTCAAGAGTCCCTTAACCCCAAACTTCAACCTGGGTTTAGGAAGGGGGAGGGGCAATAAGGAGAGAAAGAGAGGGAGCTGGAGTGAAAAATCTCTTAAGCTCATTCACTTAAAAACATTTGGAAAGACAGACAAAATATGAACTTCTATGGTAACAGAGGGGTCCCTAAAACAGAGCAAACAGCTTAAAATCAAATCCTGAATATTCTGAGCCAGGGGCTGACAGCCATCTTGTGGCTCCTTCAGCTAATCAGCAACTCCCTTAGATTGACATGGTTATAGTGAGTTTACTAAGTCTAACAACTAATTTTTTGACTCATTCCAGAACATTATTATAGGTTTATACCTAGATTTGAAGAACTGAGAAAAACAATTACAACAAGATTTTGTTTCTTATACAGTTGAACAGAACAAGGCTTGACTCTGAATTAATTATAGCAAATAGGGCTCAGTGGCTCCTCTTAAAGTGGTGCTAATATTGGGATCTGAAGATAGCACACACTGACTTTAAACACTATTATCTATATATACACCCAACCCAGGGCTCTTAAAAGAAAGAAGCTCACAAATTAGCTTTTTTTAAAAAGAAGAATTGAGAACTATACTGATAAATTGGTAGACAAGCAATATGAAAAATCAAGAAAAAAAAAAGACATTCCAAACAACCCAAGATGCTTAAACAACAGACTTCATTGACAACAAAATGGAGGAAATGACAGAGAAGAAATTTAGAAAGTTTAGAGTTAAAATGTTCTATGAGCTGAAAGAAGATGCAAGGAGTAAAATGAGAGAGAAAATCCAGGAAGTGAAAGATGACTTCAATTAAAAAAATAGAGATTCTGAAAAAGAACTAACCAAGAGTACTTCAAATGAAACAATCAATAAACCAAATTAAAAATTCAATAGAAAGCATCACCAATAGTTTACAGTACTTTAAAGATAGATTTTCAAGCCTCAAAGAAAAAGAATATAATCTTAAAAATAAAGGCAACCACAAGGAAAAGATGTTAAAAGACAATGAAAAAAATATTTAAGAAATCTGGGATAATATTAAAAGACCAAATTTAAGATTCATCGAGATACATAAAGGCTCTGAAATATAAGCTAAAGGAACACATGATCTTTTCAATCAAATAATACCAGAAAATTTTCCAAAATTTAAGAATGAGATGCAAATTCAAACATAAGAGACATATAGGACTCCAAATATACAAAATCACAACAGAGCCATTATAATGAAAATGCCTAACATACAAAATAAAGATAGAATTTTAAATGCTGCAAATGAAAAAAAGACTGCTGACATGTATAAGTAAACCAATCCAGGTGCCAACTGATTTCTGAACCCAGATCCTAAAAATCAGGAAATTTTGGGATAATATCTACCAAGCTATGAAAGAAAGGGGATAACAACTAAGAATACTACACACATTTCAGACTGAAGATAATCTAAAACCTCCCATGATAAACAGTCTAAAAAATTCATAGCTAGAAAGCCTGTAATACAAAATAAATTCAATAAAATATTTCATGAAGAAATAAAAAACAAAAATGAAAACCAGCAGAAGGAGTAATTACACTAAAATTAAAGAGGAATCAAGTTTAACTTAATATTAGCAATAAATCAAATTGGCAGAAATAAAAATCAGCTCTCAGTATTAATACTGAATGTAAATAGTCTGAATTATTCAATCAAAAGTCATAGATTGGCAGATTGGATTAAAAAACAAGGCTAAGCAATATGCTGTCTGCAAGAAACTCACCTAACAGGCAAAAATATCCACAGACTGAAGGTGGAAAGGATGGGGAAATTATACCATTCACGTGAGATTTATAAACAAGTCTGGGCGGCCATTTTCACATCAGGTAAAGTGGACTTTGAGCCAAGTTTAATCCAAAAAGATAAAGAAAATCACTTCATATTGCTTAAGTAATCATACATCAATCAAGATACAATGATCAAAAGTATTTATGCCCCAAACAACAGAGAATCTACATACATCATAGAAACCCTTCTCAATATTAAGAATCAAATAGACAATAATACTAAGTGACTTTAAAATAGCTCCCTCACAACTAGATTGATGATCCAAACAAAAAATAAGTATTATACAAAACTAAAAAATACAACTAATAATATGGGACTAATAGACATATATAGAATATTTCATACATAAACTACTGAATTCACTTTCTCCTCAGCAGTCCACAGAACATTTTTCTAAAATAGAACATATTTCAGGTCACAAAGGAAATCTTAGCAAGTACAAAAAAATAGAGATATTACCTTGCATTTTACTAAATCACAATGAAATGAAATTAGAAATCAACAATAAGATAAAAATTAGCAAACACTATAACACCTGGAGACTAAACTATACACTTTTGAATGAGTAATGGATAGCAGAAGAAATCAGGAAGAAACAAAAAGAACTTAGAATAAAATGAGAATAGTGATACAACATAACAAAATTTCTGGGGAAGTATGAATGCAGTTCTAAGATGAAACTGCATAGCATTCAGTTATTACATTAAAGAACAGAAAGATACCAAATAAATAATCTAACATTTACATCTCAAGGCCATAGAAAAAGAAGAACAAACCTGCAATAAAATCAGTAGAAGATAAGAAATAATTCAAATCAGAGCCAAAATCAATGAAATTTATAGCAAAATATAAAAAATCAATGAAACAGTTGGTTTTCCTTTAAAAGTATAAACAAAATTGATAAATCTTTGGCCAAACTAACCAAAATAAAGATGAAAAAACACAAATTATCAAAATATGACATGAAAAAGGAAATATTAGCACAGACACTACTGAAATCCAAAGGATTGTCAGAAACTATCTTTGAAAATCTATACTGTAATAAGCTAGAAACTCTTGAGGATATCGACAACTTCCTAGAGACCTATGACCTACAGATATTGAGCCAGGAGTATATAGAAAACTTAAAAAGATCAATTTCATGTAATTAAATTGAAGCAGCCATCAAATGTCTTCCAACAAAGGAAAGCCCAGGACTGGATAAATTCTCAACCAAGTTCAACCAGACCTTTAAAGAAGAACTAATACCAACATTCCTCAAATTATTCCATGAAATAGAAGAAGAGGGAACACTGCTAAACTCATTCTACAACATCAGTTATCACCCTCATAGCAAATCCAGGCAAATACATATCAGGTTAAAAATATTTTAGAACAATATCTTTGATGAACATAGATGCAAAAATTTGTAATAAAATATTGGCAAGCTGTATACAAAATGCACTAAAAATATGATGTATCATGATCAAGGAAAGGGATTTCATCCCAGGGATGCAAGTTTGGTTCAACATATATAAATCTATAAATGTAACTCACTATATGAATACACTAAGGACAAGAATCACATTATTATCTGAATAGACACAGAGAAAGCATTTGACAAAGTCCAGCACCCATTCATGTCAAAAAAAAAAAAAAAAAAAAACCACTAGAAAAACCAGGTATAAGAGGGACTTACCTCAACACTTTAAAGGCTATATATGACAAACACAAGGTCAACATTATTCTGAATGGAGAAAATCCAAAAGCATTTCCTCTAAAACTGGGAATGAGACAAGGATGCACATTTTCACCACTCCTAATCAACATACTCCTTGAAACTCTATCCACAGTAATTAAACAAGATAAGGAAATTAAAGGGATAAAAAGTAAAATTATTTGTTTGCTGATGACATTACCTATATTTAAAAGACTCAAAGAACTCAACCATATGACTTCTAGAGCTCATAAAAGAATTCATCAAAATAGCATGATACAACACCAACACTAATAAATCGACTGCATTCCTACACTCCAATGATAAATATAACGAAAAAGAAATTAGGAGAACTATCCCATTCAAAATAGCCTAAAAACAAAACCACTTGTGATCAATCTAACAAGAATTGAAGGACCTCCATAACAAAAACTATAAATCAGTAAAGAAAAAAAATTAAAGAAGACCTTAGATTATGTAAATACATCTCATGTTCCTGGATAGACAGAATTAATATTGTCAAAATGACCATATTACCAAAAGCACTATATAGATTCAATGCAATTTCCATTGAAATGCCAATGATGTTCTTCACAGAACTAGAAAAGGCAGTTATAAAATTCATTTGCAAAAATAAGAAACCCATAATAGCCAAAGCAAGCCTTAGTGAGAAAAAACGCAAGAGGCACCACAATACCAGATATTAAATTATGCTGCAGAGCTATAGTAACAAAAATAGCATAGTACTGCCACAAAACAGGCATGAAGATCAATAGAATACAATAGAAGACACAGAGATAAACCCATATAAATAGAGGTATATGGTACTAGACAAAAGTTACAAAAACATACGTTGAAGAAAACAGCCTTTTTAACAAATGATGCTGGGAAAACTGGAAATCCATATGCAGTAGAATGCAATTTAATCCCTCTCTCTTACCCTGCACAAAACTCAACTCAGAGTGAATCAATCACTTAGGAATTAGAATAGAAACCATGAAACGGCTAGAAGAAAAAGTAGGCCCAACATTCCAATATGTTGGCTCAGGAACTGACCTCTTTAACAAGACTACTAAAGAGCAAGAAATAAAATCAATAATAAATGATATGGCATCAAACTAAAAGACTTCTTCACAGCAAAGTAAACAATGAAGAGTGTGACGAGAGAGCCATCAGCATGGTAGAAAATCTTTGTCACCTGCTTCTCAGACAGGATATTAATATCCAGGATTTACCAAGAACTACCAATTCTCAAATTATTCCATAAAAAAGAAAAAGGGAACATTGGATATAAGTAACCCAATCAATAAATGGGCAAAGGAACCAGACACTTCTCGAAAAAAGAAATAGAAATGTTCAACATATTTATGAAAAAATGTTCAGCATCTCTAGAAATTAGAGAAATACAAATTATAAATATACTGAGACTTAAGCCGGGCATGGTGGCGCAAGCCTGTAATCCCAGTACTTAGGGAGGCTGAGACAGGAAAATCGCGAGTTCAAAGCCAGCCTCAGCAATGACGAGGCGCTAAGCAACTCAGTGAAATTCTGTCTCTACATAAAACACAAAATAGGGGGAGGGATGTGGCTCAGTGGCCGAGTGTCCCTGAGTTCAATCTCCAGTACCAAAAACATATATATATATATATATATATATATATATATATATATATATATATATATATATATATATATACTGAGACTTCATCTCACTCCAGTCAGAATGGCAATTATCAAGAATACAAGTAAGTCGAGGATGTGGGGAAAAGGGTATACTCATATATTGCTGGAGAAACTGCAAATTGATGCAACCACTCTGGAAAGCAGTAAGGAGATTCCTCAAAAAAACTAGGAGTGGAACCACCATATGACCTAGTTATCTCATTCCTTGGTATATATCCAAAAGTTTTAATATCATCATCAGCCACATCAATGTTTATAGCAGCACAATTCACAATAGTCAAGCAATGGACCCAACCTATGTTCCCTTCAACAGATAAATAGATAAAGAAAATGTGGTATATATGCACCATATATATGTGTGCGTAAGTCCTAAAAAGTAAAAGGTTGAACGTTTTCTCTGATATGGGGAAATTAATCCTAAATAATCAGGAGAGGGTAAAAACAATAAAAGATCAGTATAGTAGACAAAGGGGAATAAAGGGAAGGGACAAAGGATGGGATAGGGAAAACAGTGGAATGAATGTCGCATAATTTTCCTATGTATATATATGAATATACCACAGTGAATCTCACCATCATGTGCATCCACAAGACGCTAATTAAGAAATGAAAAGAAGAATAATCAGTAGAGGGAAGGGAACATTGGGAGGGAAGAGCTGAGGAAAGGGGGAAGTACTGGGGACTGAATTAGAAGAAATTATATTTAAAAAATGGGAAGGCATCTGGATTTTTGGTGCGACTTTTAAAAATTGCTTTATTTGGCATTATAATCATGCAAAAGGTTATACATCATATTTACAAATACAGTTTTCTATTAGTATGAGTATATAATTACATTTGTAGCCTAGAAGGCTCTGAAATTTCAGTTATTGCTTTTTAGTCCTTTCTGTCTATGATGATGCTCTTCATAATACAGTTAGATTAAAATCCACTGGATATTTAGCCCTCTTTTGCTTTGGTCTGTTACTTACCAGTTTACATGTTATACCAAACTAGAAAATATGGACATAGATTATTTTTGGAATTATATTCTTTTTTTCTACATAATTCACCTTAAGACTCTAGTATAAATTGAATGCATTTTAAAATATGGGTAGAAAATCAATATTTAAGAAGAATGTGAGTATGTGCTTTTTGATGTTTTGATAGGCTAAGAATAAACAAGATGTAAGAGAACATTCAGAGAATGTAGAATAAGAAACCCTGAAGAATATGCCTCTTAGCCAGGAAGGAAGATTGTTAGTTGTTGCCTGTATTCAAAAGATTTTTAAAGTTAGTGACTAATGTAGAAGAAAAAATTTTTAAAAAATGAACTTAGGGAGAAAGAGCCCCAATACTCCAATTGGTCATTTAAAACAATTTTTTTTCATTTGAACACCTCACTTCTCTTCCCTTTCCCATTCTCTTTATGACCACCAACCTCAGTAGTATTCCAGTTTCTAAAATTAAATATGAGAGCAAGGATGAAAAATTCTTGTCCTTATTTGACTCAGATATATTTGAAGTATTAGCATATCTGACACTAAAACTTTTAAAATGACAATCTTTGAAATTCAACTCATTTAGTTACTATGGATTACAATTCTGAATCCTGCTGTTCTCCAATATGAACTTATGCCAGTTAAACTGTTTAATTCGGGGGGCGGTTCCAAGATGGCGGCGTAGACAGTCCACTCTGCGCTAGGCTCTTAGGGACCAAGGCTGGAAGTGGTGGAGGCGCCGTTTTCCAGCCAACTTCCTGGCATCATTCTTCAGCTCAACATCCCACGCAGGAA
>CM053417.1:51506134-51601196 GCA_028644305.1 Xerus rutilus | reverse complement strand
TTGCCTCAACAAATGTTTTCAGTGAATAGTGTGTACAGCTTCTGATAATTTGTTTTTTTCTGTTATGTTTGCCAACATGTATTAAAATGCAACTTTTGGGAAAAAAATAAAATAATAAAAATAAAAAAAATAAAAAAAAAATAAACTGTTTAATTCTATATCTAATGAATACACGCTGTACATTTCTTACTTTTGTTCTTCTAGTTTCACTCCCAACCTCAATAACTTTCTTCCTTTAAAATGAGATGAGATGAATAATTCTTCCATTACTGGGGTTTTGTAATGATTTTTATTTTGTATGGAAAAAAAGCCAACATGACATCTGGAACTTGGTAATCCTGTAAGAAATGTTTAAATGCTATGTTCCTTTATTCCTTGTTTTCTTCCTTCCTATAAACTTCTATCATAAATTTTGTTATTTGTAAGAAATGTTTTGTATCTGCATGCTTTATAGCATCTTATCTAGATCATAATTTTCTTGAAAACAAATTGGAGAGGAAATTTGTAGATATAAATATTTGTAGATATTACAGTATCTATTATATAGTAGAAAATAAAAGTCTATCAAAGAATTTGTATCTGTAAGAATATGCTAGAAAAACATACAGTGATTATACATGCTTAGATGCCACATACCTACCAACAAAGCCCTTCTCATCCCTGAACCTTCATTTCCTCATATATAAAATAGAGATTATATAATAATATATATTAATAAAAGTTCTTAAAAGATGAAGAAAAAAACTAGAGGGAGAAATTATGAAGGATCAATACTCAACCGCACATATTGATATGTGTGTTCAATTTGGTAGAGATTTTAATAAACTGGAAATTCTCTAAGAGAATGTCCAGAGAGATGAGGAATTTAGAGAAGAAAAATAATGAGGAAAGAAGAACACACTACCAAAATGAACAATTGCAATGAAAGAAGCAGTATATACTTTTCTTACTGCAAAAAAAAAGGACTGTTGTGAAAATTATAACAATAAATTCTTCCAATTACTGAAACCTGATTTTCCTATATTATATTTCCTAAAGAATATGAGAAATGGAAATTAAACATATAGATTCTAGTCTCAGCTTTGCAAATGCAGCCATATGGTCTTGAACAAGTCATTTTATCTTTCTAAGTTTCAGTTTCAAATGGACAAAATGAGTTTATTGTGCTTAACTAAAATTTCTCAAAGGGTCACACTTGAACATTCCATATTGTTAAATTACACAAGAGAAAATGAACCTTTCTTTAAAATTCAAACAGGAGAGATTAATTAGATTTCTCAAAAGTTTTACTATTGTGGACTAAATTGAGTTTGTACTAAATTTTAACTCAAAAAATACTATTTCCTGATTTATTTTCCCTCTAATAAATACTTAATGCATAACTTAATGGTTCATAGAAAGTAACCTGTCTAGTACTCTGATTCTTGAATAATGTATTAAATAATGTCTGAGGTAAAGGCCTGGAAAATACTGAAAGTATATGTAACTCTATCTTGGAAACTTGTATTCTTTAAATAGAGGTCTTTTACAACTCTTAGAACAAATGAATAATGTTTTTTGATAAGAAACAGATAACAAATAGCAAACTGCTTCAGAGAAGTTTAGTTGTGGACAAAAATCATTCAAATGACTGTGGTTTTATACAAATCTGATATACCAGATTTAAGTTGCTACATGTTGTGAAAAGTAAAAAATAGTTTAAAATTTCATAACTTTCTTAATGGACATGAGTGTAGTTTCTAGAATGTCAATAGGCAAAAGCTACCAAACCATTGAACAAGGTATTAAAATTTCATGACATAGTTTATTTGGCAGTACTTTCACTCTGGCAACATTTCATTCAAGAAAATATAAAACCAAGCTTTTAAGTATGGTTTACAAGACCTTAAATTGTTGAGTCTAATTTTTAGATTGTATCAGAGGTCAAGAAATTCATGGTGCCCTCATCTTTCATGAACAATACTTTCAAGACTAAATACAAATAAAAGAGTATCATTAAAACAAATGTGATGATATATAATTTTCCACTTTGAAATTGGCTTACCTCATGATAGTTCTACCTTTATGCAGCCATATATGTAGTTTTTCTACCTGAGGAAAGCACTCTATGCAATACTACAAAGAAATGACTTTTAGGATCAACAAAGGCACTGTGCAAGCCATTTAATTAGCAATTTTTAAAAAAGAATGTTATCCCTCCATTCTTTGGTTAGTAAGAATTCCATGAGGATTAGCAATTAGTACTCATGAACTATTTCATTTAATGTTCAAAATTCTATGAAGTATATAGTGTTAAGTATATTGTACAATAGTAGAAACTGAGATTGATTTTTCTTCAGTAAATGGAAATGTTTCCTAGTTATTACTTGGATTTGCTTTCATATAATTTGTACTATCATCAGAATTGGCACATTCACATGAGATCTATAGGTAGAATGCAGAGGATTCATTTATTCTTCTGTCTTCACATATAAAACACATAAAACATAAGTGAGCATTTCTTACCAAAAATTGCTCAGTTTTTCTAGAGGGCAGTTTGGCCTTTAAATGGATGACTGACATTATGTCTAAAATGCATAAATATCATAGAGTGATATTTGAGGACTTTTTCATTATTGTGATTTACTTTTTCCTAAGCATAAAGTAAGAATCAAATATATACATATTTGATAGATGAATCATAGTTTACTAATAATAAATTATTTTGTTCACACTTTACTTGGAAGTGAGAACAATATAACAAGTGGTTGATTTGATTCATGAGGCTATTTTAATTTAAGACTATATAGTTACTGCATGGGAAATTATAAATACAATTTTACAAATCAGTAAAGAAGAGACTGTAGGAAACACATAGTTTGTACTACATTATTCTCATGTTGAAAGACAACATCCCTTCTTTGAATATATTCAAAAACTGAGTTTTCAACATCATGTATTGTTACTTTGATGATAAAATTAAATGAAATTTATACCAAGAAAAATAAAAGGAATAAATAGAAAACACATGCTATATTAAAGGGTTTTATTTTTCCACAAATTCATTTATCTAGGTATTTCTACATGGTTAAAAGTAAAGCAAATCATACAAATATCCATTCCAGTATATTGGGTACATGAAATCGGATTGATGTAAATATCTAAATGATTGCTTACTTTTTAAATTCACATATTTATGATATTTATCACAAGAACAATGGAGTTTGACCCTTATCTTACATTATATAGAAAAATCAACTGAGCCCGGTGCAGTGGCACAAGCCTGTAATCTCAGCACTTAGGGAGGCTGAGATGGGAGAATCATGAGTTCAAAGCCAGCCTCAGCAAGGGCGAGGCGCTAAGCAACTCAGTGAGACCCTGTCTCTACATAAAACACAAAATAGGGCTGGGGATGTGGCTCAGTGGTGGAGCGCCCCTGAGTTCAGTCCCTGGTACCAAAAAAAGAAAGAAAGAAAGAAAAAAAGAAAGAAAGAAAGAAAGAAAGAAAGAAAGAAAGAAAGAAAGAAAGAAAGAAAAATCAACTCAAACTAGAATCAAAACCTCACCATAAAATCTAATACTATAAAACTAACTGAAGAAAAACTTAGGAGAAATGTTTCATAATAGTGAGCTGGGCAAAGATTTTTTGAATATGACACAAAAAGCATAGGCAACAAAACAAAAATAAATAAATAGACTACCTCAAACTAAAACACTTCTGCACAGCAAAATAAATAATTCATAGAATAAAAAGACAATCTACAGATTGGGATAAAATATTTGCTATCCATACATCTGATAAAAGGCTAATATCTGAATTACATAAATAACTCAAACAACTCAATAACAAAAAAAGCAATCCAACCAGAAAACAGGCAAAAGACCTAAAAAATTTCTCAAAAGAACACATACAAATGTACAACATATATATGAAAAAAAAGTGTTTATCATCATTCATCATCAAGGAAACGCAAGTTAAAAAAAAACAATGAGATACCTACCACATTATACTTGGTAGAATGTCTATTACCAAAAGGATGAATATAATAAGTGTTGGTAAAGGTGTATAGAAATGAGAACCCTTGTGCACTGTTGACAAGACTGTAAATTAATACAATCATAATGGAGAAAAGTATGGAAATTCCTCCAAAACTGAAAGTAAAATTATTATATGATCCAGTAATCTCACATTTGGGTATACAAAACAAAGCTGAAATTACTAAGCCTGAGTGATCAGTAAACAGTAAAATGTTCATTGTAGCATTATTTACAATAGCTAAGATATAGAAAAAAGTAACTTAAATGTCCATAAATGGATGAATGAATAGGAAAAAATGTAGTATGTGTACACACACACACACACAAAATGGAATGTACTAATCTAACTTTAAAAAGAGGAAAACTCTGCCATTTGTGACATCATGGATGAACCTGAAGGACATTAAGCTAAGAAAAATAAGTCAGGAGCAGACAAATACTGCTTGATCTCACTTACATATACAAAATAAAAGTTGAATTTCTGGAAGTAGAAAGTACAATGGTGATTACCAGTGGCTAGAGGAGGATGGTGGTTGGGGAAAAGGCATATATTGATAAAAGGATACAAAGTTTCAGTTAAAGGAATAAGTATATAATAATGACTATAAGAAATAATAATACATTGTATATTTCCAAATGCAAAAGAGTAGATTTTAAATGTTCTCACCACAAAGCATTGATAAGTAAGTGAGGCAATGGATTTATTAAATAGTTTGATTTAATCCTTTCACATTGTAAATATATGTCAAAACATTATGCTGTTCCCTATAAATATAAAAAAATTTCAATTAAAAGTGAAAATGTTAGATATTAAATTTTAAAAATAGAAAAAGGAAAACCATGGTAGTCTGTGTTCATTCTGTAGCATTAGAAAGAAAACTTTTTTATGACTACATTGAAATTGTGTGAGTGAGGTAAAGCAGAAAGTACTTATAATTACAGTTCATTCAAAAAATTTTCATCAAAGTCTTCCAGTATCCAAATGTTAATAATTATTTCAAGGTGAGAGGATTTAGAATGAGTTTTGGTTACTCTTTTGTACTTTTCTTTGTTTTTTAAAGATCTATAATATGAATATGTAATTTCTACAATATCAGTAAGATTTTATTCTTTAAAAAATACTTATGAAAACATCAAAAAAGAAAGACTGAGTTTGTTGTTGTAGCTCAGTGGTTGAGCACTTGCTTAGTATGTGTGAGGCACTGGGTTCAATCCTCAGCACCACATTAAAAAAATAAATAAATAAAAATAAAATAAATTTTTAGTTGTCCATCTACAACTAAAAATATTTTTTAAAAAAGAAAGACTCTTTTACAGTGACTTAAAGAAATAATGAAAAGTAAATCTATGCCATATTCTGGTAGAATATTTTCTATAACCTTCCATATTGGTGATGAATCGTTACAAAGTCTCCAAAATCATTAAATATTCAAAAGATTAAATACAAATCTACTTGTGAAGGGAACATGAAAATAAGTTTATAATGAAATAACAGTTTATACACATTTGGCTGACAAAAATTAAGTTAAAATGCAATTCAGAGATATTGTTTCTTTTTTTTTTTTTTTTTTTTTTTTTTTTGGGTACCAGGGATTGAACTCAGGGGCACTCAACCACTGAGCCACATCCCCAGCCCCATTTTGTGTTTTATGTAGAGACAGGGTGAGATATTGTTTCTTAATCAAAGTTACTAAGTTTATAAAGTAAGCTATAGGTTTAAATATGGTTAGAGGGAACTTTTATTCTCAATCTCACTTGCATTTATTTTTTTCCATCTTTGGAGTATCTAAATGATGTATGTTTTCTAGACTAAGGGCTACTTAGATTCACTCAATTCTCCAAGTCTACACATATTACAATGGCTTCTATTAATAAATCAGTGTGACTTTGGTTACATTTTTTATTTCAGTGAAGGCTGAATTAAAGAATTTGAGATATACCAATTTTAACTCCACATTTCAAGCTTCTATGACTTATTCAGCTAGGTGTATTAAATTTCCTCTACCACATCATGCTCATTTTAGCTATAACTTGAAATCTGTTTATTGTTTAATAGCTAGTTAATTGAAGTGAGGAAATGAGTTTGACATCAGCTTAGAATCTGATATCACTTCTACAGTGTTCTAAAATAACATGATCAAATTTTTAAGAATACCTCACTGAGATATATAGGCTATAGCAGCTCAAAAATGAGCAAATAGGGACAACTCTATATCCACCTATGAAAGAATGAAATTGGAATGCTTCCATACTCTTTAAATAAAAGTTGCCTAAAAAGGGATGATAGACTTACCTCTAAGAGCTAAAACTATAAAACTTATACATATATATATAGAGAGAGATGGATATATATTATATATGCATATATATGTGTGTGTACAAATGTATGTGTGTATGTATATGTATATATATATATATATATAAACCAGTGCATTATACATATATATATATATAGTGAGAGATGGTTATATATTATATATGCATATATATGTGTGTGTATAAATGTATGTGTGTATGTATATGTATATATATATAAACCAATGCATTAGGCAAAGTCTTCTTGATTAAAACAATCAAATTTTAAATTCTGGTTTCAAATAAATATTTGCTCCTGGGGGTTGAGGACCACTACCATAACAAAAGAAAAAATATTTATTCATCTATTTATTTATTTATTTATTTATTTTTGGTACTGGAAATTGAACTCAGGGGTACTCAACCACTGAGCCACATCCCCAGCCCTCTTTTGTCTTTTATGTAGAGACAGAGTCTCAGTGAGTTGCTTAGCTCCTCGTGATTCTTCTGTCTCAGCCTCCCTATGTGCTGAGATTACAGGCTTGCACCACCGTGCCCAGCTAAGAAAAAATATTTAAATAGATAAGTTGGACATTAGGAAAATAAGTAATCTTTGTGCCTTAGAGGATGTTATCAAGAAAGTGAAAATACAACCCATGTAATGAGAGAAAATATTTAACTCTCATGTGTCTGATAAGACTGTGGTACCCAAAATATATAAAGAACACTTACGATTCAGTTGTTAAAAGACAATTCAGTTAAAAAAACAGGGAAATTTTTTGAATACACATTCATACAAAGGAGAATTTTAAGCAGTCAATAGTTTCATTACAACATGTGCAAGAGGACAAGGCCGAAGACCACTTTCAGGGACCGCAGCTGGAGCCCAGCCAAGGTCAGACCCAAGACTGCTAGCTGACAGTCACAGGGGAACCCAGACCCAGGGGAAGGACTGCCTACAGGGACCCTTGCAGGAGTCCTGGCCTAAGTGAGGCCCTAAGTGGCCCCCAATTCCAAGCCAGAGTTCCTGCCAACCTGCAGGAGCACAGCCCAGGGCAAACCCACCTTCAGGGACAACTGAAGGAGCCCAGCCAAGGCCACTCCCACTGCCATCTTGAGTTACCTCTACCACTGCCACCACCATCTTTAGTGGCAGTAGTGTTCACCTGAGGCCCCCTGCCGGGGACTGGAAGTGAACTCCAAGGTGAGATACAAGTAATCTGAAGTGTCACTACAAAATTATAAGATAGAAACCCAATATCTCAGAACACCATTGCAAGAAAGGAAAATACATAATCAACATGAAAAAGCAAAGACAGTGTCCGAAATAAACCTAGATGCTACAATAATAGAATCCATTGACAACACATTTGATGAAATGTCAGAGAAAAAATTCAGAAGGTACATAATTAAAATGATCTGAAAATTAAAGAATGACCTAAGTGAGCAAATAAAGGCAAAAATTGATCACTCCAAAAAAGAAATAAGAGAACAAATAAAGGCAACCATTGATCATTCTAACAAAGAGATAAGAGAGCAAATACAGATAGCAAAAGATTATTTTAAGAAATAGCTAGAGACTATGAAAAAAATAACAATCAGAAATTCCTAAAATGAAGGAAACAATAAATGAAAAAAAAAAAAAACTAGATAGAAAGCATCACCAGGAGACTAGATCACTTGGAAAACAGAACTTGAGATAATGAACACAAAATGTAAAATCTTCAAAATAAAGTTGACCATACAGTGAAGATGGTAAGAAATCATGAACAGGACATACAAGAATTATGGGATACCATTAAAAGACCAAATCTAATATTTATCGGGATAGAAGGCACAGAATTTCACACCAAAGGAATGCACAACCTCTTCAATGAAATAATATCAGAAAATTTCCCAAACATGAAAAATGAATTGGAAAATCAAATACAAGAGGCTTACAGGACACTAAATGTACAAAACTGCAACTGATCTACACCAAGGCACATTATAATGAAAATCTCCAGCATATAGACTAAGGATATAAATTTAAAGGTCACAAGAGAGGAATCAGATTACATAAGGGGAGACCAATTCAGATCTCAGCAGATTTTTTAAACAGGAACATAAAAGCCAGGAGATCATGGAAAAACATATACCAAGCTCTGAAACAAAATGAATGCCAACCAAGAATCTTATATCCAGCAAAATTAAGCTTCAGATTTGATGATGAAATAAAGATTTTCCATGAAAAGCAAAAGTTAAAATAATTTACAGCAAGAAAGCCTGCAATACACAACATTTTCAGCAAAATATTCCATGAGGAAGAAATTACAACCAACAATGAAAATATACAAAGAAAGGAACTACACTAAAAAAAAGGCCAATCAAAGGAGAAACCAAGTCAAGGTAGAAACCAAAAATAAACCAAAATGACCAGGATTAAAAATCATATTTCAACAACAACCCTGAATGTGAATGGCCTAAACTCATCAATTAAAACACATAGACTAACAGACTGGATTAAAAAAAAAAAAGACCCAACAATATGCTGCCTTTAAGAGACTCATCTCACTGGAAAAGATATCCACAGACTGAAAGTGATAGGGGGGGAAAAACATATCACTCACATGGCCAGTGTAAACCAGCAGGAGTTTCCTTTCTCATATCAGATAAAGTGGACTTCAAACCAAAGTTAGTGAAAAGGGATAAAAAAGGACATTTCATACTTCTTAAGGGAATCATACATCAAGAACACATAACAATCATAAATATCTATGTCCCAAACAATGGGGCATCTACGTATATCAAACAAATTCTTCTCAACTATAAGAATCAAATAGAGTATAACACAATAATACTTGGTGACTTTAACATAGCTTTCTCACTACTGGATGGATCTTCCAAACAGCAACTAAACAAAGAAACCATAGAACTCAATAAAACAATCAATAAGTTACACTTAACAGATATAATATTCTATCCATCAACAAATATACACTTTTTTCTCAGTAGCACATGGATCCTTCTCCAAAATAGAACATATGTTATGTCACAAAGCAAGTCTTAGCAAATAAAAAAAAAAATAGAAATACTACCCTGCATCCTATATGACCACAATGGAATAAAATTAGAAATTAATGACAGATTGAAAAATATAAACTACTCCAACACCTGGAAACTGAATAATACACTATTGAAAGACTCATGGATAACAGAAGACATTAGAGAAGAGATAAAAATTTCTTAGAGGTAAATGAAAAATCTGATACAACATATCAAATCTCTGGGACACCATGAAGGCAGTGCTAAGAGAAAAGTTCATTGCATTAAGTTCATTTTATTAAAATAACCAAAAGTCAACAAGTAAATGATTTAGCTTTTATCTCAAAGCCTTAGAAAAAGAAGAACAAATCAACATCAAAAGAAATACAAGACAGGAAATAATTAAAATCAGAGCTGAAATCAAAGAAATTGAAACAAAAGAAAATTCAAAAAATTGACAAAACAAAAAGCTGATTCTTTGAATAAATAAACAGAACTGACAAACTCTTAGCCACTCTAATGAAAAAAAAGAGAGAGGAAACCCAAATTACTAAAATTCAAGATGAAAAAGGAAATATCATGACAGACACTATTAAAATACAGAGAATAATTAGAAACTATTTTGAAAACCTGTATTACAGTAAAATAGAAAACCCTGAAGACATCCACAAATTTCTAGAGGCAATATGACCTACCCAAACTGAACCAGGAGGTCATACACAAACAGATAAATTTCAAGCAAGGAAATAGAAGATGCCATCAAGAGCCTACCAACAAAGAGAAGCCCAGGTTCAGATGGATTCTCAGCTGAGTTCTACAAGACCTTCAAAGAAGAATTAATACGAATACTCTTCAAACTATTTCATGCAATAGAAAAGGAGGGAAACCTTCCAAACTCATTCTATGAGGCAAGAATCACCCTGACAACAAAACCAGATAGAGACAAATGGAAGAAAGAAAATTTCAGACCAATATCCCTGATGAACATAGATGCAAAAATTCTCAATAAAATATTGGCAAATCACATAAAAAAACGTGTACAAAGATAGTGCACCATGATCAAGTGGGGTTCATTCCAGAGATGCAAGGTTGGTTCAACATACAGAAATCAATTAACATAAACCATCACAATAATAGACTTAAGAATCATATGATTTTATCAATTGATACAGAGAAAGCATTTGACAAAATAGAGCACCCTTTTATGTTCAAAACACTAGAAAAACTAGAATGATAGGAACATTCCTCAACCTTGTAAAAGCTATCTATGCTAAACCCAAGGCCAACACCATCCTAAATGGAGAAAAATTGGAAGCATTCGCTCTAAAAACAGGAACAAGACACGGATGCCCTCTTTCACCACTGCTATTCAACATAGTACTTGAAACAGTAGCCAGAGAAATTAAACAGATGAAAGAAATTAAAGGGATATGAATAGGAAAAAAAGAACTCAAACTATCATTATATGCAGATGACATGATTCTATACTTAGAGTATCCAAAAAATCCCACCAGAAAAATTCTTGAATTAATAAATGATTTCAGCAAGGTAGCAAGATATAAAATTAACACCCATAAATCAATTGCATTTCTATACATCAGTTATAGACCCTCTGAAAGAGAAATTAGGCAAACTATGCCATTCACAATAGCCTCAAAAAAAATAAACTACTTGGGAATAAATTTAACAAAAGAGGTGAAAAACCTCTACAATGAAAAATACAGGACACTAAAGAAAGAAATTGTACAAACCTTAAAAGATGGAAAAATCTCCCATGCTCTTGGATAGGCAGAATCAATTTTGTCAAAATGGGCATACTGCCAAAAGTGCTATATAGATTCAATGCAATTCCAATTCAAATGTCAATTTCATTTCTTATAGAAATAGAAAAGGCAATCATGAAATTAATTTGGAAAAATAAGAGACCCAGAATAGCCAAAGCAATCCTCAGTAAGAAGAGTGAAGCGGAGGCATCACAATACCAGACCTTAAACTATACTACAAAACTATAGTAACAAAAATGCCATGACACTGGCGCCAATATAGGCATGTATACCAATGGTAAAGAATAGAAGACACAGAGACAAACCCACTTAAATACAGTTTTTACACTAGACAAAGGTGCCAAACAGGTACATTTGAGGAAAGATAGCCTCTGCAACAAATGGTGCTGGGAAAACTGGAAATCCATATGCAGCAAAATGAAATCAAACACCTATCTCTCATCATGCACAGAATTCAACTCAAAGTGGATCAAGGACCTGGGAATTAGACCAGAGATCCTGTGCCTAATAGAGGAAAAAGTAGGCCTAAATCTTCCTCACGCCAGATTAGGACCTTACTTCCTTAACAAGACTCCTATAACACAAGAAGTAAAATCAAGAATCAATAAATGGAGCCAGGCATGGTGGCTCAAGCCTGTAATCCCAGCACTTAGGGAAGCTAAGACAGGAGAATCACGAGTTCAAATCCAGCCTCAGCAATGGCGAGGTGCTAAGCAACTCAGTGAGACCCTGTCTCTATATAAAACACAAAATAGGGCTGAGGATGTGGCTCAGTGGTCGAGTACCCCTGAGTTTGATCCCCAGTACCCAAAAAAAAATCAATAAATGGTATGGATTCAAACTAAACAGCTTCTTCTCAGCAAAAGAAACAATCAATGAAGTGAACAGAGAGCCGACATTCTGGAAACAAATTTTTGCCACTCGTGCATCAGATAAAGCACTAATCTCCAGGATATATAAAAAACTCAAAAAACTTAACACCAAAAAAACAAACAACCCAATCAATAAATGAGCCAAGGAGCTGAACAGAAACTTCTCAGAAGAAGATATACAATCCATCAACAGACATATGAAAAATTGTTCAACATCTCTAGCAATTAGAGAATTGCAAATCAATACAACTCTAAGATTCATCTCACGCCAGTCAGAATGGCAATTATCAACCATGCAAACAACAGTAAGTGCTGGCGAGGTTGTCGGGGAAAAGGCACCCTTATACATTGTTGGTGGAAGTGCAAATTGGTACAACCGATCTGGAAAGCAGTATGGAGATTCCTTAGAAAACTTGGGATGGAACCACCATTTGACCCAGCTATCCTATTCCTTGGTCTATACACAAAAGACTTAAAAACAGCATACTACAGTGCTGCAGCCACTTCAATGTTTATAGTAGCTCATTTCACAATAGCTAAACTGTGGAACCAACCTAGATACCCTTCAATAGATGAATGGATAAAGAAAATGTGGTATATAGACACAATGGAATATTACTCAGCAATACAAGAGAATAAAATTATGGCATTTGCAGGTAAATGGATGGAGTTGGATAATATCATGCTAAGCGAAGTAAGCCAATCCCAAAACACCAAATGCCAGATATTCTCTCTGATAGTGGATGCTGATCCATAATGGGGGAGGTGACATGGAAAGAATGGAGGAACTTTGGTCTAAGAGGAGGGAGGAGGAGGGAGTATGGGGACAGTAAAGATGGTGGAATAATATGGACATCATAGCCCTAGCTTCTTGTATGACTACATATATGATGTGATTTTACATCACGTACAACCAGAGAAATGAAAAGCTGTGTTCCATCTGTGTGCAATGAATCAAAGTGCATTCTGCTATCATGTATACCTAAGTAGAATAAATTAATTAATTTAAAAAAAAACATGTTCAAAACAGGCCATAGGGAAATGCCAACCACAGTTTCACTGAGATACTGCTTCACACCCAATAGAATAGCTGTAATAAAAACAACAGATACTAATAAGTATTGGCAAGGATGTGAAGAATGTGGAGCCCAAATACACTGCTGGTAGAAAAATGAAATGGTATAGTATCTGTAGAAAAGTGTTCAGCAATAAGAGATCTTAGAAAAAGGATACATTTTTTTTCCTTCTTAACAAGAGACTCATATTTTACTTTTTCACTGAGTCTTTAAAATTATGTAATTAACCCTGAATAGAATTCCTAGAATACAGTATCAGTCAATAATGTGTAGCATTTAGAAACACATATATTAATAATAGATAAATAAGAATTTTAAAGTATTAAAAGCACTAAAGGCCATTTTTATTTGATTTAAAATACAATTTAAAATATAATAATTATTTTAATGATGCTATATATAATAATAATTATAAAACATGAAATGTATAGATGGAAAAATATTGATATGGGACACACGTAAAGTAGATGTATAAAATTTGTTTTATTGTGCACACTTATTTTCTCTATTTTTATTTTTGTTGTTTTTTGTGTGTATGTGTTTGCTGGGGATCGAACTCAGAAGCACTTTACCGTTGAGCTAATTTCCCAGTACTGTTATTAAATTCTTAGACAGGGCCTCGCTGAGTTGCTGAGGCTGGCTTTGCCCTTGTGATCCTCCTGCCTCAGACTCCTGAGACACTGGGATTAGAGGCATGCACCACTCTGCCTGGATATTTCCTCTCATTTTAAAAATGGTATGCAATAATACTGTTTTTTATGAGAATGAAATATTCACTACTTTGCATTAGGATTACTAATATTGTATCAATCACAATAATTTTGAATACCTTCACCAGGAGTCAAAGGGCTGATTCAGTCATAATAAGCTATCAAAGCAAATCAGTAACATATCACTTTTGAGCTAGTTATAAACTACACATTATTTTCTTTCAGAATAATTATGGATATTTACTAACAAAAGAGGTGAAAGACCTCTGAAATGAAAGCTACAGAACACTAAAAAAAGAAATTTAGGAAGATCTTATATGGAAAGACTTCCCATGTTCTTGGATAGGCAGAATTCATATTGTAAAATGCCCATACTACTAAAAGCACTATTTAGATTCAATGCAATTCCCATCAAAATGCAAATGCTGTTCTTCATAGAAATAGAGAAAGCAGTCATGAAATTCATCTGGAAAAATAAAAGGCCCAGAAGAGTCAGAGTAATCCTTAAAAAAAAAAGCTATGCAGAAGGCATCATAATACCAGACCTTAAATTATACTGTAGATCTATAGTAAAAATACAGCATGATATTAGCACCAAAACAGGCAAGAAGATCAATAGAATAGAATATAAGACACAGATAAACCAACATAAATACAGTTATCTCATACTATAAAAAGGTGCCTCTTCAATAAATGTTGCAATTAAAAAGCTTCTTCACAGCAAAGGGAATGAGAGCATGAAGACAGAGCCTACAGAATAGGAGGAATTCTTTGCCACCTGCACCTCAGATAGGGCATTATTTTCCAGAATATACAAAGAACTCAAAAAACTTAACACAAAAAATAAACAACACAATCAATAAATGAGCAAAGGAACAAAGCAGACACTTCTCAAAAGATGAAATATAAATGGTCAACAAATATATGAAAAAAAATTCCTGTAGGAAAATGTAAATTTAAACTATACTGTTCATCCAGTCAGAATGGCAATTAACAAGAATACAAGTAACAATAAATGTTGATGAGGATGTGGGGTAAAGGATATACTCATATAGTGTTGGTGGGACTTCAAATTGATGCAACTACTCTAGAAAGCCATATGGAGATTCCTCAGAAAATTTGTAATGGAACTTCCATTTAACCTTGCTATCCCACAACTTGGTATGTGTCAAAGGGATTTAAAATCAATCTAACTATGGTGATGTAGCCACATCAGTGCTTATAGCAGACAATACAAAATAGCTAAGCTAAAGAGCCAACCTAGGTTCCCTTCAACAGATGAATGGATAAAGAAATGTGATATATGTATACACACAATGGAGTATTACTCAGCCATAATGAATGACTTTATGACATCTGCCAGCAAATGTATGGATCTGGAGACTATCGTGCTCAATGAAATCAGCTTATCCCCCAAAACCAATGGTCAAATATTTTCACTGATATATGGAAGCTAACCCACAATTATGGGGGGGAGGTGAAGAATATAAGTTCAGTATATTAGACAATGGGGAATAAAAGGAAGGGATGGGCATAGGAAAAGGAAAGTAGATGAATCTTATTTAACTTTCCTATATACATATATCAATATACCACAGTGAATCTCACCATCATCTACATCCACAAGAATGGGATCCTACTTAGAATAAGATATATTCCATGCTTGTGAAATTGTATCAGAATGGATTCTACTGTCATGTATAACAAAACAAAACAATAAAAACCATTATAGATATTTACATTTTTAAGAGTCCAGACGTTTTTCAACATGAGAGGTTTGAAAATGAATAATGTGTTCACTTTTAGAGATATTCTGAGAAGTGGTAAATGAGCAAATATACCTATACTCCATAAATTGCCTCTTGAGGTCAAAGTTATACAATATTAGTAATTATATGCAGTCATTATACTGAAAAGAATTTACATGGTTATTATTATTAATAAAAACAATAATGATTTTATTTAATGTTAACTAAATACAAGTTTAAATTATTTTACTTAATTCTCCCAACGACTAGTAAGATAAATTAAAGGTTTCATTCCTAACTTATATAAAAATGCTAATAACTAGAGAGCCAAAAAATAATTGCTCAAGGTCACACAACTAGTGTGATACAGCTCTGAATGCAAGGCTGTATGATTCCAGAGTTCACAATTTTAGTAACTATGCTCTTTGGTCAAGTTTACTCAATTGAAATAATGATATCAAAATGAGAGAAGAAAATAGCAGGCAACTATAAGTTAGGAAGATATTTGGACACAGGATATACTGTGGTTTTCCTTCTGTTGTGTTGAAATTATAGCCTTATGACATGTGTTTCTTTAACCTCATTTGTTTCTTAGCATTTTTGCTATCTGAATGAAATTTGTATAGATGAAACTGGAGACATGGAACTTAAGAAATATCATTCAATTTTAGTTGCTTAGTAAGTGAATATGAACATAACAAGGAAAACAATGTCGTAAATATCTTAGGAAAATTGATTTTGAGCTAATGACAAAAGTTTAAGAATACAGATGAAAAGGTATAGAAAAAATAATCTAAAAAGGGAGTGAATATTGAAAAAAGTAGAATTATGGCAGCCTTCAGCATTCGTCTGAGTAAATTCTAAAATGGTGATAGGAAAATAGTAGTAGCATTAAGGTTTCTTTAAAAAGGATTAGTAAAGATTCAGCATGTTAGAATTAACCTATATTGAATATGTGTTATGGACAAAACTAAGAGGAGTATATCATTAAAGTAAGTAGAAGCAAAATTTAACAAATATTTAACACAATTCTATATAGTAGAAATTACCTTGAACTCTTGACTAATATTCACATGTGTTCAACTATACTGAAAAAAATTATTAATAACTGCAGACCTATGCCATACAATATGAGAGTGTTTAAGTCAGCTAAATTAAAATACTCAACCAGAACAATTGTAGAGGAGTAAAAGTATGTTTGTGGGCTCAGTTTCAGAGGTCTTAGTCCACAGAAAGTCGGCTCCATTTCCTGGGGCTCAAGGTGAGGCAATACATCAAGGCGGGAGAGTTTGGCAGAAGGAAACAACTTACATTATGATCAGAAAGCAGAGTGAGACTCCATTCTCCAGATACCAATATATGCCCCAAAGCCATGCCCTCCAATTCCTACATCCACCAGCCATACCTGACCTCTTTAGTTACCACTCAGTTAATCCATATCAGGTCATTAATTCACTAATTGGGTTAAGACTCTCACAACCCTATCATTTCTGCTCTGAACCTTCTTTCATTGTCTCATGCATGAGCTTTTGGGGGACACCTCACAACCAAACCATAACAGAGGGTCACTAGCTGTATGGTACTATTGAGCACATGAAATGCAGCTAGCCCAAATTAGTATGTATAATATGAACACTACATTTTGAAAACTCAATAAAAAAGGACAAAATGTCTCATCCTTATTTTCATTGGATTAATGTCTAAATAATATTTTGAATATACTGGGCTAATATATATTGTTAAAGTATATTGTACTTTATTTTTAATGTGGAAAATAAATATAAAATTGCATGTTACTTGTATTATATTGCTCTTGGAAAACATTTTCCTAGATCCAAACACATACATACACACACACTTCCCCCCACACAAAGGCATGGTCAAATAAAAGAGAATCTCACCAAAAAATACTCTTGATCAACCCTAATACAATATTAGGGCTTTATTTTGAATGAAAACCACTAAAGATCAACATTTATAGATTATCAATATTCTCAAATTATACAAATATTTTTTCTAGATAGCTCAAATTGATCAGCTAGTTATTAAATTTCTACTTTCTTATATACATCTACTTAACAGAAAATAGTTTGTGAAGAAATAAAACGGAGCAGATGATTTTCACTGGTGTGACTCAGAAAACAAACTATATCCATCTAGTGAATTGCTTATTAAAATCATGATGTATATACTACTGCATTCTGCTTAATTAAAGACATTTTAAATCATTATATTTAATGATTACATGTTTGTTTAATTGAGAATAGTTTTTCAAAGTCTCCATAATAATTGTGCGCAATTGTAATACAGCCTGTTTATTCACAAAGGACTCATACATCTGTTAAACATGTAAATGAAAGCAAAGTTTTCTCTTTAACTAGATCAGACAATGATCTGAAACTTCTCTGGATATATTCTCAGATATATCACTCAAGGACACGTTTTCTATTCTCTGTTAAAGTGGATTTTTTTGTTTACACTGCATCCATTCCATTCCTCCCTCACTGTGAGGCAGCCATGTAATTTGGGTAGGATTAACCCTCATTCCAGGGATGAGCACTGAGAAGCATAATCCAATTAGCACAATTTCACTTTTGTAATATCAATTAAATTATGAATTGTCATATCTAACGTAAAGCAACATGAAAATATAGTATTCCTTTAGACACGATGATTGGTTCACTTTGGTTTAGAATGAAGGTCAGACCTTTGTATCAAAATTCAGTGTAGAGCCAGGTGCGGTGACACAAGCCTGTAATCCCAGCATTTAGGGAGGCTGAGACAGGAGAATCGCAAGTTCAAAGCCAGCCTCAGCAACGGCAAGGTGCTGAGCAATTCAGTGAGACCCTGTCTCTGCATAAAACACAAAAAATAGGGTTGGGGATGTGGCTCCATGGTCGAGTGACCCTGAGTTCAATCCCCAGTACCAAAAGAAAAAGAAAAAAAAAGTTCAGTGTAGTGATGTAAATACTGTAACTGCTATAACTATTTTGATATGATGAGGAAGAATATCATAAAAAATAACTGCTACAAGAGGAGGGCAAAGTTGAACGAATCAGAGAGAAAATGAGCCAGAAGAATGATAGTGCCTGAATTCTTGCTCCCAGACTTTTCCAACAATGTTTTGCTAATACATTTCTTTCATTGTTTAAAACAATTTGAGTTGAAATTTCTGCTACTTACAATCAAAAGCATCCAAACTGAAATACCTATAGTTTTTTCTTTGATTTGTTTTTATACTTTATTGTAAATGTTTCTCTGGGTTTTTGATGAAATTTCTTATTCTTCCTTCCCAACCTTGGGTTTTCTGTTTTTTCACTGCCTTGTCTTGTGCGTTTTTCTCTGTTCCCTGTTATTCAGCATGACTATACATAGGCAATGCATATTTTTTTTCATAATTCTGTGAGAAAACCCTCAGTCTATTAGAATTTGACATGAATAGATTTCGTCTTTACATTCATCTCTCTCCCCAAGTTTTGGTTATTCCTGTTGCTCTAATTATAAATAGACAATATTAGCCGGGCGCGGTGGCTCAAGCCTGTAATCCCAGCACTTAGGGAGGCTGAGACAGGAGAATCGCGAGTTCAAAGCCAGCCTCAGCAATGGCGAGGTGCTAAGCAACTCAGTGAGACCCTGTCTCTACATAAAACACAAAATAGGGCTGAGGATGTGGCTCAGTGGTCGAGTACCCCTGAGTCAATCCCCAGTTCCAAAAAAAAAAAAAAATAGACAATATTTTGCTTGAGTGGGTTGTCTTAATTGTAGACTAACATTACAATATATGGAATTTGCCTTTTGAAGTGCCAAAATGTATGGTTTGAAATTGTTGCTTTCTTATTATATCACTTAGTTTCTATATTTGACTGGATTTCCTATGAAATTCATTCTTGTACCTAATAAAATTCACAAAGCACCAAACTAAGTTTTTTTTAATCTAATGATTTTAAACATGTAAACCAATTGTAATACAGATGTATTTCTATCCTATGGTCACATCATTTCTCTTATATGTGATCTTATATGTACTATCAAGTGCTCAAGTTTCATGCCTCTCAGTTCCATAGTTCTTTGACTAGTCCCTACACATTTGCAAAATACTATTTCTACTCACAGATAATTCTTCTGTTGACTATTACTTTCTGTCTGACATTAGACATATATTTCACATTGTAAATGGATTTAAGCTTGGTAGTCAGTTTTTATAGTGTACCAGATATGCATTGGGAAGTATTATTTATAAAACCCACATCATACTGGGCAAGAATGAATAAACAAAGAATGAAAGACCTACTACTTCCCATAGAATGTGGCATTGTCATGCGAAATGAGGTATATATTTTCAGTTCAAACACCATTAAAATGACATTTTGCTACAGCTTGGCAGGAATGATATACATTAAAAATACAGATGAAGACTTGAAGCACTTAAAGTAGAACTATCACTGCAACATTATAAAGCCATAACCAAGGTCTTCTAGATCTATACTAATAAAGTAGCATGTATACAAATGGGGCTATTGTGCATTTGAAATTTGAAATATGACTAATCCAAATTGAGATGATCTATAAGTGCAAAATATATACTGGATTTCATATACTTATTATGAATATAAATTAACGTAAAATATCTCAGCATATTTTTATATCATTTGAATGATGAAATGATATTATGGTTATATTGGGTCAAATAAAATTATTGTTTATTTCATTTGTTTAATTTTATTTTGTAGTGAAACTACTAGAAAATATAAAATTACCTCCATTGTTTACATTATATTCCATTGGGCAGGGCTATTCTAAGGCATAATGACTCAATTTCTTTGATAGAGACTGCATAAACTAGTTCTAAGTTCCAGCAATAACAATACTGAGGGAGAAAAAAATCCTAGCCATGTGAAACAAAAACTATGTGAGGCCTGGGAATCTTTTAACAAGCACTTCAGGTTGATTCAAGGACGGGGTCAGTTAGAGAACCACTTCTTTATAGTCATTCCCAAGAAACCTGTTCATGTTCTTCATAAATTTCCAACTAAAGTACACGTTTGACAGAATGTTATAAAAGAAATGTGTACCCAAAAGGCTCTCTGTAACTTGGAGCATGGAGAAAACTAGATAAGCAACTCACCTTCATAACTATGGCTCAAAGATGCACCTTGTCCACCATGAACAGAAATAGTGAAAGGAAATGCTCTATTGTGAAATGTATCAGCCTATGAACATATACATTTTTCACCAATTCAGGATGTAGTTTATAGAAATAAAATTTTTTTACAGAGGTATCCTCATTGTATAATGAACTTTGCCTCGATTAAAATTTAAGAATGGACACTATAAACAGAAATAACAATTCATAGGAGTAAAAAAGAAACTAGTAGGAGTGATGAGAGTATGGATGAAGATTAAGATAATCGGTGTTATTTGTTTCTAGGAGAAGAGTCAAGACAGAATAAGCATGTATGAGAGAAAATAGTTGAACCTATTTTATGTGATTGTTTTTAACATTTGGTTTATAAAGTATGCTTAGTCTTCATTTAAAGGATTCTGTTATGGTAGGCATACAAAAATCATCAAAAACAAATTTTAGACCTAAATGATAACAGCCAGATGGTGGAATATGTGTTTGCAACTGTCAACTCCATAGAAACATCAACTTTGACAACTTTTCATGAACACGAGTACTTTTGTGGGAGTCCAGGAGTCCAGCAGAGAAATTAAGACATATCACTGCAGTAAAATATTCCAATAATAGATGTATTGAAGAAGGCATCAGCAGTTTGTTTATTTGTATAAGCCGTCCTCAAAGTTGGCACAACTCAGTACCAACAGAGAATCCCCTCTGTCCAAGATTTCTCACATAAGGGAAAATGAGAGTGTGCTCAGTGAATACTTGGTTCTCTTAGCTGTACAGGTTACAACCCAATAGTCCCACTTCTTTCTCAACGAGCTCAGATACTGACGTGATCATTTTGACTGAATGGCTGGTTGGGGAACATTAGAATTATGCAAGAGAGGTGGAGAGTCAGAAGAACCAGAGTACTATCTTGATGCTCTTAAAAGAAAAGAGATGCATTAAAAGAAAAGAGACTTGTCTTATATAACAGAATGCCTATTAAGACTATCAATGAATTTCTCAGAAAAGACTGCAGCTCATGAGAGTATAAGATGATATATTCAAAGTGCTGAAAGGAAAAATATATATCAAGAAAGAAAGAAGGAGAAATAAAGATTTTCCCAGACAAGCAAAAATTGAGGGAATTCATCAACACTATGCCTGACTTACCAAAAATGCTAAAGGATTCTTCAAGTTGAAATGAAAGGATGCTTATTAGTAACATGAAAGTACATAAAAGTGTAAAACTTCCTGGTAAAGGTAATTATATACTAATACCTAGAATACTCTAACTCTGTACTGGTAATCTGTAAATCATATTTACTTCCTATGTAGAAGTTAAAAGAAAAAAGCATTAAAATATATATAATACCAACAAATTTTTAATGAATATACAATAAAAACTATGAGTTATGAATAAACCTACCTGCCATATGCAGAACATCAAACTCAATAGCAAGAGAATAGGCATTCTTCTCAGGCACACATGTAATAATCTCCAGGATGGATTATACATTAGGCCATAAAACAAGTCTCAACAAATTGAACAAGGCTGAAGGCGTATCAAGCATCTCCCCTTTTGGTCTCTCACCTTTCCTTTTCCTCCTTTTCTCTTTCCCTCATCTCCTTTTTTCCATTCTCATTTTTTTTTCTCTCCCATTTTCTCTTCTATTTTTTCCTCTCCCCATTTATATCTTTTTGCTTTCTTATGTGTAAATCTAAAACATTTCCAAAACAAATAAAGGTGAAAATGTTTTTAAAAAACCTTAGAATTGTGTAACACTGAAATTCTTCCAACCCAATTACAACTCTCTCAATGTAACCACAGTTTTTTTTTCCTCTTTTTTAAATCTTTGTCTTTGGATTTACAAAGAGAAAGACAAATCAATTGATTTTTATCATTTCCTTTTTCAATTGCAGTTGTTGTAGTGACCAAAATATCAATTGACATTTCTACTTTTTGAATGAATTTAAAATTGTCTTTTTGAGGACATGTACTTCTTTGTTTTTCAAAGTTTCACGGCATATCATGGTCTGGATGCAAAGGCAGTAGCAAAAAGTGGTTAAACTTACACTTACATGAAATACACTTGAGATTTAATCTGATATCTACACTTAATAGAAGTATAATCTTAAATAAGACCTTGCTTTTTCTAAACATCAATTTCTTCATCTGCAAAATGGAGAATATAATAGTATCTACAGACAAGATAGTCTTAATGTTCCCCTCAGCTTGATTAAACTTTAGATAGGCTTCATACTTACTCAATGTCCCTGACCTTCATTTTCTTAAGACTATTTGTTTAGAAAACTTGTAAACTTCTTTCTTTTCCTTTGCAATATAAGTCTATTTAAAAGCCTCTTGCCAGGTTTACAACCCAGGAATAAGTCTTTCTCAAGTACACAGGAGCCATTCCTCTGAAATGAAATAATTAAGAAATAAGAACTCTTTTCTGCCAATGTCTGTAGAAGAGTAAGAGCCTAACTTTGGTGTGTGCCTTCTAAGTTGCAAAAGTAGCTTCTGTCATGAAAATATAAGAAGCTTAAATTCCCTTTGGATAAAGCCAGTTGACAAACAGATGGCCTATGACTGCCCCCCTAATGTCATCTAGTACTTTTCCAGGAGTTCAACCCAGTATTTAAAAACCCTCTCACCCTTTATTTCAGCATAATTGAGTTCAGATTGAATTCTGAACATTCTTCCTATTACAATTCAAGATAGTATTTCTCACTTGTTTAATCTTGTCCATTGCAATTTTTGATTTTATATGACTTAACACAATTGTTGAGAAGGATAAATGATGTAGTACACATAAAGTTTCCTGTGTAATGCTTGATCAATAGTAAGTGCTAAGTAACCTTCAGTTACATTAACCACCATAAATGATTCAATCTTTAACCTTTTACCTTGACTGATGCTTTTATTAACTCTAAAAATGTTTTCCATTTATATTACTGAATTAATTCTCTTGTACATTTACTTTTTCACAATTGTGCAAGGATTTTCATATTTTTTTTAGATTATAGTATATTTGTATTCTAAAACTTAGTAGAGGCTAGGTGTGGTGTTGCACCCCTGCAATGCCAGTGACTCCAGATACTGAGACAGAAGGATCAAAAGTTCAAAGCCAGCCTCAGCAACTTAACGAAGCCCTGTCTCAAAATAAAATATGAAAAGGGTTGGGGATGGGGCTCAGTGGTTAAACTCCCCTGGGTTCAATCCTGATACAAAATTAATTAATTAATTAATTAAAAATAAAACAGTAGAGATTAAAAAAGCAGATTTAAAATGTTGTAAGGAATTTCTCCTCTTTGAGGGAAACACTCAGGAGCTAAGTCATAGAGAAGGGGTTAAAGAGAAGGTGCAACTTGGCTTAACCTGAATTCTCATAAACTTCTACTTGATTTAGGTTAGCTCTAGCTTTATTTCTTTTCTATATTGGAGTTAAATGTGCATTTTTTTTCTGGAAAACCAAAGGACCAATTAACTCTGTTGCCAAAAACAACTTGCACAAAAATTTGCCAGGGGATAGTCCAATGAATTTTAATAATCTTTTCAGGGATACTGATGAATATTAAATTTGATGACAGTTGGGGAAAAGATAGCATGAGTTTCAAATCAAATGCATCTCTGATTCCTAGGTGTGAATCCTAGGTTCAAGCCTACCCAGTTACAAGCTGTTACAATGCCTCCTAGTCTATCATGTGCATCATTACCAATTATCTGCTTTAATATAACTTATAACTGCACACACAGACATCCTCCACATTGGTGTTACCAATCCCACTCCCAAATGACTGATTTTATGGAGCTGACTTTGGAAACCAGTTTATCTCCTATTCTCCCCAAGTCTGTTCCTCTAACATGGCTGACAGTCCTCCAAAATTGGGTTAGACATACTGATGTTGCTTTACTCCAATGGCTTTCAAACATATCAGAATATTAGAATCTGCTAGGGAGTTTTCAAAAATGTGTACTCCCCAGTCATACCCCATACCAATAAATAAGAATGCCTGTGTGTTGGGTACAGGTGTCAGGAATTTTGAAACAACCCTATATGATTCTGATTTGCACAAGTGGAAACAAATGACTAATTGGGGCTTTACATAGGTTACTTTCAAAATGTTTTAGGTAGCTGCTATCCTTTGGGATATTTTAACTTAAGTCAAAAAAATTCAGCTACCAATCCTCAAGGCACAGATTGGATCCACCTGCCCACAGAATCCTAGCAATCCTATCACGGTACCCCTAACACACTCCTGATCCAATCCTGAGAACTGTCCATATTCAATCCACTGCATCAGGAGCAATAATTTATTGGTGGAGGTAACTGTCAGAGAAAAGTCTGCATTTGCTCAAGCCTTCAAAGAGAAAATGATTTTTACAAGTGCAGACATGTAAAAAAGTGGCAATAGCCTATGAAAATGTGTGAATACTGAAGTTAACAGAACCATGCAATAGAGGATATGTTTTTATATATATTCATGCTTCTCAGAATGAATCTGAAGAACTATTGCATCAAAATTCCCTTGGGGTGAGAACTAGACATCTGTGTTTCTACCAAGTGACCAGGATGAGTCTGGAATTTAGCTTTTACCTCAGAGACAATTGAATACAATCTCAATGGGTAAAATATAATTGGAGCTCAACTTAACTTGCACTCCTTTTTCCCCTCTTACAGACCTGTTGGCTTCTACACAGCTCTAAAGTCAGTATTTACTGACCTTTTGTGGAAAGACTTAAGAATTATCCTTTGTTTCCCATTTAGTTGCTGTGAGTAGCCTTAGAAAGGACATTATTCCAGTTTCCAGTATTTGGCAAGCAGGATCAGTAACATTATGAAGACTCTTGGGATACTACATATCTGTCTTTCCATATTCCTGGAAAAATATATCTCTTCTTAGCTAGATTCAGGAAGTCCAATACCATAGCCTCCCTGGATCACTTAGTCCTGTGGTAGACGGTGTAAGTTTCTGAATGGTAGGCCAAGGATTATGTTCTTGAGGAATGAAGATATTGTGGTGAAGAGTAATTTTCTGGAAGTAGGGTTTTGAAAAGATTAACATTACAGAGGCACACAGAATGGGCTGGATAGGAGAAAAGCTGAGTGTAGAGAGGCAATTAGGTTATTGGATTAAGAAACACAGAATGGTCCCCCCCACCCCGCCAATCTGCTTACCCATGCAGGACTCAGACCTAGGCCCAGGACCACCTCTGGGGACCCCTGCAGGAGTCCAGGCCTAAGTGAGGCCCAGGACTGACACAATCCATGATAGAGCCCCTGCCTACTGGTGGGAGCACAGGCCAAGGCCCAGGACCTCCTCCAGGGACCTCCAATAGAGCCCAGCCAAGGTTAGGCCCAAGACTGCCACCCATCCACCAACCCACATGGGAACCCAGACTTAGGAAATGGACTGCCTCTGGGAACTCCTGTGGGAACCCAGTCTCAAATGAGTCATAGGTCCATCCCTAGTTCTGCACCAGAGCCCCTGAAGACCCTCAGAAGCCTAAGCCCAGGCCCAGAATCACCACTAGGAGCCTCACAGGGGCCCAGGCTTGGGCCCAGGCCCACCAACTGGGATTCCCACAGAAGCCCAGGCCAAGGTCAGATGTAGGACCGCCCCTGAAGGCCTGTGTGAGAGCCCAGGCCCAAGATTGCCCCTGCACAGAGTGGAGATCCACACTGTTGCTCTGTTCCTGTATCCATCTTGGGACTCTGCAGCCAACACCATACCTCTCCTCATGTAGTAGCCTCCACCTTGGGACAACATTCAGTTCCCACCCAGTTATTCCATTCAAACTAGGATGGACTATTTAGGTTACAGCTCTCATAATCTAGTCATTTCACCTACTGTATAAACATAGGAGCTATTGGACGTCAGCTGTTATGGTTTGGATATGGTGTCCCCCAAAAGCTCATATGTGAGACAATGCAAAAAGTTTTGGAGGAGAAATGATTGGGCTTTGAGATTCTTAACCCAATCAGTGAATTAATCCCCTAGTAGGGATTAACTGATTTGTAACTGAAGTGGTAGGATTAACTGATTTGTAACTGAAGTGGTAGGGTGGAGGTAGGAATTGGGGGTGTGATTTGGGGATGTATATTTGTATTTGGCAAGTGGAGTCTCTCTCTTGCTCTCTGATCATCATGTGAGCTGGTTCCCTCTGTCACACTCTTCCACTATGACATACTTACTGCCTCACCTAGAGTCCCAAGGAATGGAGCCGACTGTCTATGTCTTGAGACCTCTGAAACCATGTGTCCCCTAAATAAATTTTTCTTCCTTTACATTTGCAAAGGTTGGGTCCATTTACCTCATATCCAAATCATAACACTGAGTAGTTGTGGGGAAGAACAGAGGAAAAGACACAAGGTATGGAGAGATCTTAAGACAGAGGATGACTAAGTGTAGGTTGCTAGGTGAAAAATAAATATTCTATATTATACATTGATTCCATATTTATGTGTGTATATACACATATTATATATGTGTTTATATATATATATGTATATGTATATATACATATACAAACCTGTCAGAATTGTTATTGTTTCAGCTAGTGGACTTTTCTTACACCTTTCTGTGATATTATGGAATTAAGGAATAAAATAGCAAATACTTCTGCTATGATATGGAATATTTGTGTTATAGAGGAATGACCTGAGAAGTACAGTGCCATAAAATAGCAAATAATGAATTAATAAGATTATATAACTGTAAGATATGAAAACAGCTTATATCTTCAAAGTTAAGAATATGCTGTATCCTCTTATCTGACATACTTAAGAAGGTAACTTAAGAAATATCATTAGCATAGTTCGTACATGAAATAAAAATAAGTATATTTTTAAATCTATAGCATAATTGTTTAGAGGAAAACTAATTCAGGAAATTTATTGAATATGTCTAAATATGTCAAATTTATTGAATATGTCTAACTGACCTACCTCCCCCAATTTCATAATTATTTCAAATCTTACAGAACAATAAAGTTAGTATTTGACATTCTAGATTTTCATTTTCTTTTAAATGATAAAAAATATATATTGTAGGCATTTTTATAAGGCATAGTAAATGACCATTTACATTTCCCCATTTTTATTTTACTCTCCAGCAAATTCTTCCTTAAAAGTAAAATTTCTATCAGTAAACATGACATTAGTGGTCTTTTTCAGGGTGAGAGCCATGTGACATCCTCATTTCTGGCTTTTCCTCCTAATTATCATTAATGAAGCTTTGATGTCATCGACTTTTCATGGACAATTGAGTTAATTGTATAATGACTAATTTTTTAACTTTTTAAAATTTATTTATTTGTTCTAATTAGTTACCCATGACAGCAGAATGCATTTCGATTTATAGTACACAAATGAAGCACAATTTTTCATTTCTCTGGTTGTACACAAAGTAGAATAACACCATTCATGTCATTATACATGTACCTAGGGTAATGTTGTCCATTTCATTCCAGCATCTTTCCTACCTCCATGACTCCTCCCTTCCCCTCCCTCCCATTTGCCCTATTCAACTCTCTCCATTCCTCCCATGCCCCTCCCTACATTATGGATTAACATCCACTTATCAGAGAAAACATTTGGCCTTCGGTTTTTTGAAGATTGGCTTATTTCTCTTAGCATGATACTCTCCAACTCCATCCATTTACCTGAAAATCTCACAATTTCATTCTCTTTTAATGCTGAGTAATATTCCATTGTGTATATATACCACAGTTTCTTTATCCATTCATCTGTTGTTTCCACAGTTCAGCTATTGTGAACTGTGCTGCTATAAACATTGAGTTGGCTGCATCACTGTAGTATGTTGTTTTTAAGTCCTTTGGGTGTAGACCAAGAAGTGGGATATCTGGGTCAAATGGTAATTTTATTCAAAGTTTTCTAAGGAATTTCCCTACTGTTTTACAGATTGGTTACACCAATTTGCAGTCCCACCAGCAATGTAAGAGTGTGCCTTTCCCCCACATCCTCACCAACACTTATTGTTGCTTGTATTCATTTTTTTGGGGGGGTACTGAGGATTGAACTCAGGGGTACTCAACCACTGAGCTACATCTCCAGCCCTATTTTGTATTTTATGTAGAGACAGGGACTCACTGAATTGCTTATTGCCTTGCTCTTGCTGAGGCTGGCTTTGAACTTGTGATTCTCCTGTCTCAGCCTCCCAAAATGCTGGGATTACAGGAGTGCCCCACCACACCAGCTTGTTTATATTCTTGATAACTGCCATTCTGACTGGTATGAGATGAAATCTTAGAGCAGTTTTGATTTGCATTCCTCTAATTACTAGAAATGTTGAACATATTTTCATATATTTGTTGATTGATTGTATATCTTCTTTTGAGAGGTGCCTATTCAGTTCCTTAGCCCATTTATTTATTGGATTATTTGGGTTTTTTGGTGTTAAGATTTTTGAGTTATTAATATATAATGACTAATCTTTACATAGTTTAAGTTATGATAAGGATCATCTTACCTAGAAAGTATATATGTCATTAGTGTATTAATGGTAGATTTATAATATGGAAAGCAGTAGAAAGCATTGTTAAATTTCAAGATAATAATGTCTAAGAATCATCAATTTAGAGGCTGAGGCTGTAGCTCAGTGGCAGAGCATTTGCCTAGCATGTGTGAGACACTGGGTTCGATCCTCAGCACCACATAAAAATAAACAAATAAAATAAAGGCATTCTGTCCATCTACAACTACAAAAAAAATTTTAAAAAAGAATCAAGTTTAACTCTATATGATGATGCATAGCACATACAGTATTTACTGTGTGGAAGATAATGTTCTGAGAGCTTTATCCATTTTTTAATAGTTTTAATCCAAGTAACAAGAACACATTGGTCTTTATATTATTCCCTTTTCACAGATAAAAAGACTAAGGCACAGGGAAGCAACTTACTCAATGTCAAACATCAACTAAATGGCAGATATAGGATTTGAATGCAGACAATAAGCCTTCAGAATCCATGTTATTAATCATTCTATCATACCATAACACCTTATATAATAAAAAAAAACTAGGGGCTGGGGTTAGGGCTCAGTGGCACAGCACTTGCCTCACACATGTGAGGCACTGGGTTTGATCCTCAGCACCACATAAAAACAATAAATAAACAAAACAAAGATATTTTTTAAAAATCTACATAGGAAAGATCTTGGAAGAGTGATGGGATGTCAGTTAGGATTTTCTCTTTGTCCTTTCATAAATAATGCAGTGGCTTTTTATTTTCCTTTCAAAGGATGTGTTTTCTCACAACACAGTACAACTATACTTCCTGCTAAACTGGCCTCTGTTATTATCTATACATCATCCTGAAACTTGAATATTATGATGTAAACTTGGGCTGAGTATGTAGGATGGTGATATTTAAGTTCTGGGTTCTTTAATGAACTAATACTTTTTTCTTTTCTTTTCTAAGCTATTGGGAGTCATACAACTCCACAGAGCTCCAAGTGAAAAAGCAATTTTATATATTTATTAGAATGCAATAAATTGCTTAAGTGCTAACAGTTAAATACTGGGAAAGCAGGGTCAGATTTTTAGATATTGTTAAGTCTTTTAGCATTATTAAATTTGTGACAGACATGAACATTCATATATTTTATAGTAAGTGTCTTACAAGCTAAGGAGCTACAATAAAATTGTTTTGTGCCTTAGCTAAATCTAAGATATCAACAAGAAGTAATCCATTAATGTTGGTATAAAATGTACTCTAGACAATATTTCTTTTTATTTGTTGGCCATACTAAAATCCATTAATATAGTTCAGCCTGATCATACACCTCAACTGTACATTTTGAGGGGAAATATAAAAGCAAATAACAGGATAACAGTATGAGGGATTCATGTTTAAAAGTACTTGCAATATGTTTTGGTCTCCGTCCAGATTTTGCTCATTTTTCTACATTCATCATCTTTTGCTGAGCCAGTCTTAAAGCTGTCAAAGTAACTGTCTTTATAGTGCACAAATGTTTTCTGGCTTTGCTTGCAACCCACTCAGGCTTCTCCATCTACATTCCTTCTGAAGTGTTCTTCTCACCACATCAAAATTCTTATGCAGCAGATTCACCTGATCTCAACTGAACTGTTAGGAAGGGAAATATTACCAATTAAATTTAATACATTAAGGTATTGTCAGTGACTATGAAACACTTAACCTTCATAGAAGTATTTGCATTAAAAGAGAGTTGTGTTTTAACCTATAGAAATATCTAATGCTAGAATTACTATAAAAAATCTCTTTGGTAAGGCCAACCTTTCTGATACACTAGAAATTAACTATGTAGGAAAGTTTTCTAAAAGCTTGTGATGAAACAGGGCAAAAATTGCTGTAGCTAGGCTCCCTTGCTAAAGATTCTGCCAGGCTATTTTATATTTTTAGTGTGTATCTAGGGCTGAGAACTGGCTATTTTATGGTTAGTTGGGGCCAGAAACACTCTGCTTCAGCATACATACTCATGGTCATAAATATTTGCTTGTAAGCATGTGCCCACTGATGTAACTTGTTGGCAGTGTGCCTTCTTTGTTTGGCCTGCATGTAAAAAGTGCCTATGGAAAAGACTCTGTGGCAAAGGGGAAGCTAAAATGGAACTGGCTTGTTCTAAAGCAAAAGCTGGACGCTGGAGGCTGTTACCATATCTGAATAAAACATATCTATTGTCCTGTGTCTTGCATCTTCTTCCACCTGCCAGGATCCAGAATCTGTTTTCTGGGTCTGAGCCACACATGACAGCTTTTTTCTCTTAAAAATGGATGTTAATATTAGCAAAGAACATTTTCAAGATTTTTCAGGAAGGTTAAATAGATCCTAACATCCTTGAGTTCTGACATATTTATGAAATATTTTTATTTTACCTTTTAAATAGAAATCCTAAATTAATACAGAATTTTAAATTTTATATTATTTTTACTTTATCTTGATTTACTTCACTGTTTCCATGAATCCTCTGTTAATGAGAATTTTAAGATCAGCTTGAGACTTTTGTTTTGCATTATGTCATGGATTTCTGTTGTGAGAGTACCTATAAGGTTCTTTCTTCATCCTTAAAGTTCAATAATTTTATAAAAATATACCTTGGTCTTAAAAAAAATTTCCAAGTATATCTTTATTCTGTAATGTTGTAAGTCTTCTTTATTTTAGAAAATTATTTTTTGTTTGTTTGTTTTACAACTTGCAATTTGGAGATAATTTCACTTCCACCTTTTTTATTGTCTCTTTCTAATTAAATGTGATAACAGTATTAATTTTGACATAATTATAAAAGCATGGAATATAATTTCTTCTAATTCAGTTCCCAGTACTTCCCTTTCCTCTCCTCTCCGCCTCCCCCTGTTCCATCCCTACTCTACTGATCTTTCTGCTATTTACTTATAGTTGTTTTTTAATTAGTGTCTAGTGGTTGTATATGATAGTGAGATTCATTGTGGCATATTCATATATGTGCATAGGAAACTTAAGTCAGATTTCACCTTTTGACAACACCAATTATTTCATATTAGATTTCTACCATTTGTCTTCTTTATCAATCATATTTTGAATTTAGATTCAAGTTTCAGTTCTGGCACTGAGTAGCTGTGTGGCCTTCAACAAGTTTGACCATCTCTATGAGTCACTTGTAAAATGTGGCTAATGATAGTATATGCCTTACTGGTTTGTTGCGAAGCTTGAATGACATAATTTTCATTTAGTACAGTAGCCTATAGCTAGTATTAGAATTAGCTCTATTATCTAAACACAAATTGAGGTAATTACATATTTATTCTATTACATCTATCAAGGCAGAACCAATGGCACTCATTATGGAAAATATCTTAGCACAAATTATTTTCTGTAACCTTCCAATAAATAAAAAGATCAGTCAATAAGAAAGCTGAATTTTCTGAGCAATTTGATTAGTCTTTATTTAAATAAACTTTAATATATTATCTTTTTTAATATAGTTTCCTCATTCTCTTTTGCCTCCCTTTGTTTTTTGAGGTCTTCAGAGGCCTTAGGATCAAACACTTAGAAGGAGATGTAAATACTCTAACACATTGAGACACTGAGCATTGTTAGTCACATCTAGTCACATGAGGTTAAGGTGAGATGGCAGTCCTTGAAGCTTGAGAAAAGTGTTAGTGAACCGCAGAGCACTGATGCATAATTTAGATGGTGTTTCAAACCCAGACTCAAATTAATCCAGATAGCTAGAGTACTGTGTAAAATAGTAGAAGTGCCAGAAACTTTTCTTCAAGTAGTTTCTTGAGTAATTGCCTCCTTGGTTGTACAGCTAGAAAATTGATGATAGGTGATGAATATCTCACTGAGCTTAAGTTTTCTGACTCAAGGTAAGCAATAACTTGGAAAGAACTTCATTGGGAAGAAATGTTAAGTCTAATGTTGCTAGAGAGTCTATGAGCAGGACTATTTATGAATGAATTTTCTAGAAAAGAGATAAAGTCATGATGTGTAAGGGCTAAATAAAGAATTGTTTCAATAACTATAATCAGGGAGTTTTCTTAGTTTATTGCTGGCATGAGCTTTTGGTTCTTCTAACTACTCTGATTTTACCTTCTGTGGCTTCTATTTTCACCTATGTATTTATCTCTGAAGTTATTTGTGAGTGAGGTGGAAATTGTTCTGAAGAAAGAATTTTATTTTTCATTTGCTAATTTATTATATGTGTCTCTGACTGACCAATAAAAATATCCAAAAACTGTAAGCTCCACAAGGACAGGGAATATATCTGTTATATTTACTTCTGTATTCTTAATATTGAGCACAGTCCCCCTAGGATCTCATATACACTCAATAAATATTCTTGAATAATAAATGAATGAAAAAAAGACTCTCTTTTTTATGTGCAGATCAGTATTTCGTGTCATTTCTATATAACCGTTATTTTTTCCTATCTTAAAGAAACTTGTAATCTCCCTGATATAGTTACCTTTTCTCTAAAATGGCTGATAAATCATAGATTTCTTTCAGGGTGACATCATTTGGATGTTTTCTATCACAGTATAATCAGTAATCTATGATAAAGATTTGAGGTTTGTCTATATTTAATTTACAATTTTACGTAGTCTCTTAGCCTCTGTTTCCCTAAATTCAAAGCCAAAACAATTACTTATTCAAAAGGATCATCCAAAGAACAGAAATGAGAGGTTCAGGAATGGAGAGAAAGATGGCTCAAGGATACCTTATAAAATAGCCAATCCTACAGGTGAATGGTTGCTTGCTGCTACTGAACCTTGTAAGAATATGTAGGAAATGCTTTTCAGAATGGTCTACTTAGCTGAAGAAAGAGGGAAGCATTTATTTTTTGAATTTCATTCCCCATCTGTCAAAGCTTACCCTATGAAGCATTAACTCCCTTGTAATTTCAGTTTGCATTTGTGTGAGTAGTGAGCAAGTTCCCATCATAGACTGCGCTACAGTGTCTGAGAAGCCCAGGGCAAGACACAAGAGACATTTAGCACAGGGTTGAGGTGAGGTGCTGCCAGGCTTCACCTTCACCAAGCTGGTCAAATTCTATGGGGAACTGGTAAGAACAGAAGTGGCTAGGATAAGAGGTACGACTGAGAGATTTTAAGTGGTGCATTAGAGATGTTCCATGCAAATATTAAAATGATTAGTCATTAATAAATAAACCTTGAATAATATATTTCAGATAGCATCACTGAGTTCCAAAAGAATACTTTGGCTATAAATCAATCTCTGAATTCTGTAGCTATTTCTAAATCATACACACTTCACTCTGGTGTTTGACATTAGCAGAGTATCAAAATTGAATTTACAAGATGATAATTAAAACATATTATAATAAAATAATGAAAACAAATTAAATGTGAGGCAAATCAGAATTTAAAGGAGATTAGGACACTAATTTTTTAACAAAAACACAAATTGTAAGAATTGGGCTTATTTTCAAGTTTTAAATTGAAATTAGATTTTATCTGAAAATATTTGTTTGACAAAATATTTAATCTGTTTCTCAAAACATGACTTTTAAACCTCCCCCAGTGTACTTGCAAAATAAAGTTAAATCTACTGACATTTAAAGTCAAATACAAGGAGTATGACTTGATTCTTCTATTCCCTAGGTAGGGATGTCCATAGAAACTTTATATCCATCATATCAAACATCACTAGAAAGAATAAAGGCATTTACATCATGATGGCTAAGAGATAAGTTGGCCTGACCATTACTACCAGAAGTCATCATCAGAATGGCTGTGTTCCATAATACATGTATCCATTAAGGTCAAAGTTAGATGTGTCATAATCAAGCAGTTTTCTCATTTAAGTCTACTCCATTAACATAAAATGATTTTTACAAGTTGATTCTAAATCAGTACCAGGGGCACAGAACTACTTTAATTTTTATTTCTCTACTCAAGATGCCCTTTAAGTTGCATTCAAGCAATGAGAGAGAAGATATAATTTGGCTGAGTCCCAAAATGTCATGTTATTCTTCAAGGAAAACACAAATGTACATGTGGATTGTGACTACTTTTGCACCAGAATTTCCTGGTGAATTTGTCAATTAACTGAAGACCAACTTCCATCCCAAGTTATGCACTGATAATCCAGGCCTCAGGGATACAGCAAAATACATGTACCCCATGAGTAATATTGAGCCTGCAGGTTGCTTTGACAGGTTGACTAGGAGATTGGTTCCTAAGACTAATATGTATTTTTCTCTGCTGGCAGCTCTCAAAACAAGTATGTGACATAAAATGCTTTTGTTCATGCATTTGCAGCAAATTGTGTATATGGAAGATGATTTCCTTCATGGCACTGTGATTTCTCTCAATTTAACTGAGGAAATATAAGAGAGACTTTCTGCCTTTCTCATTCTATTTAAGATATGAAATTAATGAGAAACCAAATATTTGTGGAACAAAGAAGAAAAAAAAGAGAAGAATAATTATGCGATATATTTAGGATATGTAACAGCCAATTAAGAGAAGTGATGGAAAGAGGAACAAATATGGAGTGAAGACATATAGATTGTTTATCATTTAAGATAGGCTAAGTTACTCTAACATTAAAAATCTCTCAAATCTCAGTGGCTTAAGTTAAACAGCAAAGACATATTTCCTACTATTGGTATCTATATTATGGAAACCAAACATAGGATGGGGAACAGGATTTTGAAGAACTCTATCTTCTCCATGTAGTGGTCACCCAGTCTCATGGAAGCTCCACCAAGTCAAAATGCTGTCTTCTTAATACAAAACTTAAGTTCATTGCATCATGGAAAAATAGAATTGGAGAGTTTAGGATGCACATTTCCATGATTTGTCCTACCTCACTTTTGATTTCATTACATAAGGGAAAAATAATCATGTGATCCCTTCTAACTTCAATGAGATAAGGAAGTATAATTCTTTGCATGCCTGGAAGGAAAATAGAACTGAATATTTTCAGGGGTGCTATTTATGGCTTCCAAAATTTTCTCCGTGACTACCATTTTTGGCAGCACATCCTTGGAAGAAGGACAACCCTATCAAGTCTCAGTTTACTCTGTAAAATGGAGATACTATTTTCTACATTAGAGTAATTATAAGTAATAAATTATTCACATATTTAAGATATTGTATAGGGGATCCCACAGTAAATATTCAATTAATGATGGTCATCTTAGGTCAGAAGGAAAACATATAGCTCATTTAATTTAGTCTTGAATTTTCCAAGTTTATTATCTATACAGACAAGATTCACTAAATGAAAATTAAAATCTGTTAAGCCAGTTCTTCCTATCACTGTGCTTTTTTACTACTATTACCAGTTTGTGTGTACCCCTCCATACATAATGTATGCATAATAAAATATATGTGAATATTACATAATGTTATATTAGAAATATATGGATCTCTCCTTTTTGCCACAAGTAAAACCAGAATGCACCCATTACTCTTTGTGTTTTGTCAAAGTGGACTTTCTAAACATAAAACTGATCAGGATACTCTCAGACATAACAGTCAGTTTTTGATTGCTTCTTTTGACTCAAAATAAAATTCAAATTTCTAGCACTGAAGGTACTCCACTCTGGCCTGGTCCTACAGCTATCTTCATTCCTGTCTAGTCCCCTGCCCTAATGTGCCTTTTATATAGCCACATTGAGTGCCTTTCTGCTCCCCATAAAAGCAATGCCCTCATATAGCCATATAATTTTGCATGCTGTTCCATTTGTGGAAAATATTCTTTCAATGTGTATGTGTTGAATGATTAAATGAATCATCGAATCATCATGGTCAACTAACAACTACAGTTTGATGTTCCTTTTAAATGTTAGTTTCCTTCCTCTCTTTTATGCATTTAACTATTTTCACAGCTGTGCATGTAACTGCTTTGAATAGCATCCGCTGATACTTCTAAAATGGCTATACATTGTAAGGTAGGGTAGGCATAATGTTTTCAGAAGAAACCAAGTAGCCAAGCTAAGTAAAATGATAAATTTAATTTTCTATACAGTGCTATGCTTCTACAAGCATAAAATCCAGGTTCTGAAACAGTTGGTTTCTTCATTACTTGCTGGTTTTAGATGATTCATTTAATTCTGGCTTTCACTTGTGCCCTGGGTGATTGTTTTTGCTAGAAATCCGATAGGAGGATAAGTGGAGTGTTACTGTTCCTTACATTTTCAAATTCTAATATATGGCATACATGCACAGCACAGTAGAGAGGAAAGAAGGGGACATTCAACTAAATTGCCTTTTCTCTGGCCTAAATGCTGAAATATCATTACACATTCAAAAGCTGGAAAACTCATTAATATCCTGGGCATTCTGTAAGCAAATCTAGAGTCAAATATGCAGAATTGCTTACTAGGACTTTGAAGGAAAGATTATCTGATATTTATACAAACTTATTAAAGGTAAATGAAGTTCTCAGAGTTGTTGAGTTGTTTTAAACTTTGTTCAGATGAATAAGAAAACAAGTCTTTGAGCCCCTTGAAAAGAAGAAGTTATATATGCATGAAGTATTGATTTATCCCTCTTGATCCAGGTCTCTCAGTATACCAACATTATATAATGCACATCTCCATTTGTTCATAATGCATTAAAGGGCATCCTAAATTTTTTCTCATACTTGAAGTTACTTTGAAATGAAGGCTTCTCCAAGTAGTATGCCCTTCATAAATATAGCTTCTTGTTTGCTTTTCTCTACCACTGCTTTCTATGCTGTAGTATGTTGAAGGCCTTGCAATGACTTCTTTGCATTTTCCCATAGCTAAAATGAATTTTACACATATAATGGAACTCCTTTTGAAATGATTAGTAAATTATTGTTATTCTTTTGCCCCTCCTCAAAAAGATATACAACTGATTATTAAACTAAAACAAAATATCATTTCTTTAAATGAAAACTATGGGACATTTCAATTTAAATTTATATGCTATAGATATGAAAGAAACAAAAATGATATAAGAAATACTTAGATTTAAGGAAATGGCTTATTTGGCAGTGAGGAACAGAGCAAGGGGCTGATAATAGGTCATTTCTGCCCATGCAATATCATAGTTACTAATCTTAATGATTTTAAAGGATGCTAAACATGTGGGTATGTTTACCAGCAGGCTGATTTATTATGTTCTTATAGGTTTTGCCCAGATGAATTTATTATGTTTAGTTTTAGATCACTATAAGTCCCTATGGAATACCTCATGCACAAAACACCTCATCTCCGGGGGTACATGTGAAATGGCATTGGCTCATTATTTGGGTAGACCTGAGCTTTTTATGACAGACGAATAAAAATATATACAAGTGAAAGATTATGATATGACATGTTTAGAGTAAAGTTAAATGTAACTCTAAGGTCTCCCAAAATGACTTCATGACAATGAGATAATGTACATGTACTTGTGGACATAAGAAAAATCAGAGTATATCCCGCCTACCCTTTTATAGGAAACGTGGGCATGAAAACAAGTCCTTAGAATATAGAAGAAGGGTAGGTTTTAGTGACTACTACAATATAACACAGTTTTTCATTTTTATTTGATACATATTAATTATACATATTTATTAAGTATAGTGTGATATTTTGATTCATGTATACAATGTACAATGGTAAATTCAGTGTAATTAATATTTCTAGCACCTCAAATATTTATTGGTTTTCTTAGAACGATCCAACACCATCTCTTCTAACTATTTTGAAATGTACAACAAATCATTGTCAACATGAACATCAAACTGTGCTATAGAACAGTCTACATCTTGTGAGCTGGGGATATAGCTCAGTTGTAGAGTGCTTGCCTCACATGCACAAGGCTCTGGGTTCAATCCCCAGCACCACAAAATAATTATATTTTGCACCTATTAACCAATCCTTCTCAATCTTCACTTTCCCACTATCCTTCCTATCCTCTGGTAACCATTACTCTACTCTTTAATCTATGAGATCAATTTTTCAACTTCCATATATTGAGTGAGAACATGTGGTATGTATCTTTCCGCAGTGCTAACATTTTTACGATTTTTCCCCATGGCAACATTTAGGGGTTTCAGGAAAGGAAATGTAAAAACTAAAAGGGAAATCTACTGGAAAGAAATGAGATAAAATTTAGCAGCATGAAGTAAAAGAAGCAATTATACTAAAAGCATCAAAGTCTGATAGAGACAGGCTCATTAAAGATGGCTGTCTTCAGGAACCACCTAATTCTATACATATGAATGGGTATTCATCTACAAATGATTTTAACAACCTAGAAGAATTACATGAAGAAAGTCTCTTCAAATTTCTCACATTAAAAACATCTTATCTATTTTCTGGCTATAATTAAGTTTAATAATAATAATAATAATTAGTGATGGAGTACTTATAGTGCATCAGGAACTGTGTGAAACATTTTGCATACAAACTCTCATTAAACCCTTATAATTACTCCAAGACATAAGTACAATGAATGATCCACATTTCAGAGATGTAAAAACTGAGGCTTAGACAGGGTAAGTAATCTGCCCGAGGTCACAAATTAGTAAGAGGCACAGCTGGAATTTGCATCTTTGTCTCTGTGTGAGTCCAAAGTATATACTTACCACAAACCACTTTAGTCAGTTTAGGGCCACTTTTAAATCGAATGCTATATCTTTTGCATATACTATTGGGTTAGGAGAGAAGTAAATGACACTGGGTATGAATATTGATTTCTTTTTGGCAAAATTAATTGATTGATTCATTGCATTGCACAGTGTTTATTGGACTTCCATTTATCACAAACACCCTACTGGAATTATTTGCCAAAGTATAGAAAATACCATAATTAATAAGATATGGTGTGAATCTCAGTTCTTTGCAGATTAGTTTAGGGGAGCAAACAGATGATCACAATTCAGTGTGGTAGGTTCCATGTGGTATATGGATAGTGTTGTTGGGCCAGATAGAATGGACATCAAACCGAGTTTGGTGGGTTAAGAGATGGTATCTTAGAAGATCAAGTGTGAGTTTAGATGGAAAGAAGTAGAAAAGCAAAAGGAGGTTGTGACAGCAAGAATGCTGGCTTTGCAGGCAAAAAGAGCATCATGCACAAAGACTTGGAGAGAAGACAGAATATGGCACATTTGGGGAACTACAAGTAGTTCTGTAAAACTACTATAACATAACTGCTTGTCTATTATAACTCATCTTTTCAGTCATAGGGAGTGGATTTCTGGACTCTGTGATCCAATGATGGGTATCCTGAATAGAGCTGAATTATGTTTTTGTAGTTTGTTACATTCCTACATCTCTTCGGTGGCCAGTAAAATATACATCTACCACCTGTCACCTTTTAACTGTCCCTTGGTTTTAAGACAAGTAGAAACTGACAATTATTTAGTATCATGAATAAAACCACAGTACCTTAGATGCTTGGTAGTACAGATAGAAACTATTTGAAACCCTCTACACTGAACATTTCAAAGAAATACAGCCATAAGTCTGAGTTAATACACACAAACTAAATGCATTATGACTGTGCAGGTACTACCATTAGAAATCCAGACTCAGAAAAAATTGTGATACAGCATATGTGCATATCTGATCCAATTTGGGCAATGAGCAAACTATGCCCACATGGCATATGTTTGAATTGGCAGTCAGTTTGTGGCATGCTGGGGAGATTATTGAAAAGGAGTAAGGAAAAGGAGTCTAGGTTAAATGACATGATATCCTTTCCACTGTGCTTTTCGACACTATCATCAGAGAAATCTAGGCAAAAATTTACTTTAAATTTTATGGATTTCCACTATATAACCATACAAAGGAATTCTTCAACATGGAATCTTAAAATAATTTTTGTCCTATTCAATATATATTTACTTATCAAGTATTATATGCCAGATACTGTGCTATGTGTAGGAAAAGACCTAAAACTAGAAAGCAATGTGATACAGAGGAAAAGGCTAACATAAATAAACTCAAAATACTGGTACCATGTCTTATAACCTATGGGGAAACTTTTAAAGGCTTCAGGGAGGAGGTGGCAATTGGGCTGATCCTTAAAAGGAACATAAACTATCAATAAGTAGAATTGGCAGGAAAATATTCTGGGCTGTGGAAATAATAACAACAACAATAAAATGTAATGTCTATTTAAAGCCCATTATCTGCCAAGAATTTTTATAAACACTTCATATGTTTAGTTAATGCAATCTCACAGGAATCATATATAATCGGTATCATCTTGATTCCCCTTATATATAAGAAAAGTTATTTACAGAAAAATCCAAATGATGAAATAACCTGTCCAAGATCATGCCACAAATAAGGATTAATGCTGAGATTCAAACTAAGGCACTTTGACCACAGAGCTCATATTCTAAACTGTTCCCTCTTAGTATATAAGCAAAGTATCAGAAGTGAAAAGATATAATGAAGTGTTTGGAGTATGTCAAGTGTTCTGGAGATGCTGGGGCGATGTGATAGAATTAAGTGTAAATAATGAAAGAAGAAAGTAGGAGAATAGTTTGAAAATAGCTCATCAAAAAGTTTTAACATTCATGCTAAGGAATTTCAATTCATTACAGAAGTGATGCTTAGAATAAGATTGGGGAATAATAACTTTCAAGGAGGTAAGTGACATAATGCATCCCACTCTGGGAATATAAATTGAACAACGCAATGAGGAATGTATTTAGAAATAAGAACATCCAGACAAGAGAGACAAGCAGGGGAGAAGCAATAGAAACACTTTATGGCCCTCCTATGAGAATTGCTGCCTTAGATAAGTGGAGAGATAGTGAATGAACCATGCACTCAATTTTTGGTGCCAGAGTGGAGTGCATTAATAGGAATGAAACATTTCAAAGCCCACAGCCCATTTCAATGTACTAACCATGTTATTTATACTACTGCTATTTTTGAAATTTCCCAGTAAAGATATACCAGATAGGTTTTATCATGTCATGAACAAAATGACTCATCTCAATTACAGTAGTTCTTAGGGAAATGTCTTGTGCATGATGGAAAGTTAAGACTCTCAGCATTTATTATGATGATTTTTTCTTGAACACTATATGCCTTATTTCATAGGTGTATATTCCTTACACTGCATTCAAGAGCATTATATAATGTATTACATTACTTCAGCAGCGAATTAAATGTTATTTTAATGGTCTAAAACTATTAATTTGTATCTTAAAATCTAACTTTAAGAAAATAACTTAACAAAAAAAAAAGAAAATGACTTAACAATAGGTAAATCTGATTCAATTATTTTCTTTTTGCTTAAGAGTATTAAATAACACATTAGAAGTCCAGGTTACTACCATGGAAAATGTTGTGTACTTGGGATGAGTAACTCATTTTATTCTCAGAGTCTAATAGGCAGTGCGGTATAATGGTTAAAAAGTGAAGTCTCTGGGACACACTATTTTGATTCCAATTTCAGTTCCATCACTAATTGTGTTAACCTTGGTCAGGTTACTTAACAACCCTGTGCCTCAGTGTCATCATTAATAAAATAAGAATAATAAAAAGTTTTACTTTAATTAGTGGAGATGAGTTGAATTAAGATATGGAAATCTAAAGTTCTTAGTACATACCCTAGAATATACATAATTCAATAAATGGTAGCTCTCACCCTAAGATCATATCACAGGGCTTGTACATTGTTGTGGTTTAGATATGAGGTGTCTCCCAAAAGCTTGTGTGTGAGAAAAATCAAGAATTTTCAAAGATGAAGGGGATCACATTTTCATAGATTATGAGAGGTAACATATTCAGTAGATTAACTCCACTGATATGAATTAATCAGAAAGGAATTACAGGCAGGTAGGGAGTGGCTGGAAGAAGTAGGTCACTGGAAGTATGCCTTTGAGATTTATATTTTGTACCTGGTTAATAGAGTTTTCTTTCTGCATCATGTTTGCCATGATTTGAGCTGCTTTCCTCTACCATGCCTTTCTATTTTTTAATATTTTTAGACATAGATGAACACATTTTTATTTTATTTATTTATGTGGTGCTGACAATTGAACCCAGTTTGTCACATGTGCTAGGCAAGTGCTCTACCACAGCCACAGCCTAAATCCTCTACCATGTCTTTCTGCTGTGATGTTCTTCTTCACTTAAGGCCCAGAGCTAAGAGTTAGCCCACCATGGACTGAACCTCTGAAACAATGAGCCAAAATAAACCATTTATCCTCTACATTGTTCTTGTTAAGTATATGGTCACAGAGATGCAAAAGCTGACTAAAATATACATCAAGAACTATGATCAGGGGGCTGGGATTATGGCGCAGTGGTAGCGTGCTCGCTTAGCACACATAAGGCACTGGGTTCGATCCTCAGCACCACATAAAAATAAAATAAAGATATTCTGTCACCTACAACTAAAAAATAAACATTTAAAAAAAAAAGAACTATGATCAGCTAGGCGCAGTGGCACACGCCTCTAATCCCAGCAATTTGGGAGGCTGAGACAGGAGGATTGTGAGTTCAAAGCCAGCCTCAGCAAAGGTGAGGCACTAAGCAACTCAGTGATACTCCATCTCCAAATAAAATATAAAGTAGGGCTGAGTATGTGGCTCAGTGGTAGAGTGCCCCTGAATTCAGTCCCTAGTCCCCTGCTTCAAAAAAGAACTGTGATCATCATACTTGTCTTTGTCTTAACAAAAAGAAACATACTTACAAAGTTTATGCCTAATGGATGCCTCCCTTTTTTTAACTTTCCAATTTGCCTTATGTCAGAACCAATAAAAATGTTAAATACCCTATGTGCAGCAAGAATTAATTAAATCTTGGCTGCATCATTAGTGATAGGAAAAAGACAGATCAAGTGTTTCCTTTCAGTATTTACCATCATGTCTCTAATAATTATTCTTTTTGGGGGGAGGGTGTACCAGGGATTGAACTCAGGGGTATTCAACCACTGAGCCACATCCTCAGCCTTATTTTGTGTTTTATGTAGAGACAGGGTCTCACTGAGTTACTTAGCACCTCGCCATTGCTGAGGTTGGCTTTGAACTCGCGATTCTCCTGTCTCAGCCTCCCAAAGTGCTAGGATTACAAGCGTGAGCCACTGCGCCCGGCTTAATAATTATTCTTAACATTAGTGGTATATATTTCTATTTTAAATGTTGCTGATGAGCTTGTCTGAAGTATTTGGATTGAAAAATTACATGTAAAACAAGCAGAGAAGAAAATGATAGAAGAGGAAAAACTGCAAAGCTTATTCTTCCTTTATTGAAAACTGATAGACATTCCATATTTTTTTTCTAGTCAGCAGCTTTATTGCAGTAAGTTTCCCCATGGACATTTTTGACAGGGGCCAGAATTTCATGCTTTCCCCATGGGAGGTGATGTACATTTGACACACTTGATAAGTGAAAAGAGTGATGAAATTAAACAACATGCTTCAGTGTCATGGGTTTATTCCTCTATGATCAGAGTTCCAAATACCTACCACCTTACTCATAAATCTCATTGCAAAGAGAATAGGGAATGGAGGTAGAGGATGGGATAAAAGGTACAAGGGGAAATAATCTTTGATTCCAACAAGATAGTAGACATCATTGTATACAATGGGAATTGGTATATATTGACAGACCCAGTTTCTTAGATTTACAATTATTAAGCCAAAGAATGACCCTTCAAACTCATAGTAACCTCACAGGATGTTCAATGGAGATGCTTGCCTTTTGTGCTATGACTCTTTATCTTAGCAACCATCAAAATGTGAGGAGAAAAAGAGAAATAGGGAGAAAAAATAAGCTATTGATTTTTTCATGTTGTTTTAACCTATGGTCTAATTGAAGGTCAGTATACATATGCATTTCAAAGACTGATTTTTGGATAGGCATCATGGTTTCCTGACATACTGCAAAAATGAGCCAGTTGATATTCTACAAATTCTATAGAAAACAGAAATGTATCAGCTGTAGCAAACATTGTCTTAGGAAAATCAGATCCAGAAAAGATAAACTATAAAATAATTTGTTCATCAGGAGCTCAGATTTGGGGGGCTGAGGCTGTAGCTCAGTGGTAGAGCGCTTGCCTAGCAAGCATGAGGCACTGGGTTCAGTCCTCAGCACCACATATAAATAATAAATGAATAAAATAAAGATCCATCAACAACTAAAAAAAATTTTTTAAAAAAGAGCCCAGATTTGGTCTGTGCACTGGACATAAGACAAAGACAGCCTTTGAATGTTTTGTCTTTCATTAATTCATAACAGAACATAGAAAAATTGTATTTATATGTCAGGAGATTATTTATCTCTTTACTTTTCCTGTTACATAGCAACAAATGTGTGTATTTTCGTATTTTCAATATTATATAGTGGTAAAATTCATGTGAAAAATCTAGCTTATGGGCTGGGATTGTGGCTCAGTGGTACAGTGCTCTCCTAGCACACGTAACGCACTGGCTTCAATCCTCAGCACCACATAAAAATTTTTTAAAAAGATATTCTGTCCACCTATAGCTAAAAGATAAATATTTTTAAAAAATCTAGCTTATTATAGGACATACAGTATTACTAAAAGGAAAAGAAAAATATCAGTTTTTTATTCACTTCAATAATATTGTCTCCCTAGTTCTTTTCTCCCTCTCTCACACAGCCTCATCTGATTTATAGTATATATTCATGTGCTTAAATACTGTCCATACAGTCTTTTCTTTACATTGTGTCATGAAATAGACCCAGAGAACTACTTTGATATAAAAAAGAATGAGAAAGTCTGGCTCATGTCTGGTCTGTGTGCCTCATATATGAGCCCAGTTTCTGATCAGAGCATGAAAGGAACTGGCAAGAAAATGGGGAGTGATTATAAAGTGATCACAAGGTTTCTTTTGGTGGTGATAAAAATCTTCTAAAATTAGATCATGTTGATTTATGCACAACACTGTTAACATACTAAAACTCATTAAATTGTCCAATTAAAATGGTTGGATTTTATGATTTGTATAATATGCCTCAAAACACTGTTTTAAAAAGAAGACTGGCAAGAAGTAGTCTTAGGACAAATACACATACTGCTAAAACTCTGGATGAAAATAGAAAAGTTGATATATCTAGATGCTAAATCTATAACATTCATATTCCAACGTTTTGGTTTCTGAAAGACTGTGCTAGGAGAATAGGCCCTGTACACCCTACTCTATTCAATTCTTTTAATTTGATATGGTAAGAAAAACTACAACAAAATTTCTCCTTGGAGACTGGGGCAGCTGCAGCAATAGAGAACAGCTGCTTGATTTCTTTCACGAGGCTTAACTTAAAACTTTCAGCACTAAAATGTTGCTGCAATCACTCCTTTCTTTTTCTTCTCTCTCTTCTATCCTCAAAATTTCCCCTAGATTCTAACACATCTTCTGGTGCTTTTGGACTGGCATTCTGTCTAGCTGGAGTTTATTGGATATTCTAGTGTACTTATCTGCAGTGTACAAAATGCTTTTTTATTTTCCAATCAGTGTCCAACTATATTTTTAAATGTTTCATTAAGATCAAATGTCTATCTTCCTTTCTTTGCATAATCTGAACCTAGTAATTGCTCTGCAAAAGTATGAGTAACAAATACAACATTATTTTAAGCATAGATTTAAAAATATATATAGTTCTAACCTCTGAACAAAATTATTAAAAAAACTCTTTGAAAGTGAACTGTTGATAAATTGGTATGAACATTAGAGAATGGAGCTAGCCTTGTAAGTGAGCTCTATCAACAGTATTATGATCCACATCAAATTAGGCTGATTGAGTTTCAAAGTTTTTAAGGGATTATCTCACTTCACATTCTTTTCCAGAATGTATTCTTATTCCACAATGTATTGTCCAGCATTAGTGATAATATGATTTCAGTTGTTCTACACATTCAAGGGATTTCAAGTGCTTCTTCAAATTTCATTTAGTATACTTCAAGGTCTATCACATAATACAATATAATTTGCAGCTGGAATAGTTTATCCTGGCATTATTAAATGCAGGAATACTTCTTGACTTTGAAGTCAGAATCCCTAATCTGTCCTTCATTCTCAAACATTTGCAGCCTGGTATTTAAAGTTTTTGAAAGTCACCAAATATTCCTCAGCTCTGTCCTATCCTTCCCCTTCAAAACCCATACAAAATGCTCCTCCTTTAAGAAATTTTTTTCTGATTGCTTCACTTGCCTTTCATATAAGAAAACAAATTCTATTGTTAATAATAAGAACATGAGAATATGACTAGTTGTACAGTGCTAACATAGAGGAATTTCTCCTTCAGGGTAAATCATGTGATATTTTTATAACTTCACAAAGTCTAACATATGATGCTGATGTACAGCTAGAGGTTAACAAATCCTTGTGTAATTGAAACATGCATACATTTATGAAAGTTAATTTCTTTAATTGTATGTTTGAATACATTACCTTAATTTAAATATATTTTATTGTTTAGACTCAAACAGAACTATTTATAAGAGTTCAATGCTTCATGGATGAAACCCCTACTGGTTTCATAATCATAAGATTACAAAAGACTACATTTGATTATTATAAGATCAGAAGCTACTTAAAATGGTAAGATAAAATAATTAAATTTTTAAAAAATTCATTATATAACATTAAATGCCTTTGAAGCTTTAATATAAATATATATTAGTTTACTTGCCTCAATGAACCTTTGTTTTTCTCTTTGTTTAGCCAACTTTATTTTAACTGGTCATGTCTAGTAATATTTTCTGAGTTATGTTATTAGAATTATGTTTCATTTGATAATCTAGACTCAGAAAGAAGCAGTCATTATAGGATATTTTATAAGTCTTTTATTTACCCATCCCCATTATAGCCCCCATGAAAGGTAAGTGAGGCATATACATATTTTTATTCTTTCCTATTCATCTAGGAAACTTTATCCCCAGACCACTGAGAGACATGACAATGATTTTAAATGCTATTATTTGAAGATACCTGATTAGAGTATAAACAACCACCCCAAATCATGTTTCATTGACCCTGATGAAATCTTTGGATATACATAATCAATATTATTTTGCAAATAGGAGACTAATACATAAAAATGTCTGAGAAATATCCGTTAGCCACAGTTATGCTTTTAACTATTTGTTTACTGACTTACTTTTTAAATATATTCCATACTTGCCATACATATTTTCTTTGAAAAATAAGAAGACTTGCAAAATTTGACAGAATTGAAGGTGGGAATAAAAAATTCAACAATAAGAATCAGAAACTTCAATACCCTACCTTGAAAAATGCATAGAACTACACCAGAGATCAAAAATGAAATAGAAGACTTGAACAACATTATAAACCAACTAGACCTAACAAAAATCTATAGAACATTCCACTCAACAACAGCAGAATATACATTCTCCAGTACATATGAAACATTTCCAGGTATTATAGAATAGAACAATCTTCATTAAATTTAAAATGATTTAAATCATCCAAGATATGATTCCCAAGAAGGATCAGAAATATTGTTGGAATATAGTCAGCCAGGCAATTCTCCATGGGATAAAAACAAAGCCACAGGTATGCAAATGCTTTAGGAGATGTGGCTATGGATGATCATTGGAAATTGACAGCCCATAAAATGATCTTGGTGAAATCCAGAGACTAGGGAGAATAACAAAGGAAGAAAAATGGAATACCCCAGCAACTTGTACTCCAGCACCTTGGTCAGGTGAAGGGGACCCTTCCCCTCCTAGGGAGTTAAAGGTGAAAGATAAAATGTAACTGCATGTTGCAGAAGGCTGTACATGCCAACAAATAGCTTAAATAAATAAGTGGCCTAGACTCTATAGAACAAGTTGGCTTTAGGAAAGAAATTCAATAGATCCTTCAGCAAAATTTCATAGTGCTATAGCGAACAGTTATCTTTAAAAGAGTCTTATTGTCATAAATTATACTGCTCTAGGAGTCAAAAAGTGTAGCATAATCACATCTTAGGGTCACCATAGGCATCCTCCTATGATGATCGGGCAGGAGGCAGTCAAAATGGGACTCTTCGTTTGGGAATGTCTCTGACACAAACTGGTTAAGAATCTTTTATGACACATGGAGTATGGGCTACAACAGGGAAGAGAGTGAAGTGCATTGCCCTCTGGTATCAATGGGTTCACTGAACCTTCCCTCTTAATCAGAGTGACACCAACCACATGTGGTTTTGCAATGGGCCAGGAGAGTTGAAGGTGTTGGGATCAAGGGTAGCAGTTCCACAAACTGCTCAGTTTCACAAACCTACTTTTTCATTACCAAACTCTGTTATTCAAGTGATCCTCACTACCCTCATAAGCCTTGGCATTTAACACACCCCCAGGCATACAGACCAAAACCTCTAGAGCAAACAGGCCTGGAATGGGTCACATTCCTCCAAAATATAGCCAAGATGAAGGTCATGCCCACTAGCACCCTGGTATTGGCCATACCCCTGACTGCACAGACTAAAACCCTCCAGAGAGAGTATAGCCCTGATATGGTCAATAGTGCCACCTAACCAACTGGGTGATGAATGCCTGGTGTAGCCTAAGATTCCACCCCAACTAATTTATTTATTTATTTATTTATTTTTTTTTTAATTTTTTTTTTTTTAGCTGTAGATGGACATAATGTCTTTATTTTATTGCTTTGTATGTGGTGCTGAGGATCGAACCCAGGGCCTCACGCATGCGAGGCAAGCGCTCTACCGCTGAGCTACCATCCCAGCCCCTGGACAGAATATCTTTATTTTATTTTTATGTGGTGCTGAGGATCGAACCCAGTGCCTCCCGCGTGCTAGGCGGGCACGCTACCACTGCGCCATAACCCCAGCCCCACCCCAACTAATTTAGAGAATGCTGATAGTAGTTTCAACAAGCTGCAGCCATGACCCACTTCAGCCACAATTCAGTCCTGGAAGACATTTCTACCTAAAGGAAAGTAGGGACATAAGCTCTCAACTGTTCACTTATTCCCATGCAGGCACAACTAGGTGTAGGCTATGTTTTGGCTCCTGTGCAGAAACCCCCACAGTAGCTACAGAGAGAAAAAAAATGGAACTGTTGCTGACACTGCATCTATGCAAGTCCTCTATGGATTATAGCCACATATACTCTGATCATGTAAAGATGATAAGACAGAAAGTGAATCCCACAGAATTCCCCTTTGTGATTCCTGCCCCTACTCCTTCTCATGAAGTATCTCTATCTGCATCAGTCTCCAATCAGAGGAGCAGAACTTTAGACCCTGCAACAGGATTTGTAACAACCAGCATCATAACTGTTGCAAGTAACAGAGTTGCTATCAATAAAGCTTGTGGAAATACCCAACTCTTGATATAGGCTACTACTTCCATAGTAGGAACAATCATATAGGGTTAATCCCACAAACCTATACCACATTTGCCTGAGGTACCAGAGTTCCTCAACTCTTACAAGAATGGCAGGTGCAGTATGTCTCTCCAATTTCTATATGGTATGTTCTGGACTCAAACCCTTGAATCATAACCAAAGAAGAAATGAGGAGATGACACTTTGAAGTCCAATAGAAAGTTAACTCAATATTACAAAACTAACCAATACCCCAAGTCATATTGTAGGAAGAAAGCTACAAACCAAGTAGAACACTACATAAAAGTTCTGTTGAGATATATATCCCAACAAATGTGCAATTCTCAACATAGAAACACCAGAAGTATGATAAAGCTAGGCAATCTGTCACCTCCTAAAGTTCATAACCGTATAGTAATGCATTTCAAAGATATCTAAATCAATAAAATGCCAAATAATTCAAAATAATCATTTTTAGAAAGTTCAATAGAATCCAAGAGAATACAAGTAAGTAGTTAAATGAACTGAGCAACATATCAGAGGATGTGAATGTGCAATTCAATAAAGAGACAGAGGTTTGGAAGAGAACTTAACAGCAATCTTGCAAGTGAAAGCTCAGTAAGTTGGATAAAATACTCAATTGAAAGACTCAAAAACAGAAGAGAGAATATCAGAGCTTGAAGACAACTCTGCTATGTAATATTACATATTTACAGTAATGATAAATAATAAAGAGAACATACATGATCTCTGCAGTAACATTAAAACATCAAAGATCTGTGTTATCTGCATACCAGAAAGAAAAGAGAGACATGGTGAGGGCATAGAAAACCTATTCACTGAAATAATAGAAATAATAGCAGAAAAATTCTCAAAGCTTATCTAATACATGGATATTCAGGTGTAGGATGCATTAAGAACCCCAAATGGACATGACCAGGAAAGAACAGTTACATTGCCTAAAGTACAGGACAAAGAATTAATATTAAAAGCATCAAGACTAGGGAAGAATAGAGGTATTCTGGATTAGACAGAGGGGAGTGAAGGGAAAGGAGTGGTATGGAGGTAGAAATGATAGTAGAACGAATCAAACATTATGACCCTATGTGCATATATGATTACACAACCTGTGAAACTCTACATCATGTACAACCAGAAGAATGAATAGTTATACTCCATTTACATATCATGTACGAAAATGCATTCTACTGTCATGTATAACTAATTAAAACAAACAAAAAATACTAAAACAAAGCATTAAGAGAGAAGTGACAACTCACATTTAAAGGCAAACCCATGAATCTAATAGGAAATTTCTTCACAGAAATTCTAAAGGCCAAGAGAGCACAGAATAATGTATTTCAACTCCTGGAAGAAACTAATTGCAACCAAGATTAGTATACCCAACAAGGTTATCCTTCAGAATTGAATAAGAATAAATACCTTCCAAGATAAGCAGAAACTAAGGGAATTCAAGAACACTAGTCCATTGTTATAGAAAACACTTGAGGGGAATTCTACACCCAGAAGAGGAAGAAAGACAAACATAATCATAAGAACACATACAACAAATCTCATTGCAAGAGGAGGCACCCAAATAAGAAGTCAATCATTTATACAATAAACCATCAAATTTCAAAAATGAATAAGTGATGAATAAATGAACAGAATATGCAAAACAGCCAGAAGAATATCAATATAATGAAGGGAACAACAATGTACCTTCCAAAAATAATTCTGAATATAAATCATCTTAACATTCCAACTAAAGAATAGACCAGCTTAATGGATTAAAAAACAAAACCAAGCTGGATGTGGTGGTGCACACCTGTAAATGCAGTGACTTGTGAGAATGAAACAGGAGAATCACAAGTTTGAGACCACCCTGAGCAACTTAGTGAGGCCTCAAGCAATTTGGCTAGTCCCTGTCTCAAGAAAGGTGGGGACATGCTGGGATGTGACTCAGTGGTTGTGCACCCCTATATTAAAATTCCTGGTACTGAAAAATAAATAAAAAACAAGACCAAACAATATGTCATACACAATAAACTCACCTCACTTGCAAAGACAAACACAAATTGAAAGTTAGTGAACGGAAAAACATGTTCCAAACAAAGGAAACCCAGGGCAAGCAGGAGAACTATACTATAATATCTGACAAAATAGTCTTTAAAACAAAATCACGAGAAAAAAAGAAGGTCACTAATATTGATCAAGAGAATATTACATCAAGAATATATATCAATTAAAAGTGTACATGCACTGAAAATCAGAACACCCAATTTAATATACACTACTAGACATAAAGGGTGAGCTAGACACTAATAGAATAATATTGAGTGACTTCAACACTCCACTCTCACTAATAGACTGATAGACTTCACAAAAACTCAACAAATGTCAAAGTTAAATTACATTATAGATCAAATGGACTTAAAGAAATGGACTTTAAGAAAAAAAAAACCAAAATGAGTAGAAAAACAGAAATATTAAAGTTCCATCAGAAATAAGTGAAATAGATTAAAAAAAATGACAAGGATCAATGAAACAAAAAGTTGGTTGTTTAAAAAGGTAAAATCAACAAAGCTTTAGCTAAGCTAACCAAAAGAAAAGGAAAGTGCAAATAAACAAAATTCAAGGAGGAAAGGAGCCATTACAACATACACTACTTAAATTCAGTTTTCATGCCAATGAAAAACTTCATGACAACAAACTGCAGTCAAGAAGAAATGAACAAATTTCTGGATACATATGACCTACCAAAACTGAAAAAGGGGGCATAAAAACCTAAGTAGATCAATCACAAGTATAGAAATCAAAGCAGTAATAAAATGTCTCACAACAAATAAAGCACAAGACTAGATTAATTCACTGCTGAATTTTACCACACTTTCAAAGAAAAACTAATGTTAAGGCTTCTCAAACTATTTCATAAACTATAAAGGGAAGGCACCCTTCCAAACTTATTCTAGGCAGCCAGTATTATCCTACTACCAAAATCTGACAAAGATTAGACAACAACAATAATATTGATGAATATCCCTGATGAACATAGATACAAAAGTCTCCAAAAATAATTGCAAGTTGAATTCGGCAGTATTTTAAAATGATCATACCATGATCAAGCTAGTTTTATTCCAGAGATGCTAAGATGGATCAACACACATGTATCAATAAACATAATTCAGCACATAAATAGAGTCAAGGGTAAAAAAATCACATAATCCTCTGAATAGATGCTGAAAAAGCCTTTGACAAAATTCAACATCCACTCATGATAACAACCCTGAATAAATTATGTATAGAAGGATTATAAATTAACATAGTAAATGCTATATATAAGAAACCCATAATCAACATCGTCATGAATTGGGAGAAACTGAAAGCATTTCTTCCAAGATCAGAAACATGACAAGGTTGTCTAGTCTCACCACTCATATTCAATATACTCCAAGGAAATCTTGTGAGAGCAATCAAGCAAGAGAAAAAAGAAGGCTTACGAATAGGAATAAAAGGAAGTTAAAATATCCATTTTTACAGATGCTATGATGCCATACATAGAAAATCCTAAAGACTCCAGCGAAAGTAGTTTAGAACAGATACACAAATTCAGAAATGTTGCAATATAGAAAATCAACACATAAAAAGCAGTAGCTTTTCTACACACAAATAATAAACTTACTGAAAAAATTAAAATAGTAATCCCATTAACAAAAGCCACAAAATTGTCTTGAAACAAACTTAACAGGATATGAAAGACATTTACAATTATAATCATGAGACATTGAAAAAAGGAATTAAGACACTAGATGGTGGAAAGACCACTCATGTTCATGTACTGTGATAATTAATATTACTAAATGATTATGCTACCCAAACCAATCAACAGATTCAATGCAATCCCCATCAAAATATAAATGGAATTTGTCACATACTAGAAAAAGCAAACATAAATTTATATGGTAGAAGACCCCAAATAACTAAAGCAATCCTAAACAGAGTAATGCTAGAGGAATCACAATGCTTGATTTCAAAACATATTACAGAGAAACAGTAATAAAAACAGCATGGTGTTGGGAAAACAGACTGGTAGGGCAAAAAGACAGAATCCAGAAATAAACCTATACATCTCAAGCCAATTGATTATATAAAAGCATGTATTGGAAAACATATGAACATATATGGATATTGTAAAAAGGACAACCCTCACAACAAATTGTGCTAAGGAAATGGAAATTCACATGTAGAAGATTGAAACTAGACCCCTATCTTTCACTCTATAAAAATTAAACTCAAAATAGATCAAATACTTAGTGTAAGACCTAAAAGTTTGAAACTACTGAAAGAAAATAGGGAAAATATTTCAAGATAACAACACAGGTAGTGATTTCTTGGATAAAAATTCAATAGCCTAGGAAACAAAATCAAGAATTGACAAATCAGACTACATCAAATCAAAAAGCTTCTGCAGAAAAAAGAAATAATCAATAGAATGAAGAGACAATGTACATGGCAATGTTGAGGCACTAAGCAGCTCAGTGAGAGTAGGAATACATCTTTACTGGCTATTTATCTCACAGATAATTCATATCCAGAATACATAAATAACTCAAAAACTTAAAAACAAAATGCAAATAATCCAATTAATAAATGAGCAAATTAACTGAATAGACTTCACAAAACAAAGTGTAAATGGCTAATAAATATATGAAAACATGTTCAATATTATTAGCCATCAGGAAATGCAAGATTCCATCTCACAACAGTTAGAATGGCTATAATAAAAAATTATGGTAAAGTCACAGAGAAAAAGGAACATTTCTACACTGTTGGAAAGAATATAAGTTAGTATGGTGACTATGTAAATGTTATAGAAGTTCCTCAAAAAAATAAAAGTTGAACTACAATATGATCCAGCTATTCAACTCCCCAGCATATATCTGAAGGAAATGTAATCAGCATACAAAAGATATCCATGTTTATTTTGCCACTGTTCACAATAGCCAAGACTGGAATTAGCTTATGTGTCTATCAACAGATGAATGGATAAATACAGTATATAGACATGATTATTACTTGCTCATAAACATAAATTCAATCCTACCATTTACAGGAAAATGGATGAAACTGGAAGGCGTCAAGTTAAACAAAATAACCCAGAGACAGAAAAATAAGCATTGTATGTTTTCTCTCATATGTGAGAAGTAAAACAAATTACCAGAATGTAGCAATTGGACTATTAGGTATTGGGAGGGGATTCAGGAGTAAAGGAGAGGATATGAGAAAGGAGAGTGAATGTGATCAAAGTCAAATATATGCATATATGGAAATGCCACAGTGAAACACATTAATTTGTTTAATATGTGTCAATAATTAAAATAATTTAAAAATAGCCAATTTAATTTAATTTAACTGCTAGCCATTATGCAGTTAAATTAATTTCAGAAAGAAATTTAATATACTCATGCATATGGGGAAATTTACCCAATATACTCCCAAACACCAAATAGTTAAAAGAAGAAAATACAAGTAAAATTGTAAATTATTTTGAAATTTATGAAAATGAAAATAAAATTAGAATTCTGGAAAGGTAGAGTTTACAATGACATTTATGACTGTAAATGCTTATGTTAAAAATTAAGGGGCTAGTTATGTGGCTCAGTGGCAAAGTGCTTACCTAACATGTGCAAATCCCTCAATTCTCCAGAACCACAAAATTAAAAGAAGGAGGAGGAAAAGGAGGAGGAGGAAGATCTCAAATCAGTCACTCAATCTTCTACCTTAGGAAACTAGAACTAGTAAAAGCAAGCTAAATTCAAAGCAAGTAGAAAGAAGGAAAAGAATAAGAAAGAAGATTACAGCAGAAATTAATAAAATATAGAAAAGGAAAACTATGGAGAAAAATCAATGAAACCTGAAATTGGTTCCTTGAAAAATTAACAAAATTGTAAAAGCTTTACTTAAACTGACAAAAAAAAAGTGAAGAAGAAAATATGAAAAAAGGACAGAGGCTGAGACAGAATTGCAAGTTCAAAGCCAGCCTCAGCAATGTTGAGGCACTAAGCAACACAGTGAGAGAGACCCTGTCTCTAAATAAAACACAAAATAGGGCTGAAGATGTGGCTCAGGGGTCGAGTATCCATGAGTTCAATCCCTGGTACCAAAAAAGAAAAAAGAAAAATCAAATTTTAGAAACAGAAAGACAGAGGTGGGAGTGAATACTACAAATAACCTAATAAAAAGAAAAAGGACTGTAACTGTACTATTAATACAAAACAGAATATCAAAACATTAGCTAAATTTAACAAACGGAAAAACTCTTAGAAAGACACAAACTACCAAAACTGATTCAAGAAGAATGACACAGTCTTAATAGAACTATAACAAGTAAAAGAGATTCAATCAGTGAAAAAAGAAAATCTCACAAATGAAAAGCTCAGGTCTAGATGCTGAATTCCAGCAAATATTTAAGGAATTAATATTAACCCTGCACAAAGTATTCCAAAAATTAAAAATAAAAAGTAACACTTCCTAACTCATAATTTTGATATATAGATAGCAGGTGCAGAAAAAGCCATTCCAACAAAATTGGATAAAAGCATCTTTTAGGGATACAGATGCAAAAATCCTCATCAAAATATTAGCGAACAGGGCTGGGGTCATGGCTCAGTGGTAGAGCACTTACCTAGCATGTGTGAGGCACTGGGTTCAATTCTCAGCACTACATATAAATAACTGAAAAAAATAAAGTTCCATCAACCGCTAAATATGTATATATTATATATATATTTATATATGTGTATATATGTGTATATATACACATATGTATATAGTAGCAAAGCAAATACAGTAACATATAAAATTGATTAGATACAAATACGAAACAACAATTTAACTCAGAAATGCAAGGTTTATAGAATATCCAAAAATTAATCTATACTGATAGAATAAAGGATGTGTTATAAGAATAAAGGAATAAAAAAGTATAATGAGTTTCTTTTCAGAATGGAAAAAGAATAATCTTTCCACAAATGACACAAGAACAGCTCTATATCTGCATATAAAAATAAATTTAAATATAAACCTTACACTTTTCACAAAAATTACTTAAAATGAGTCATAAGGCCTAAATGCAAAATGTGAAGTTAGAAATTTCTGTAATTATGAATTATACCATTTGCTGGTAATTAATTGTACTGGAGAACATCATGCTAAGTGAAAAAAAGTCAGAATCAGAAAGTCAAGGATCAAAAATTTTCTCTCATATGTTAAAGCTAGAACAAAATAAGGGGAAGTAAATTGCTGGAGAGGATGATGAAAATGAAAGAGAGAACAGAAGAATGGAGAAGTGCGGTAGGAGGAGATGGGAGGGATAGAAAGGGGAGGAACAGCAGAATGAGTTTGACCAAATTATACTGTGTGCATGTGTGAATGTACCAGAATGAATTCCACTTTTATGTATTCCCATAAAGTACTAATTTATAAAAAGTATAAATAGATGTCTGGAAGGGCAGAGGACTAGAGGAGGAGAAATAGTGGGGGAGAAGAGAAGGAAGGAGGGGGAAATAGAGACTAAAATGAAACAAATTACACTCTGTGAATGTGTGAATATATCAAAATGAACTCCATTGGTGTGTATAGTTATAATGTATTAATAAAAAAAGAAATTAAAGAAGATACAAATAAGACAACCTATATTAATGAATCATCAGACTTAATATTGTTAAGATTGCCATATTGCATAAAACAAACTATTCAAAACAGTAGAAACATAGCCACAATAGGAAAAACAGGCAAACTTAACCTGATCAAAATGAAAAACTTTCTTGTGCCAATGAATTCTATAAAGTGGAAAGACAATGCACATAATTGGAGAAAGGCATGCAAATCACATTTAATAAAGGTTCACTATTCCAAACTCTTATACAACAAGAGGAATACAGAATGCAATTTTCAAAATTGGTCAGGGAATTGAATAGACATTTCTCTAAAGAAGATATACAAATGACCATTAAGCACAAAAAGAAAAATATGTTAAAAATCATTAGCTATCAGGGAAATGCAAATCAAAACCGCAAAGAGATATCATTTCACACCCACCAGGTGACTACAACCAAAAAGATAGACAAACAAGTGTTAATGATGATTTGGAGAAAGTTGAATTCTCATATATTACTGGTGAGAATAAAAAATAGGTCAGTCTCTGTGGAGAATAATTTGGTAGTTCTTCAAAATTAAACATAGAATTGCCATATTTGACAATTTCCAAAAGTATTAAAAACCTATGTCCAAATAAAAACTTGGATATGAATGTTCACTCTAGCATGGTCTACAATAGGCAAAATGTGTGAACAACCTAAATGTCTATCAGCTGGTGAATATATCCATATAACATATAACGTGATATATCCATATAACAAAATATTATTTGGCAAAAAAAATGAAAGATATAATGATGTATGCTACATTATTGAACCTTACAAAAGGCCACATATTGTATGACTGTATTTGTATAAAATGTCCATGACAGGCAAATTTATACAAACCAACATAGGCAGTGGTTGCTAGGGGCTGGTAGAAGGAGAGGTAGAAGAATGGCTGCTAATAGTTATAGGGTTTCTTTGGGGGCTTGTGAAATTATACTGGATTGTACAACTCTAAGAAAATACTAAAAATTACTGGATTTTATATTTAATTAATTGTGTGTAATTTGTCATATATAATAATGAATTTATTGTATAAAATTATGTAAATTTATTATAGATAAATCATATTTCAATAATTTTTATTTGAAAGGAAAATAAAAAAATTTATTTCTCGATATACACATGGAGATGTATGAAGATACACATGAAGAAAATGTTGTTCAATAAACTTGAAATTCCAAAGGGCATGCTTACAACTAGAAGGATATATTTATGGTCAAAAGAAATTCAAAACAGCAAATACAAAATAATAAAATAATTAACACTTTATTTTTTAAATATTTTTTCAGTTGTCAATGAACTTTGTTTATATGCGGTGCTGAGAATCGAACCCAGGGACTCACACATGCTAGGCAAGCACTCTACCACAGAGCCACAACCTCAGCCCCAACACTTTGGATTAAACTTCCAGCCACTAAAAATAACATCCCCCTTGATTTGTTTAGTGCGCAAGACTGAGACAAAGCAATGTGTACTATAAACTTGTTGTGGGCAAGGATTATTTATAAACTTCTTTTGACTCTGAAAAGTTTATTGGAAGACATGTTTATTCATTTTAATGACTAATTTTCAATCATTCAATATCAAATGAAAACTAAAATGTTATGAAACTATTTAATGTGTTGTATCAATTAAGATAGCATCTGGCTATTTAACCCAATGCCTTGCTTATATAGAAGCAAGGTAATGCTTTCAAAAAGAACAAGAATAATTAGAAAATCAAAGAGAATTTCAGTTTCATTAAAAACAATTTTTCTTCCAAACAAGTAGATTTCCTATGGAATTCATTATTGTAAGAATTTATTAAATATAAAGCAATGGCTTTTCATACAAACTTCTAATATGTCAGTTCAGTCACTATATTTCATTGAATATCCTGTAAATATAACTCTTCTGTTATGATTAGGATCTGAAATTTCCCCCAAAGGTTCTTGTATTTAAGGCATAGTCCTCAATGCCACAATGTCCAGAGTTGGGGCTTTTGGAAAGTGATTTGTCATGAGGCCTCCAACCTCATCAACGGAGTAATCCACTGATAGATTCATAGCTGAATGGACTAGTGGGAGGTGTTGGCAACTGTTTAGAGGAGGGATCTAGTCGAACAAAGCGGGTCCTTGGGGGCATACCCATATTTTGTCCCAGCCAATCTCTCTCTGCTTCTCAGCCACCATGAAGTAAGCAGCTTTGCTCTACCACATCTTTCCACCTTAATTTACTACTTCCCCACAGGCCCAGAAACAATGGAGATAGGTGACAAACTGAAAACTCAGAAACTATGAGCCAAACTAAATTTTTTTAAATATTTATTTTTTAGTTGTAGGCAGACAGAATATCTTTATTTTATTTTTATGTGGTGTTGAGGATCAAACCCATTGCCTCACGCGTGCTAGGCGAGCACGCTACCACTGCGCCATAATCCTAGCCCCCAAACTAAATTTTTTATCCTTTAAGTTGTTTTAGTCGAGTATTTTGTCACAGCAACAAAAATATGACTAACATTATCTATCTTAATATATTTCTTGATTAGCTGTTATATTGAAGAGCTTTCTTCATACTATTTTAAAATGAGTTATATTTGGTTAGCTGCTTAATAATTCTAACTTTTTAAAATATAAACTTCTGGTTACAACTGTATTCAGCCCATATTCTTCCTTGATAAGGCATAAAATAGACCTGTGTTGGGTGAAGTTAATGAATGATTTGATGTATCAGTGGTCTGAATTGGTTTACTAATCCCAAATGATTATAAGAATAAAAACAAGATGTATATAAAATTTTAAAAAAAGAAATGAGACTGACCAAAATATTTCTATGCCATTAGGTTAAAAAAGCACAAGCAACTTGTCCAAAAACCAGATGTTTATCTCTAGATTGTCCAAATATTGAATGTTTAATGTCCATATTAATGTGCTCCTGTATGACTTCTGTCATTCATTCTTTTCTTCCTTTCCTCCTTTTTCCTCTCCATCTTTCATTCTTTTCTTTGTTTTATAACATTTTTCAAACATGTGACCATTCACCCTAATGCAAGGAAATACTTTGACTTTATTTCCCCTAAATCAGTATACAATCCCCTTAAAAGAAAGGCAAGGGAGACCAGGAAACAGGAGCACAGTGTCAAAGCCCACTGCCTAATTTTCATTTGATACACACATCTGTTTCAGTGTTTATTTTCATAAATATATCCATACAGAAAGCTTTATTTAAGAATCAATCTCTCAGGCTGCGATTGTGGCTCAGTGGTAGAGTGCTTGCCTCGCACGCGTGAGGCACTGGATTCGATCCTCAGCACCACATAAAAAAAAATAAAGACATTGTGTGTCCATCTACAACTAAAAAAAATTTTAAAAGAAGAATCAATTTCTCCACCACCTTTACTGTCCCCATGTAAGGTGGTGGAATATGATGGTCATCATAGCCCTAACTTTATGTATGACTGCATGTATGTTGTGATTCTATATCACTTACAACCAGAGAAATGAAATGTTATCCTCTATCTGTGTAAAAAAAAAAGAATCAATTTCTCATAGATATGGCATCATTTTTGGACAACCAAACACTAACATATGATTTGGATTTGTTTTTCTTCCATCAGGCTACTTCATGTAATTTTAATAGTAAATACATCAAGTACAAATAAGGTTCTTTGGTATTTATTTTAATTAGCCATTAAATGTTTCCTGTGGTCAGTTTAAGTTACTTTTAAATTCACATTGCAGCTTTTCAATCTAGAGGTAAATTCTGAATTTACAGCATAAGGTTTCTTATCTAAAATTCATCAGGAAGTTACCTGATTAGTGATCATGTCCTAATATTTCCCTTTTAACTTCCATAGATTCTTCTTCTTTTTATTAAGGGAAACATCTAAGCCAGCAGAGTGCAGTGGCACACACCTAAGATTCCAATGATTCAGGAGCCTGAGGAAGGAGGATCACAAGTTCGAAGTCAGGCTTAGCAACTTAGTGAGACCCTGTCTCAAAATGAAAAAAAAAATTAAAAAAGAGATGAAGATATAGGATATAGCTCAGTGCCAAAGCACCTCTGGGTTCAACCTCCAGTACCAAAAAAAAAAAGACCAAGCCAAGAGTAACTGTTTATCCTAGGATTATAATCACAGAGATAGTAATACCAGCCAGGCAGGGACTCTAAAAAGTGATGTTTTCCTGATCCAAGTTCTGTTTCAAAAATCTTTAATAACCAAAGAGAGTACTAAAGACTAAGAGGGTTACATATTTATAATTTCATGTAGATGTATTTTCCTTCTACATGTATTCTTTATCAATCCTAACTTATCAATCCTAACTATTTCTAATTTTCTTAAATTATCATGTTGTTGAATATAATATAGGTGAGCATGATATATCTGGAAAGACCTTATTTATTGAATGAAATTTAATCAACAAAGAAATACCTGCCTTCTTTACTATAGTTCCTGACTTTCCTGCCATCAGAGCAATACTTTTTGGTTAAGAGGACCCTTCAGAAAGTCCTAATTTAAGTAAAAGTATTTCCTACAAAGAATAAAACCATCAGCACTTAATAAAATGTCTTCACAGATTATCTTGCACTGACAATGAAAAGCCTAAGAAAAGCTTGGAATGTGAAGAGCCACGTTGTTGTTGTTGTTATATCATGGATTGAATTCAGGGGTACTCAACCACTGATCCACATCCTCAGCCCTATTTTGTTTTTTTTATTTAGTGACAGGGTCTCACTGAGTTGCTTAGCGCCTCGCCGTTGCTGAGGCTGGCTTTGAAATCGCGATTCTCCTATCTCATAGTGCTGGGATTACAGGTGTGTGCCACTGAGCCTGGAGAATAGCCACATTTTTATGAGAGGAATGAAAATTGTTATTGTGCAGGAAAATTTCGGCTTTTATTGAGGTCATCTGTGAAAGTTCTTGGGTGTTATGAGGACACAGATGCCTAGATAAGACATGTAGAAGTAAAAGGGGAGATACATGTAAATAAGGGAGAGAAGAGAGCCAAAGATAGCCCTCAAAACTTAGCTTGGAGCCAGATTTGGCCTACACAAGAGGAAAAACCAATTTGATAGTGAAAAAAAAATAAGGTGTGTGTGTGTTTGTGTGTGTGTGTGTGTGTGTATGTTTGTATAGGTGTTTAAGCACATGAATATGCCTAGGTGTATGGATGCACAATTGTCCAAATTCTCTTAAATGTTCCTCACCAAAAATTATGCAGCAAATAAGTACCAATAATTGGCACATAGATTTTTAAATAAAATTATGTTTGATACTGCTCTAGATACAAAGAAGTCTTGTAAATGGAAAATAGTAATTCACATATTAAATGCTTGATGCAAGTGCTAGAACAATTTACAGAAAAGAGATCAAGTGTATCATAACACCTGTAAGACTGTTCATGCCTCTTTTGCACATCAGCAGCTCCAATTCTGCAATGGGACATTTGATAGTGTTAAAGGTTTAGATCTCTTTTGATCTTCAGTGGCTACATAGATATATTCAACTATATTCAGTGTAAAATGAACATCTTTTACCATTATATAAACTAAGAATGGTATACAATTTATGCTATGGTCAAGGAAAATTACAGTCATTTGGTAGAAAGAATTGAATAGAATATAATTTGTAAAAGTAACTCAGATTCAGCAAATTGGACTAAAGAAGAAAATGTTGAATCAAGTATGGTAGTTTTCTAACCAGAAAGGACAGAAAAAATGCTGGGGAGAGGAAAGTAAAACCCAATAATGAAGGAGATTATTGTAAAAGGGCAGTGAATTTATCCTAAGTTTAAATTGTATATATATATATTCCAGAATCTACAGTATCTAGTTTCTTAAAACTATTTCATACAATAGTGCTATGGACTGAACTGTGTACTGCAAATAATTCCTATGTTGAGGTCCTAAACCCCAACATGATAGGATTTGGAGACAGAGCCTTTGCAAGGTGCAAGGTAATTAGTTTCAGAATAAGTCATTAAGCTAGTTGAGGCTGGCCTCAAAATTGTGATATTTATGCCTTGGTCTACAGAGTGTCTGGGATTATAGGTATGTGCCAAAATGCCCAGATAGTACCCTTATAAGACATACCAAAAATCTTGCTGTCTCTCTCTCCTTGGCATTGAAGATCCAGTGAAAATGTGTCCATCTACATGCAAGAAAGAAAGACCTAACCAGAAACCAACTATTTTTCTGAAACTATATCTTGAACTTCTAGCCTTTAGAACTGTTAGAAAGTAAGTTTCTGTTATTTAAGCCACCTAGTATATGATATTTTTGTTATGGCAGCACAAAATTCCTAAGGAAGATAGGGAGACCTGATTAACAACCATTCTTTAAAAAAAGATCTAGACATTTTAGTTTACAAAAAAAAAAAAAAACCTGACAAATGCTAGTGAGGATATGAAGAAAAGGGAACTCTTATACACTATAGGGATGACGTAAATTAGTATAGCATTCTTTTATTTTTTTGGTACTAGGGATTGAACTCAGGGGTACTTGACCCCTGAGCCACATCCCCAGCCCTATTTTGTGTTTTATGTAGAGACAGGGTCTCACTGAGTTGCTTAGCGCCTCGCCATTGCTGAGGCTGGCTTTGAACTCGCGATTCTCCTGTCTCAGCCTCCCTAAGTGCTGGGATTACAGGCTTGAGCCACCGTGCCTGGCTAGTATAGCATTCTTAAAAAATTAAAAGTAGAACTACCATATAATCCATCCATCCCACTAGTAGGTAAAATTAATCTAAATGAAATGAAATCAGTATATGAAAGACATATCTACACTCCCATGTTTGTTGAAGCATTATTCACAAAAAACAAGATACATAATCAAGTGAGGTGTCCATTAATAGAAGAATGAAAAAATGTGGTAAATATACACAATAGAATACGATTCAGCCATTTAAAGAACAAAATCCCATCACTTATACCAACATGGATAGAACTAGAGATAAAAATGTTAAGTAAAATTAGCTAGGTACCAGAAGACAGGTGATTTCACTTATGTGAATAATCTAAAAAGGTTGAGCTTATAAGTGCAGAACAATGGTTAGCAGTGACTGAGGAGACAGAGATGTGTGGAGGACGGAGAAAGATTCCTTAATAGGTACAAAGTCACAGCTGGGTCAGATGAATAAGTGTTGGTATGTTATTACACAGAAGGTTATTAGAGTTAACAATATTGTGTCATATAATCCAAAGTAGCTAGAAGAGAGAATGTTGAACATTCTCATCACAAAGAAAGGATAAATGTTTGAGATGATGTATAATCTGCATATATCAATTTGATCCATATGCAACTCACAATGTATAAATGTACCAGAACATGACTCAGTACTCCATTAAGATGAACAATGAAAAAATGTAATAAAATATCAATTGACATACTTAAACTGTGAAGTGGCTTTTAAAAAGTGAAAACCAAATTGGGCTGTAGTAACAGAAGTGTGTTTCACTAAAAGAACAACAGGTGATAATGTTCCTTTACATTTTTGGGCCCACTTCTTTAATGTTAGATTGCATTCAAGCCACTACATTTTATGGAGGAATGTGAAAAAGCAATATCCAAAAGACAGCACACAACATTATAAGATGGGGTTAAAAATAAGGCATGATTTAATGAAGACTAAGAATCAGCTTCCCCATGTTGCACAATACCAGGGGGTCACCATTCACACTCTAGCCTGTGCAACTGTACTTAGTAGCCCTATTAGAAATCAAGACAGGTGGTTTCTAATGATTCTTAATCCAAACCCCTATGTAAGAACATGTTGAAGTAAGAGCACACTTTAAAAGCAAGAAAATTAATACTAAATTATAGTGGTGCATCCAATATGTAATTAATTGTTTCTGAAGCCTTGGTATCCAACACAAAGGAGATAATTAATCTTCAGAAAAAAGGCTCACCAGGATATTCCTAGCATTATGCTTCAGGGTCTGTGCAGCTCTAATAGAACATGTGCCTAGGTTTAGGAGACTTAGGCAGAGCAGAGCAGGAAATCACAGTTAAAGCATCTATCACAGTATTTTGAACACAAATTACTGCCAGTCTACTGGCTGCAAATAAGCAAGTAGTTCTATAATGGATCTGACCAATAAAAAAATAACATGGAATCATACCTGTGGTGTTCAAATCTCGTATTTAGTAGCTATTACCAATGTGACTTTAGGCAAATTTAGCCTCCATCATAATCTCCATTATTATGATAAAAAATCAATAGTTGATGCTTTTAGATGAGTATTTAAGGTGCAGGTACTTGATATTCATTATTTCATTAATCTGCATACAAATCCTATAAGTTCAGTTAAATGGCCTACATTTTACTTGAGTTCACACACAGCTTTACAGCCAATAAATTGTTTCATCATTACTTAATTATTTTTTTCATATTTTATTGGTGCATTGTAGTTGTACATAATGGTGGAATTTGTTGTTACATAGCTGTACATGCACAAAATATAATAATATAATTTGACCAATATCATTCCCCAGTATACAGCCAGTAAATTTCAAAATAGGGTTTTCAGCATTATTTGACTGTAATTTATATACTTTTAGCCTTTTGATTATACTACCCTGATCCTGAACTTTTTTTTCTTATCAGTAAATGATGAAAGTCCTTTGTAATGTTGTTGTAAAATTGGCAACAACTTAAGACATCTACTATATCTTAATAGTTTTATAAATCATGACTGTAATTCTCATCTCTTTCCCCTAACCCTATGCTTCTAGACACATATCAGAGGTTCAGGCAACTCCCCATTCAAGAAGATGTATTGCTTAGCTGTTTCTACAGGAGCTATCTTTAAGGATGGAAAATTTACCCAAACCTTTAATGTCCTAATGGGTAAGAACAATTACCAACAAGACACTAAGGTAATAAAGCATTGTTTTTGAGTAACACACTTTCCCATTGTGACAAAGATTGTGTGTGTGTACGTGTGTGTTCACACAATCTAGCGTTCTACTGCTAGAAAAGATACAGAGAAAAGACATTGCTTTCGGTACCATTAAATCAAATGATGTTTCTCTGGGATGATGTGGCTTTATATAACACAAAAGTTAAAAAATTGTATATACCCAAAGCCGGTAATTTTTCTTTTTAAAATGTATCCCTAGGAACTAATAACATGTGAATAAATATTTATGTAAATTCAACTTCATTGCAGCATTACTTATAATTCTGATGAGTTGAAAATAACCTAAATCTAGAATAAGAGAGTCAGGAAGAAAAGTATGATAATGAAATATTATGCAGCTGTCAAAAATATGCTTGCCTATGCCATCAGAAAATACTGTGTTCTTTTTTATTTTTTTATTTTTATTTTTTGGTACTGGAGATTGAACTCAGGGACACTTGACCACTGAGCCACAACCTCAGCTCTGTTTTGTGTTTTGTGTAGAGACTAGGTCTCACTGAGTTGCTTAGCGCCTCGCCATTGCTGAGGCTGGCTTTGAACTCGTGATTGTCCTGTCTCAGCCTCCCTAAATGCTGAAATTACAGGCTTGCACTACCGCGCCCAGCTCTCTGTGTTCTTTTTTACACACACACACACACACACACACACACAATATATGTGTAGCAAAAATAAAGAAGTAAATAAACCAAGATGTTAACATCAGTAGTCTTATAATGGTGAGATTATGAGTTTTAAAATATTCTCATTTATCATTTTTTAAATTATCCTTGAAAAGAATCAACTATTAATTACCGTATTTCAGAAGAGCACATGACAAATCATGATTATGGACATGATATCATTGATTAACAGCTGAAATGTATAGTACATTATTACTATTATTCAAATGTTGCTAATATGCCTTAATATCTATTAACCTAGAATATTGGAACTCATTATGATCTAATTTAGCCGATAATTTTTCTTTCCAAAAGGAGATGAATGTGAATCTTGAAGAGGAATCTCTCTTTATTCAGTTTATCAACCAATCTTATCTTGTATCTTGCCTTCAGGTAAGTTGCCAAATCTCATTGTAGACAGCAAGATTTTTCTTGAATACGCTTAGAAAGAAATTCTATACCTAAAACAAAGAAAAACAATCAGGAAAATTGCCACAACTGTTTTTAAGCTCAGTTTTCTAATAAGTGTGTATGAGTTTATAAAGAAAAAGCACAGCATCTTCATATTTGATAAATTCATGACATGAAAATAAAGCACAATTCACATAAAACAGAAGTAGGACAAAAAATAAAAGTATCCTATTGTATGGTCAGTTCAGTGAGGTTAAGAGTCAGAGATAGACTAGACCAGTCATATCCTAATTATCTTTATGTCAAAGCAAACCATGTAATTTCAGGTATGCCTTAACAAGCTCTTTTTGAAATATGATGCTATTTCGTTATTCTTCTGCTACTTTTCTAGTTCTGTTTCTGACAGCATGAACTCTTCCCCAAGGAGTTTAGAAATCCTGTTTCTAGTTTAGCTAAACCAAATGATAAATTAGCCATAGATTTAGCAATGTTTAATGTCAATATTCAGTATGTGAAATCCTGTATGAATTTGCTAATACATTTTGAATTGACTGGCTCATTGATTAGCATCCACTCTGTGAACACAAGCACTGTTGTGTTTATGTAGGTTATTGTATTCAAGTTAAATGGGATGAGAGTTTCTATTTCCCATTTAACAAATTTCTGCAAGAACCAGTAGCTTTCTAACCATATGCCAACTTCATATTATCCTTCTGTGATTAGAAGTCATCTAAAATACATACATATTTTTGGCAGTACAATCCTTGGTATTTATAGAAATGAAACAAGATAATTATGTACACTAAATGTTAGCAGATTCTTTTCTCCAGATGCCTACTAAGAGTCTTTCATTCCGCTATCTTCTCCCAGTACTCAATTGCTCAGAACAATAATACAAGCCTTGTTATAAGAAATCCAAACCCCAAAACTTATAGATCCCCAATTTGAGAAGCAACTGCAACAATTTAAATTTCATATTTGTTTTATTGTTGATGTAAAACAAATGCACATGTAGGAATTAATTCAATCTCAAAATCCAAGTCTATGTAACTTGAAATATTTACCATTACTGGTAAATGTGTTCTGAATAGACAGTTGAATCTGATAGTTTGAAACAAATAAAAATTTCCCTTCTAATTCCATTTGTTGAATCAACTTAGAGAATTGGAAAACATTAACAACTAATGGTATGGACAAAAAAGTTTCATGTGAAATATGAATTTTTTATTAGGTCATTTTAGTCACATATAATATTAGGGTTCATTTTGACAGAATTAAACAAGCATGAAATATACTTTGCTTCAATTATGTGTCCAGTAACTTTCTGTCCCCTCCTCCCTTCCACTGTTCCCTTTCCTCTATTCCAATGATCTTTTTACTATTTATGAAATGCAAATTTCATAAGATATTTCTGTTTATGCTGTGTGTTGGATTTTGGTTCATTGTTTCAGAGGTATCAGCCCATGGTAAGCTGACTCCATTGCTTTTAGGCCTGTGGTGAGGCAGAAACATCATGGTAGCAGGGTTTGGCAGAGGAAAACTGATAATATTGTGGTGGGCAAGAAGCAGAGTGAAAGAGCAGAAAGGGCTGGGTAAAAGACATAGTCCCCAAGGTCACATTCCCAAGGACCCACTCTATTAAACAAAGCACGACTGCTTACAGTTTCATCTAACTCCCAATAGTCCATTCAGCTATGAGCTGAACCCTCATGACCAATAACTTCCCAAAAGGACCAATTCTGAATACTGCAGCATTGAGGACCCATCCTCAGCCCTTTTTATATTTTTATTTAGACACAGGATCTCATTAAGCTGCTTAGAGACTCACTAAATTGCTGACACTGGCTTTGAACTCACAGTTGATCCTCCTCAGCCTCTTAAGTCATTGGGATTACAGGCATTACAAGCCCAGCTAAACCATACATCTTGAAATGGTATAATACAGGCTCAATCTTACTTAGAGAACAGATCTTATAAAGTTGAATAGGGAACCTTTGTTTTTAGAACTATTGGTCTAAGAAGTGGCAGGGACACTTACCCTGTACTTTCATGGTTAAAATCACAGATTTTAGGATCTCTGTCTCAGAAAAAAGCAGGGTTCAGGAACATAAATTCAATCCAATGTAGATGATTTTAGACACTCTAACAATGCAGTATCCACCTAAACACTTGCTATATCTCACTTTACCACAAGGAACTAGCATTCCCTTTGAAAGATACAGGGAATAATAGAGCACTTGGATAATGGAGCACACATAAGAGAAATAAGACTCATCCAGGCAGACTATAATAAACAATAACAAAGAAGAGTTTTTTCTTTCCTGTGTGGATTAGGAAGACGAAAGGAGAAATCACTGACAAGGAAAGATAGAACCTCAATTGTTCAAAAGACTTCCATATGCTATTTGTGCATAACTGCACAGTAGAAACCATTACAATGAATGAGGAGTCATATTTTATTCTAGATTTTGTTGTTTCAAAGCTGTGAGACCATGTGCCAGGCACATGATCTTCCTGGGCCTTAGTATCTCTAAAATAGAGACTTTGGTCTAGCCCAGGTGAGCACAAACTCAAATGCATGAAAGGGCACAGCAGATAATTTAGGTCAGGTGCTAAATGTTCCAAGTGTCAGAAAAGCAATACTCTAAACAGGAAGGTTATGGAGCTGATGACCTATATAGAATCAGGGAAACAGTAAAGAGCACTGGTAAACCGGAGAACTCTATTAAAATAGTGTATCCAAACTCTATCGTATCATTGTTTTATGAGAATACAGGTCCCTTTTTGCCAAAAGTTCTGAATCTTCAACAGAAACCAGATATCCACATGTGTATACAACCCTTCCCTCCACTTTCAATGTTAGCAACAGTTTCACTTATGAACATCACTGTATAGGACAGAGCAAACATACTTTAGATTGTGCTGGGAAGCCAATTTAAAAACTGTGGCTTAGATTATCTGTAAAACTGCACTGTGATATTAATGAGATCCTTTCTGAGTAGTTTTAGGATTCTAGCTTTAGCTTCTGCTGATGACCTTCTTTGCCCAACCTCTGCTTCTTAGCTATATCCCAGCTGTTATAGTTTAAATATTAAGTGTCTCCCCAAAAGCTCATGTAAGAATACAAGATAATTGAGAGGTGAAATGATTGGGTTATGAAAGCTTCTAATCTCTAATTTAATCCATTGATAAGGATTACCTGTGTGACAACTGTAGATAGGTAGCTTGTGGCTGAAGGATGTGGGTCATTGGGAAGGTGTGCCTTTTGGTTATATATTTTGTCCTTGTTGAGCACTCTCTCTGTGCTTCCTGGTGCCATTTTCCCAGTTGTGTTCCTCTACCACACTCTTCCACCATGATGTTCTCCCTCACCTCAAACCCCAAGGAATGAAGCTGGCTATCTATGGACTGAGACCTCAGAAACCATGAGCCCCAAATAATTTTTCCTCTTCTAAAATTGTTTTTGTCAGGTCGTTTTCGTCACAGTGGTGAAAAAAACTTGGTAGAACAGAAATTAGTACCTAGAAGTGGGGCCATTGCTGGGACTAACCTAACCATGTGGTTCAGAAGCTTTTGGAGCTTTTTGGATTTTGTGGGAGGAATTTTGAGTTTAGAGATACAAACCGAAAAAGCTTGAGAATGCTGTCAGTGGACCTTAATGAGCAATTCTGGAGGGAGTTCAGAAGGCCAGAATGCTGATAAGACTGTGGACAGTGAAAACTGAGCTCATAAAATTTCAGAGAAAAAGGAGGATTCTATTGAAAATTTGCAAGGATGTCATTGTTTTATGTTCTGGCTAAGAAGTTGTCTGCATTTTGCCTATGTCCTGAAACTTTCAGTGAGGCTGAATTTAAAGGTGAATTATTAATTAATCTGTTGGAAGAAATCTCTAGTCAACATAGTATTCAGGCTGTGTCATGATTATTTCTGGCAGCTTTTAGCCAAGTTTATTGTGACAATCAGGAGCAAAAGGCAAAAGAGAAAGATTTGAAAAAAAAAAAAAAAAAACTTAAGAGTTTGGCCAGAAACTTAAGTAAAACTGGGGCTAAGGAATGTTGGTCACTAAAGAAACACTAAATACATAACCTAGAGGCAATAGAAAATATGGCTTGAGGGAATCTCTGGAATTAGCCAGACCACACCCATTTCAGGCTCAATGGTAAAAGTAAAAAATTGCCTTGAGAAGAGACCACTCTAATGTCATGCATGCAAATTAAAACAAATTAAAAAATTATAAAAAGAAAGAGGCATTAATGGTTCTTGGGAGTTATTACAGAAGCATATAAAAAAAGAGAGATCAGTAGGTCACTCTTCTTGCACAAAGGGGTCTAGGAATTTTTTTCAATATTTTTAGCCACCCAGGCACTCAGAGGCTGCTGCAGTCCCAGAAGGCTTGGCTACTGCTCTAGAGGGTAACAGACCTTGATAGAAACAACGTGGTGATGGTTCTGCAGGAATGTAGGAAGCTGCAGTTAGGGGGTCATGGAAGCTTCCACCGAGATTTCAAAGGAAGGCCTACAAGGCCAGGCAAAGTGCATCAGGGTTTAAATCCCTTCAGGCACCCTCTGAAAGGACCATGCATGGGGATGTGAGAAGGAAGCCAAAGCTGCAGTGGAGACCCCCAAGATTAAGAAATACAAGTACCATCAAATGTCTGCCGAAGAAAGCTGCAGAAATTGAGCAGAGACAAGCCAAGAGAGATGCCATGTGGGCTACTACTAGTAAAACCATAAGGATGAAGCTACACAAGCACTTTGGAGTGAACACCAAGATGCCATGTGCTTCAGATGCCAGACATGTAACTACAGGACTTGTTTGCCCAGCTGAACTTCAGTTTGTGTTGGTCTCATTCTTTCTTTATATGCCCCTGCTTGTGTGGGCAGAACTACCTTTACACCAGAGTTGAAACGAGCTAGAATTCTATTTTGGAATGGAAATGTTTACTCTGTGCCTTTATAAACTGGATATGTATAACCTGCTTTTGATTTTTACAGGCGCTAATTCTGAGAGTTCACCTGAGTCTCAGAGGACTTCAGTGTCTTTGGACTTGGGCTTTTGACAATGATGGAACTGTTAAGACAATTAGGACTCCAGAAAAATTGATTAAATGTATCATGCATTGTGAGATTGGAATGAGCTTTTGTAGGCCAGCGCAGAATGTTATGGTTTAGATATGTGATATCACACAAAAGCTCATTTAGGAAACAATGCAAGAAATTTTACAGGTGGAATGTTTGGGTTATGAGAGTCTTAACTTAATTAGTGCATTAATCCCTTGATGGAGATTAAGTGAGTGGTAACTGTAGGCAGGTAGAGTATGGCTACAAGAGATGGGTCAATGAGGGCATGTCTTTGGGATTTATATTTTGTCTAGGTGAAGAGAGCTCTCTCTGCTTCCTTGTGTCATGTCCCCAGCTTCATCCCTCTGCCACATACCTTCACCTTGATATTCTGCCTCACCTCATGTCCCTAGGAATGCAGTCAGCCATCTATGTACTAAAATCTCTGAATGTACAAGCTCCAAAATAAACTTTTCCTCTTTTAATAGCTCTTGTCAGGTCTTTTGGCCATAGCTGTGAAAAAGCTGACTAAAACAGCAGCCTTTCACATTTACCTAACTTCTTGTGATCACTGTGTTGATACCACCACAAACTTCTCTGCATCTTTAGCAAGCCTTATCCATTGATACAGGAAGAATCAACTCTGCTTGTGTGAACAGAACTGCCTTTAGACTAGAGTTGAAATGAACTAGAATTGAGTTTTATAGTCATTCATAATCCACAGCCAGGATGGAAGTTAGTAGACTTGCCACATGAGGCATGGGTGGGCATAATCCCTCCTGGGTCCCTTGGAAGATGGTTCTAGTAGCAGGAATGAAGCAAAGGGAAGTATAGTTAACTTTCCAGGGGAATGGGGCCATTTGTAGGTCTTAAGCTCCAGCAATGTTCAACAAGTGTGTTGCTCTCAAGTATGGTTCTATATTCTCAAAATGGGCCTCTGATATCTTGGGCTCCACCACGGTTTCAAAAACCTATCAAAATCTCAAAGCTCCCATAAGACACTTGCCCAGAGATGGCTGGAAAATTATTATTGTTGTGAAAGGATAACAGTAATCTTGCTTATATCATTGTGATGGTTAATGTTTTAAATGAAGCATTGCTACATTTTCCCTAACAAATTCAAAGTATTATAATTTGACAGCCAGATCTGCATTTGCTTAAAATATATCAGCTCAGTCACTGCTTCACCAGTAAAAGGTGGACTACTGAAAGACTAAGACTCTCTGAAGCTCTATAAACTGAAGAAGCATTCTTATTTGTTGTTATTCTGTAGAGACAGAATTTGATAAAATCTGGCTTTGAAATTTCATTCTAGTTTGGAGCAGACATTAGAACCAACAGAGTAAATGTGATACCAAAGATTAATCTCTTTTACCTTGGACAAGCCAGTTAGTTTTTCAAGGCCTTGGTTTTCTTCTCTGTAAAAAGAGCATGGTAATATCAATGAATAGAATATATTAGATGTGAGGAGTCAAATGATACTGTGCTTTTCACAATGTTCTCACATAAGAGGTACTATATAAAGACCCCAAGATATACTGGGATGTCAGTCAGATCTAGGTGAAAATAGTCTATATTGAATTTGGGAAAAAGTGTAGGAGAATGAGACTCAGTATATCATAAGAAAGAGCATGTAGCTACATCAGTATTTTCATTTCAAGTTATTGGTGATAACTCCAATCCTCCTCTCATCATATGACCTTTGTACTTATAATACTTCTGCCTGCAACATTCAGCCCCTCAGCTCCAACTCTGTATCCTATCACCTTAGACTGGTGGTTTCTCACCTTGCCTTCAAATTTCAGCTTACATGCACTTCCACAAGAGTTATCTTCCATGGTCTCCCAACATTATATGGCTCTTATGTTAAATTCTCTCATTGTACCTTGCATTTTTTCTTTATTGAACTTATCAAAGTATATAATCATGTATATTTTATGAGGTTAAAGAATGTCTGTCTCCCCTTTAAACTCTAGACTCCATAATAGCAGGGACTGTGTCTATATTGCCAGCTCCCAGAAGAATGCCTGACACAGTTCTCAATTCAATATTTATTAAACAAATGAAATAATGTCAATGTAAGACATAATTTAAAAATACTTCTTGAAGGGATAAACACCTTGACTTATGTTGAAAATAAGACCTAAATCATTGGCATTCATATGTTCCCCCAAACACATTTGAATAGTTGGGGAAAGCACACAGGAAATGTGGGTGAATGAAAAGATGAAAGATGAAGAAAAGGGTAGTAGAAGCCAAATACCACACAAACTTGGTCTCTGTTCCACTAGGCCATGATCACCAGCCTGCTCTGACTGACTGAGTCTCTAAGATGGGCTGTCATCTCACAAGGTGTCATCCTTTCATTTGTAAATCTATTTCAGGTGAGCACACAATTCAGAATCTAAAGATTGAGAGTTCAAGATTTTAAGATTTGTTTTCCTGAAACTGTCATCTAAATGGTTCCACTTTTCTCTCCCAAGGCTTATAAACTGACAAGACTGACAAGCTTGCTGTCTTCCATCTACGAAATGGACATATCTAGTTGAGAAAACTGTACTGAATATGTTTACGCAGGTGACATATTCTTTTTTTAAACCTGAAATAAATAGACATCAGTGAGCTCATATTGGCAGACTTCTCTCTTTAAGCCCAAAGCACACAGTGAAACTTCCTGACATGGTGATCACCCATTCAGTCAATCAAGGATGGGGTGTAAGGGTGTGGTACATAGCATCTCCTGACAGGATTCATGCTTAAAAGCATATTTTTTTTTACAGAAAAGTTGATGTTTTCAGTTTTAAGGCCTGTCAATCTAAGTTTTAAAGAAGCATTCTTGTTATAGAAGTGGATTATTATTGAAAATGAAATTATAAGCTGCTGAGAATGTTGGATACAGATGAGTAAGTTCTGGATTTAAGGGCTAACATGTACTGAGTGCTTACTATGTCCCAAGCAATTTAGATAGATGTTAGATAGATAGACAGACAGATACTACCTTGTTTAATCTCCAAAACTTTCTTAGAAAGACATGTTGTTATTCTCATTTGGTAGACAGAAAAAAAAATAAAGGTTTCCTACCCAGTGTCACACAGATATGTAAGTAGCACAGTGAGCATTCAACCCAGATGTATCTGACTCTAAGCCTAAGACACATTTTTTCTGTAACACACCACACTGCTATACACACACACACACACACACACACACACATATATATGTATATATATTTATATACATTTTACCTGCAAAAGTGAAACAATGTCAATCATGACACCTATTTTTTTTCGTGTCGCACTTTTGTTATTCTCATCACATATAAATGCTCAATTGGGAATTTTAGCAAAATTTTCTTTCTGTGCTAATCATGGTTCAAATTCAGAAGAAGTGAAAGCATCAAGAGGTTCTAAGGAAAGCAGAACTGATTCTTTGGGGTAAGGACCACATTTGCTTTATTGTCCTCAATACCAAGGATATGCCTTAACAGACAATAGACACTCAAATATGTTCGAGTGAGGAAGGAGAGATTTTGGAGCTGACCAAAAACTTCTCCCATTAGTGGAAACCCTTAAACCCTTAGAGTATCTGGTCTATGTTCTTCTGAGAGAGAGAGCTCATTACACTGTTGAGAATATAAAGTATAAATTCACCCAGAGATGAATGTATCATGATTTTCACACTCTCAATACATAAAATTAGGATGACACTAAAGTCAATGGCTATATTAGAGAGCTTAGGCAATGGCACATGTATTGTTTCTCTCATACCTAACTTCTAAAGAAGGGAACACTCCGTTCTTTGGTTCCCTAGACAGGCATTTACTAAGTATCTATTAGCATTTCTATGCCAGTAACTAAAAATAAGAAAATAAATGAATGCTATAATCAGAGAGCTCACAAACGAGTTGCAAAACAGATCCAAAGGTGTTATTATTTTACCAGAAATATAGCAAAGAAGAGTGGTAGAGATATAAACTACTTATTTTTGAAAATCATAGAAAGGGCATCTGACTAACATGGGAGTATGAGGAATGTTTTCCTGGAGTAGCCAACACCTGAAATAATTTCAGATGGATATATTTGTTTTCCCCAAGGAAGGTGCAGATTTGGAATTGAGCACCACACAGGTAGATGTAGAAATGGTAAAGGTAGTTGAGGACTCCAATGAGAATTTATACAGTAAGAGTAATTTTGTGCTTACAATATAACCCTGGAGAATATCAATATTTGTGGGTGAACAGATCAAAACAAGACCATGAGGAAACAAAGGGGGAGCTGTTTGAAGTAGAAAAGCTAAAAAAGTACAGTGCCACTCTAATGTTTATAGCTTTATTTATAGCTAAAGACTAGAAACAATTCAAATGCCCAACAGCAGGTGAATGTCTAAACAAACTGTGAAGCATTCATACAATGAAATACTTCTCAACAATAAAACGGAATGAGTTACTGATAACCAAACGAATGAATTACAAAATGTGCTATCTGAGAGAAGCCACATGCAAAATAATAAAAAGTGTATGATTTATTTTACATGAAATACTTTAAAGGAAAAAACTGATCTATAGTGACAGAAAGCAGATTAAAAGTTTATTAGAGTTGAAATGGAGCAGCAGAAGAATCATGGAAAGGGGGCAAAAGGAAACTTTTTTTTTTTTTTTTTTTGGTACTGGGGATTGAACTCAGGGGCACTGGACCACGGAGCCACATCCCCAGCCCTCTTTTGTGTTTTTTTTTTATGTAGAGACAGAGTCTCACTGAGTTGCTTAGTGCCTCGCCATTGCTGAGGCTGGCTTTGAACTTGCGATTCTCCTGTCTCAGCCTCCCTAAGTGCTGGGATTACAGGCTTGAGCCACCGCGCCCGGCAAAAGGAAACTTTTTGAGGTGAAAGAAATATTCTATTTCTTGATTGTAGTTGCAATTACAGGACTAAGCATGTGTGCCAAACTTGAACTATACACTTAATATGGAAGAATTTTACTATAAGTAAATTATACCTCAATAAAGTTTATTTTTTAAAGTCTGTATTGTCACAGAAGCTAAGGGATTATTATTTCACAATAAAGATATTAAACATACAGCTTCATTTAAACCAACAGATATGATATTTCAGGACAGGGAGCTTGATCAGCAATGTTAATTTGCATGCACAACTATGATCCAGTAAGTCACAAACTGGAGAGGAAGGAGAAGTATTCATTGATATTAAGAAAGAAACTGGTAATACACATAGGAGTTATCTGATGGCCCATGGAGGTAAAAAATAGACTACAGTGGGTTGCAGAGTAAATGTGAAGTTAGGTGACAGAGGTATTTAGTGTATATTTTGCTTCTGAGAAATTCATATAAAAACTGAACAGTACCTATACAGAAGGAGGAAGAGTTGGGCAAGTTTGTTTTAGAATGGGATAAACTATATAGACTGAAAGAGAGGAACTGGTAAAGAAGAAGGGGATTGTGAAGATTGCAGGGGAGGTAGAAATGAGTAAGCACAAGAAAAAAAGTGGAGGAAGTTAAAGGAAGATCTCTCTTTAAAAGAACTCCTTTGAGATTGAAGGAAAATATATGAAGAGGAATGTAGATATAGATAATCTTGTAGGCAATAGACTAGAGTTCAAGTGAAAATATCCTAATTCTCTCTGTCATCTGCCGAAAAGGTATGAGTCAAAGTTTGAATAGGGGACTGACAAAAGTGATAAGATTTTGGAATATCCATGGAGGGCACCAGAAAGAATTGACATAGATGAAGTAAAAGGATTGAAGGAAATTAGTGAAGGTCTACCTGAACTTGGTAATTACATATTTAAGTGATCTCAGTATGCACCATTCTTCCATACGTAGATATGGATCAAAGGATTTTAGAAATTAACATTGGGGGGTTTTACCAAGCAGGGATTTCGGAAGCATAATAGAAGGAAATTGAAGGACTTGCTAAGAGAATAATTTTAGTATGGGGTCCAGGTTTGACACAGAAGAAAATGTTTCAAAAAGGAAATCACCAAACTAAGACACAGTAAAGGAGTCAATGGCATCAGAAGACCCTAATGCAATTTTTTTACAAAAAGGGCCTGAGAAGAGAAATTTTGAGAGAAATGAAAGTTAGAGAAAGGAATATATGAAAGTTATAGATTTCTCTACAGGTAGTAGAGATCTGGTTGATGAGTAGCCAAAGTGGAAGAGAAGGAAAAGTCACTGAATTTGAGGAGGTAAATAGTATTTGAGTGAAACTCTGCCTTCACACAATACAATACATGCTCAATAAATAACTATCAAATATATGAATGGAGAAGTATTATGACTTGGATTCTGCAGATGGCCAGAGAATGAATGATATTAATGGGGGAGGATTCCTAGAAGAGATAGATTTTGTAATGAGGATTAAAGAAGAAAAAGGAGTCTTTATGGCCAAGGGACTAGGGTAGCCTTAAGCAAACATTTGTTTCTTAAAGATTATACCAGGGGCTGGGATTGTAGCTCAGCAGTAGAGCGCTTGCCTCGCATGCGTGAGGCCCTGGGTTCAATCCTCAGCACCACATGCAAAGCAATAAAATAAAGACTTTGTGTCCATCTACAACTAAAAAAATATATTAAAAAAAGATTATACCACTATGATTACTCACATGATATTAAAGATTGTGAACAGGTGCCATAGTCATCCTGTTTTCAGTTAAAGTTCTTAGAAGATCCATGTGGCCAAGTAGGACACAGTAAAGCAGAAGGAGAGAATTTAAAGAAAAAAATAAGCCATTTAAGGGTATAATTCAGGCACACCCACCTAAAAGGGTGAATCTAATTATTAACATTTGTGTGTATTATACATTGGGAGATCTTATGTGTTTGATTCATTTAATCCTCACAACCTTGTTAGATAGGCACTGTCATCATCTTCAATATACAATGGAGGAAAGAGAAGTTTAGAAAGGTTAAATGACTCACCCATTGTCACACAGTTTATAAGTGGTGGATTTGGACTTCCAAATTAGGATGATTCAAACTCTTTATTGCTTTTCATGTGAACTTACAGTTAAAGCTCTTGGGCTTTATGAGAGTTAGACCTTTGTTTCTTCTCATATCCAGTGGGGTATAGTTATTAACTTTGAAATACAATGTGGAACAAAATGTTTAGCCTTATTCTACAATCTCAGATGGAGTATCTTAATCGTACCAGGTCTATGACTCAAAATTCGTGTATAGCAAGTGAGTAGATGCATAGTACTATGAAAGACTGACACTTTTATGCTTAACTCACACAAATTCTCTCTGTGGATATTATATGATACCAAAATACCTGAGTAGTTGTATTGGGCGAATTATATCATGTCAGTATCTTGGTTGTCTTCTCGTTTTGTAGGATTTTACCTTTGAAGAGAATTGGGTATAAGTTATCACAGAATCTCTCTGTATTATTTCTTACAGCTAGATATGAATATCCAAGTACCTGAAAATTTGTTTAATTAAAAAACAAATAATAAATAAGAAAATGAAATATTTCAAAAGCTCATATGAAGTAGCTGCTGATCCATATTCAACAACCTTATATTTTAATTTTTTTTAGTTGCAGATGGACACAATACTGTTTTAAAATTTATTTTTCTGTGGTGCTGAGGATTGAACCAGTGCCTTACACAGGCTAGGTAAGAGCTCTACCACTGAGCCACAATCCCAGCCCCAACAACTACCTTATTTTTATGTGTTCAGGAGCTTGCAACAAATTTTTGAAATAATATGCTCATTACAGATAATTTAAGGCCACAATAATAAAAGCCAAGATTTCTTGTTACTATGACCAAAACACTGTAAAACTCTTTATGAATATTACCCCATTGAATTCTTACATTTTACTTCATCCCTGTGGGGTAGATATTATTACCATCCTATTTTGTAGATGAAAGAACAGGCTCCAAATTTAGTGGCTGAGATAGGCTCTGGACCCAAGGCTGTCTGACTCTAAGACTTAAAACACTCAAAGTATGTAACTGGTATGCTGAAGTGCCGCCTAACAACATGGGATGAGGGTGGGGTTAAGCATTTAGGGCTTCTAAGACCTATTGATGAAATGAGCTAGAGCCACCTAAAACATAATACAACCTTACTATAGTTACTCATATCTGAATAAACAAAACAGCAGTGTATTTGGATTTCTCTATAATATTCTACTATTGTAATGACAGCTATATGAAGACATTCCTAAAAATGAACATACCATGTCTTATAGACTTCTCACAGTTTGAGTCCAGTCCACAGGTATGAAAAGAAGTATTTTGAAAAAGTATGTGACTTTAAGATTGCTGAATCAAGAGAGACAAAAAGCAATCTTCTGTAAATATTAAGAGAAAAAGTAGTCTCAAATATTTAATTCCTTTAGGTCCTGATTCTGACCTGTATGAAAATGATACCGCTCTCCCAACCTAGTCATTCTCAGTTGTCTCAGAACAGGAGGCGCAGATGTTCTCTTAAGTAGCTAATCCAGTGTTATTAACAGTTTTCTCTATTAATGAATTAGTCTTGTTAAAAAGCACATAGCTAGCTCTGTTCCTGGTTGAGGGGCAGAAGCCCAGGAGTACTTCTGTTGCTTCTCTTTGATCAAAATAGAGGATGTTTTCTGCAGTAGCATTTGTCTGGGGAAGCTTACTGGGCTTGGCGATTTGGTTTGATTTGAATAATTTATTAACAATTTGGGAAAAAAACTAATTAAATCTGTGTGTGATTCTAAAGTTAGAGCTTCTACAGGGACCCAGAAGGAATAGAAGTATAAGAGCAAACATTTCAAAGATTCTGAGACTGAATTTCCCCAGTCCCACTTCCCCTCCAATATGTACACTTGCATGTTCTCTCTCTCAGGTTATCACTGATTCTCCCTATGTTTTTTTTTTTTATATTTTTCAGTTGTCAATGGACCTTTATTTTTATTTATATCTGGTGCTGATAATCGAACCCAGTGTCTCACACATGCTAGGCAAGTGCTCTACCACTGAGCCACAACTCCAGCCCTCTCCTTGTTTTTATCTCTGTCTCTTCCTCTCTTTATATGTGCACACATATACACCGTTGCCACTACTGATCAGAGATGGTGAGTGAGAATAACACCCTGGAGAAGAGAGAATCAAACATTATCAAACTCCTAAAAGCTGACTCAGATAGCTACCCATTCTCTTTATCCATACTCTTGCTTTCAAGTCCCATGTTCCCTATTTTCTTCTTAATCTTCTGCATCATGAACTGTTAAGACTAGGAAGAACTTTAAAAATTCTACTCCTGCTCTATAATCCCAGAGACTTGGGAGGCTGAGGCAGGTATATTATAAGTTCAAAGCCAGCCTTTGCAACTTTGTGAGCCCTAAGCCACTGAGCAAAACTCTTTCTAGAAATAAAATAAATAAATAAAAAGGGCTCAGGATATGGCTCAGTAATTATGTGTCTCTGAGTTGATTGTCTCTGAGTTCAATCCATGGTAACAAAACTAAATACATTAATTAAATAAATAAAAATCCTACTCTCTAGTTTATAAAAGAAGTAAATACAAGAGCAGGGATATGAGTGACTTGACCATTGGCAAAGAATTTGTTAGTGGCAGAGCCAGCATCAGACCCAAGATAGCTACATATAAAAAATAGCAAGTAAGAAAGCAGAAAACATGCAGTGCCTATTCTCCTGATGTGAGATGCTTCATTCTGAAGTCAGTTGCTGGGCCCCACAGGTGGCTATGCCTGGGCTCTGTTATTTGCTCTGCTCTCAAGACCTATGGTGGTTAACCAATATTTATATGCATCATTGAGAACTGACTATTTTGGTGGTAGTGGTGGTGCTGGTGGTTTGGAATTGTTCATACCACCCTTTAAGTCCCTTGATTTTCCAATGTATTTATTTCTGATGTGTTAAAGTAGAATCCAAACACATTGATTCCAAGCTAATAGGTAAGGTTGGATTTCTTTAACTGGTTTCTCCCAGCATGGGATTCTATGAAAACCTGCGAGCTCTCAATTAAAATGAAGCCTCTAAGTCAATGTGCTTACCTCTGCAATTTTATCCTTTTAAATTACCCAGGCCCATTGAAAATTTAAATGTCAATTCAAGTGTGCTTATGCTGTGCTTGTTGTACTCAACCTATGCAGTCATCAGTCACCCCCCTCCCCACTGCAGGGTGACTTGATGCAATGCGTGACACATTTCTTCATCATACATTTTTCTCTCCTTCACTCCCTTTCGAATGTGAGAAATCACCATATGAATGTAAGCAAATGCATTATCTAAGTTCAGTTTCAAAGGCAAACTTTGGTTCTTCAACCCATTTCTGCTTTTCACCAGAAAAAACTACTAGAATGTGCCTTTTTTTTTTTTTTTTTTAATATTTTTTTAGTTGTAGATGGACACAATGTCTTTATTTTATTGCTTTGTATGTGGTGCTGAGGATCGAACCCAGGGCCTCACGCATGCAAAGCAAGCGCTCTACCACTGAGCTACAATCCCAGCCTTTTAAAAACTCAGAATATATACTACTCCGGTAGATAAGTCTTAATAATAATAGCAGTTATCATGATGGGTTTTTACCGTATGCCCGAAACCATGCTGAACTAAGATTAACTCAGATGACCTTCAAAAAAAAAAAGTTTGTTTTTAAAATCTTTAGGTAAATACAAGCTTGGAGTTTCAAAGAGGCTAAGTAATTTACTAAAGGCCATATAATTAAGTGGAAGTGGAAGGATTTGAATCCAGGTTTGTCATGTTGTAAAATAATGTACTTTTCTGCTGCACCAGCTCAAAATCTTGTTAGACTCTAGTAAATGGGAACAGCAGCAAAAGAAATGCAGTAAATAGAGCCTCACCACTTAAGGCAATAAAAATCTTTCCCGCTATGCCAATTTACTACCAAAGAGTAGGCCCAAGGGAAATTCTGGTTCAAGACATGTTGAAGAATCATAATGAAAACTGGTTTTAATTTTAGAAGAGCTATAAATAAAAATTAAGTACATTAAGGTTTTTTTAAATCTTTAAAATGGTTATTATTGCCTGGTTTTCTTAATAATGAGAGTGAGTAGTTAAATTAAAGTTACATAAACCTGAGTGAGATTTTTTTCCAGACATATTTCTTACTTGTTGAAGCAGTCATTTTTTTATAAGGCAGGAGCTAAAAGCATACTAGAGTAAAAGCAAACTATAAATATTAAAATGCAAAACTATTATGGCAAGAATACAAACTTGTTTCAACGAAATGCTTGCCTTTAAAATCTGTACCAACTGAATTTTCTTATTAAAGGTTTATTTTAAGAAAAGTCCAATTCCATTCAGTGCAAATACAATTCTTACAGTAACAGCCTGTCTTTCACAGTTAATTGCTGCTTGTCTCCTTGGATATAATCATTTGCATAATTGTGATTCTTTTCAATAATAAAAAGAATTATATAATCTTGGAGAAGCAAACATCATAAAATTTAAATTTACATGAAATTAAAGGAACAAATGTTCCATGGTAACAGAACTATTAACATCTACCAAAAGAATAAAGACTCTAATATTATAGTCTATGTATTAATAGAAATTCACTTTAGCCTACACTAATCTTTGAATGTCTTTCAAAATTAAAATTTTAGATCTCCTTTTGAAATTACAGTATTAAAAGGAAGGTCAGTTGTACCACCCATAAAATTATATTTATAATAAGTAAAGGCAAGCAATGGGAAGCAGAAATATGAGTGTAGTTTTGCCTCAGTGAGGTACATCAGCAGAATAGAAAACATAGTCAACTTGGATGACAATTGTGCTATGTTCATACATGACCATCTAATTTATCTGTTATGTTCTATTCGCCTTTCACACTCCTAGCACTCAAATTGAGCACCCAACAGCCCAAAACCACCTTTGTCCTCACTTTATTCCATTGCTGAGACTGACCTAGGTGCTTCTCCAAGCCAGCACTAAGGAGTGCCAGGGCTGTATGGCATCTGACAGTCTGCTCCCAAGGAAATTCATGAGGATGAAGCTGTTTGGCTGTGCCTCTGGCAAAACAGAACCAGTTCCCCACACAGTATGTTCCTCCCTCCATTGCTAAACTCCCATCCAACTCCCATCTACAATATAATCCGGGAAGGATTTTCCTGTGCGGAATCACTTGTTTGGAGTAACAGAAAATGTGTCTCTGAAAAAAAATGTTTGCTTATAAGGTATTGCAGAATAGGGTAACTATGAAAAATAATTATGCACTTTATATTACCAAAACATAGAAGAAAGGATTTTGAGTATTTTCACTATGAAAAAATGATAGATATTTGAGGAGATAGACATATTTAACCTGATTTTTAAATTATTCAATGTATACATATATCAAAACATCATATGATACTCCATTACTATGTACAATTTTTATGTTTTTGTATCTACTTTAAAAAGTTAAAAATGACATAAAAATAAAATAATTAACTTAATAGTGTTTCAAAAATCCCTCTTTACCCGTAATCCAGGGGTAGACCAAAACAACAAAACTTTCCTAACAGAGTAAGATGAGCAAAATAAGGCACTAGTCTGAGATGTATGGAAGCAGGGACTATGCTGATGTTGCTGATTTTGCTAATGCCTAGCACAGTAAATTCTACATAAAAATAAATGCAAGAACAAATTAATCCTAAACCCTCCAGACTTCAAAAGTACAGAAATAAAATATTAGAATTGTGTATCTAATTGTGGTGCGTGACTGTAATCCTGGTGGCTCAAGAGGCTGAGGCAAGAAGATCATAAGTTCAAAGCCAGCCTCTGCAACATGTAGATTCTTTTCACATACATTTTGTTCTGCTTTTCAAAAAAAGGTACAGATTAACTATAGCTTCAATATGTCATTTTTAATGCATCAGTCAATGATGAGTAAAATCTCCTTATTTTAAAGATATTAGGAAGTACATTTATTCTTCAATACTGGTTTTCCTGAGGAAGGATGAAACTTCTAGGACTCTTGTCCCACCCCTTACTCCTCTCTACTGAGGTACAGTGAATTACCTGGAGGGTGGGTTATATTTAGCCATTCATCTAAAATTATACTGTTGGTCCAAGAATAAAACCTATAACCACTCTCCTTCTCACTTCACATCAGACCCCTGTGAGGCAGCAACTATAAGTGGTATCTTCTTCAGACACCAATTTACCCTCATGTGAGCAATTCCGAGACTGTAGAGGATAAGATGATAAGCCACCATCTCAAATATAATTTAGTAATAAATTTGATGCTTTGGTCTCTACCCTATGGTCACTATGTTCATTGTTTAATTGGTTCTGAATGTGGGTGAATAATATGTGGTGCAAGATTTTTAAAAAATATATTAACAGGAAATATTTGTCTGGTTTCAAAATGTAGTAAGACCTCAGCTCCCCAAAGACTAATTATCTAAAATCCTCAGTAATCATGTATATATTAGTGTAATAGTATATATATTAAAAGTTATACAAACAAAATAAAATCATATTTAATATCAAAGGAGTAGATGCTGAATAGCCACTGACAAACAGAAAAAGATAAGATATGCAAGACCCAAAGATACCAACTAGTATATTATGACTGGCTAATCCACTATTTAGTATGAAGGTATTTGGTTGATGATTCATATAAAGTATTAGTTTAAGATGTTTATGCAACAAATAAAGATGGAAATATTAAAGAACCAAGTAAAAAAGGAAAACAGAAAAGAGAGTTGCAGTGATTTGAAATAACTGGGAGTCGGGAGTAATAGTAAGAGCATATATCAGAAAGAAATTAGCCAACAATGAAGAAATAAAGACAAACCTGCTTGACAGAGCGGTTAGTGGTACAACAATAGTTGAGTCATCTTCACCTCAATAATATCACCTTAAATTTAAGAAGAAGGTAAATGTATACTAGTGTCTTATGATAATTACATTCAGATGCAAATTGGATCAAGGAATACCTAGAAACCTCAAAACACATTATTTTGAGTCCCTCTCTTAGGGTATTTTCAGAGGAGATAAGCATGAAAGCCTAAGTGGCTAGGTGGGAAACAAATGCCCTCAGTCTCGGCAGGCACCATCCAATGAACTGGGGGTCAGGAAAGGACAAATACAAAAGGAAAACCTGTATTTATGCCAAGAGCTGGGGCATAACTGTTTACTATCTTGGGCATCAGAACTCCCTACTTCATGACCTTTAGACTGCAGTACTTATATCAGTGGCCTCATCTCTAAGTGAGGCCTCAATTGAGTGGCCTCATCTCTAGGTGAGGCCTCAGTTGAGTGGCCTCAACTCTCTAGAAGAGTTACATCATCTTGGTTCTGAGGCTTTTGGTCTTGGACAGAACAATACTGGTATTTCATGGTCTCCAGCATGCAGATGACCTGTAATAGGATTTATCAGTTGCCTTAATCACGAGAGCCACTTCCTTGCTAAGCCCCCTCTCATATATCTATATACACATCCTATTGGTCCTTTGTCTCTAGACAACCCTGACTAATATGCTTCAATACGGTAACTTTAAAGACCTGGGATCTTTATGGGCACAAGTTGAGCTATACTGGAATAAGTGATAAACTTCAACTAATATCTTATGTATAGCATCACAACAGAAAAGTGTGAAGCATAGAAATCTCCCTTCAACAAAGGGCAAAGGACAAAGATGTAAAAAGATTACAAGGGGAGAGGAAAAACAGCCAAGAACTAAAAGCACAGAAGAGGATTATGGATCCAAATAACAGTGATAAAAAGAGCTAACATTGAGTATTTACTAAGTACATCATTAAGCGTTTTATTGTAGCATATCATTTTATGTAACAACTCTGCAAGTGAAGTAGCATTAATTTTTTTAATTTGTTCTAACTAGTTATACATGACAGCAGAATGCACTTTGATACATCACTCATAAATGGAGTATAATTTCTCATTCTTCTAGTTGTACATGATGTAGAATCACACCAGTGGTGTAGTCATATATGTATATAGGGTAATAATGTCAGATTCATTCTAGTATTCTTCCTACCACCTCCCCTCCTTTCACTCCCCTCAGACTAATCCAAATTAACTCTATTCTTCCCTAGCCCCCATCCCCTATTGTGAATTAGCATCCACTTATAAGAGAAAACATTAGGCCTTTGGTTTCTGGGGATTGGTTTATTTTGTTTAGCATGATATTCTCCAGCTCCATCCATTTACCAACAAATGTCATAATTTCATTATTCTTTCAGGCTGAAAATATTCCATTGTGTATATGTACCACATTTTCTTCATCTGTTTAACATTTGAAGGGCACCTAGGTAAGTTGCATAGTTTTGCTATTGTGAGTTGAGTTGCTATAAACATTGATGTGGCTGCATCACTGTACTATGCTGATTTTAAGTCCTTTTTTCCAAGGAGTGGGATAGCTGGGTCAAACAGTGGTTCCATTCCATGTTTTCTGAGGAAACTCCATACTGCTTTCCAGAGTACTTGCACCAATTTGCAGCCCCACCAGTAATGTATGAGTGTACCTTTCTCCCTACATCCTCACCGATATTTATTGTTGCTTGTATTTTTGACAATTGCCATTCTGACAGGAATGAGATGAAATCTTAGAGTAGTTTTGATTTGCATTTCTCTAATTGCTAGAGATGTTAAATATGTTTTCATGTATTTGTTGATCAATTGTATTTCTTCTTCTGTGAAATGTCTGTTAAGTTCCTTAGCCCCTCTTTATTGATTGGGGTTTTTTTGGTTATTTTTTGTTTTTGTTTTTTGTTTTGTTTTGTTTTTGGTGTTAAGTTTTCTGAGTTCTTTATATATCCTGGAGATTAATGCTCTATCTGAGGTGCATGTGGTAAAGATTTTCTCCCATTCTGTAGGCTCTCTCTTCACATTATTGTTTGTTTCCTTTGCTATGAAGTAGCATTTATAAATCCATTTTATACATGAAGCAACTAAATCTTACAAAGTTTAAGTAACTTACAAATAGCTGCACTCTGACACCAGAGTTCACAATTGTAATGCTATAGTCTCTTCTCACTGTCTTCTCCAAAATAGTAGTGTTTGATATTTGAAATAGATTTTGATTCATTAAAATGCTCCATATTCAAATCAGAAGACCCAGGCCATATTCCATGTGAGATCTTCTTAAAGGCCTCTTATCTTTGTCCCAATGCTCATTGAGAAGGTGAAAAACTTTTATTAGGCAATATATTTGACCTAATTGTGTGACTTTTCAGAAGGATGACTTTGACATTTCAAAGTGAGATGGAGCATTAGAAGGCTACATATAGGTGGTATAAAAAAAGACAGAAATTTATGATGCTGCAAAAGAATGTAATTTTTCCCAAGAAAAAAAGCCTCATCTTCTGAAAATCACCTGAATACATTACATACTTGCAATGCAAAGAAAAATGAATCATTTTGGCAATAGATGATAACTATGACTTTCCTAAGTGCCAGTGAATAATTTCCAAACACATTCACAACCCTCTCTACAATTTAGACACAGGCACACACATGTATGTACACACAAATTCACTACCATTTAACTTTAAAGCACATAAAATTAGGCTGATAATTCTTCCACATACTGGTCTGAACCAAGACATGGCTAGCAGTGAACTGGGTCAAAGATGACACAGACTGTATTGGACATGGTGAGAACATAGAAAAAATAGTTTGTAATGTGGTGCTGAAAGATTAAGAGTGCTATTGAAAATAGGCCTTAGACAAAGATTAAATTAAGTAAACTGTTAGACAAATCTAACAGCAAATAATGGAGGCTAGGACTTGAAAACTGCACTTAAGAAAAAGACTCCAACCTTAGGAGTGAGAAAACTGGGATGTCCACCAGGATCTCATTTTTAGAATTTTAAATCTTAAATTTAAAGCCCAGATAAGGATAAAAATTTTTGAAATTCTTTTCTGTACATTTTAGTCTGGAGCAAAAGAGTACATATATTGATGCTGATCTTAAGCAAATTAGTAAATACACTGAGGATGATGGAAGCTAAGTTTCTCACTCTTGAGGAACTTATAAATATGAAAATGGACAATACTAAAATATACCCTGTGGTACTGAATTGGAATTGAAAAAATCATTATGCATTCATGTGAAATGTGTGTGTGTATGTGTGCGTATACACTCTCAATCTATTTCACATGAATAGATATATGTGAGTGAGAAAGAGATAGAGACAGAGAGATGGAGGGATAGGGAGAGAAGTAAAATATAAGTAATTGGTGAATCTGGATAAAGGATATATGGGAAATTACTTGCATTGCTCTTGCAACTATTCTCAAAAGATGAAATCATATCAAAATAAAAATTCACGACAAATAAGAAGTCATGGGCAACATTAATGGAATACTGTTCTGGAGGCTTAAATGTTCTTGCATATCCAATGAATGAAGACATTGAATCCAGAATCTAGGTTAGGTCCCAGGCATGCAATGGATGATAAAGAAACCAAGTTTTTAGCACTAGGGTATAAAATCAAAACTGGATAGCAAGAAATAAGGCAAACTTAGCTGATAAAACCATAGTGTAAAATCAAAGGAGAAACTGCAGAATAGCTGAGTCAGTGCTGAGCTGTTAGGACAAGTTTAGTCTGAAATTCTGAACATATATGTAGGAGTTAAGTGGCCCTGTATACTAAGAAGGCTGCATGGGCTGGGAATTAAGCACATCATTACAGTCAGAATGGGAGAGGTAGTATGCAGCTGTACATAACAATCTGATTCAGCTGGGATCAGTTGTATAAAAGATCTTTACAGCTATTTATGTGAGTTCCTAAGAAAGAAAATTTGGAAGATGTAATCATCCCAGAGTATTCAAAGCATCACAATTGACCTCTTGCTAACACAAAATAAGTGAATGCATGGACAGATAGAAATGTTTTCTCATCTTTTTTGTTGTTGTTGTTTGTTTGTTTCATTATCTTTCGTGTCCTTCAGAACCAGAAGATAAAGAAACTATCTATCTTTATATTCTTGGTTATCAAATATACCTGTAATTTGAAATCACCTGGAGAGCTTTTAAAAATACCTATGTCTATGCTTCATTTTCAGAGATTCAATTTCATTGGTCTGGGAGAGGGCAAACACTAGGATTTTTTAAATCTCAGTTGATTATAATGTGCAGCCAGGGTTGAAAGCTGTCAGTCTAGACATTGCTTCTCAATATGTCATGTCTGGACCACCTATATCAGAACTATCTCGATTATTTATTAAAAATGCAAAATCCTGGATCCTACCTCACACAAATCATATATTGAGGATGAGGTGTTTTTTAACAAATTTCCAAATGACAGTTTTGCTCACTGAGAATGACTGCTCTGGATCTTTGAACAAACACTTGGAAAAGGCAAGGTTACATCTCCAGGTGATATTCCTAAGTTGTTAACTCACTGATCCCATGGAAATAGGTGCACTTCGGAATATATTATGACACGTAAGTTTGGGGGGGAACATTGATGCATATGTAAAGATAATGCAAGACTGTCATTATCATTTTAGCATAGAATATATTTCTTTGCTTCAAATTCCATTAGAAGTCAAACATTATGGAAATCTTGGAGAACACTAAGGCACAGTTTTATCAACAGGATTGCTATCCTCTGATAACAATGATGACAAATTTGCCACTTTTGAAACATACCTTCCAGCAGAGCACAGTTTCATAAATTCTTGAAATGGTGATGGATAATTTCCTTATATCCTGGTAGTAAATAATGCAAGTAAGAAAAATATGTATGAGCTGGAAAAAGTCCATTATCTGTTCTGTAAAATATAAAGAAATAAGAGCCAGTATTCTGAAATCAGAAAGAAATTACAGAAAAAGGGAAGAAGATTATTTACTGGAGAATAAGAAAACCACTTGCAGGTCTGGAATAATGATTCTGAATTATTAACAAAATATTGAATGACACCATAACATGGTTAAAGAGGTGGGGAAAATGTGTATAACATTTTAGAAAACATCTACCAAATTAAATCAGTTAAATAAAGCTCTGGCACCGGAAGAGTTAACTTCTGCTATGTGAAAACCTTAGCTTTGAAGAATGTCCTGTCTTTTTTATTTTGTGGTATACATTTCATAAAGTGTGTGAAGAGAACATATTGTGATTAGCTGTCCTTCCACCATCACCAAATAATTGCATTCTCTTTGCTTCATTTGACTAAATTAATGTATCTTAAAAAATCAACTACTTTAATTTTTATCCATGTCCTAAAATATTAAGAATACAAATATGTTAACATTCTATCCAAGCATTCTAAGGACAACTAATTTCATCTGGAAATTGTTACTAGAAGAAAGAACAAATTTGCAACCATTGTCTTTAGATTTCTATTACCATATTTTTTGTTATGTAATGTTGTGCCATGTTTATAAATTTCAGCCCATAAATTGGGTAATGAGCACCAATGTATGCTGGGAAATGCAAACACATTTTATAGAAATTCAAATACATTTTAATTTACCATTGTAACAGTTTTCAAAATATTAATCTATGCTGCTGTATACTGGTCTTTTGTTCCAATAAACACATTATCCCCAAAGTTAGGTATATGAATATTCTTTCTGAACGTGTTATTTATGTTCTCAGATAAAGATGTTAAGTCAGAATATAAAAATGAAGTTGTCTACTTATTTTTATTTCTAATTGATACTCATTAATAGACAAAATCATATAGATTTACACATTTGTGGAATGGAAAATAGCAATTTGGGGGGAAAAATAGCAGTGAATCAAAATGAGAAGAACAGTTACTCCACAACTTCTTTCACATTGTTTCAATCAGGGATTATTTACTCCATAGAATCAGAACTAGATAATGATATGAGGATATACTAAAAATATCTTTTTGAAAGTGTTGGTTACACTCAATATATGTGGAAAATATTCTAAAAAGTGGAATCCAGCACCTTTCAGAAGCAGTTATATAAATAGTTTGGTTCAAGAAAACTGTTCATGATCATTGCCATATGCTATCTGAGATTTTAGATGCTTTACTAATGCATTTCAGTTATACATAATAGTGAGATTCATTATGACATATTCATAAATGCATATTACATATTTTCTTCCATTTCATTCCCTGGTACTTCCCCTTTTCCTCCCCTTCTCCCTCTCCTGATACTTTTCCTCTATCGTACTGGTCTTCTTTCTATTTATTTATTTTTTAACTAGTGTTTTATAATTATACATAAAAGTGGGATCCACTGTGATTTATTTATACGTGCACATAGCATAATTTGGTCAGTTTCATTCTACAGTTCTTCCAGATTTCCTATCCCTCCTTCTCCCCCTTCAATCCCAGTCCTTTACTGTTCTCCCTTCTATTTTCATAAGAAAGTCACCCACTTTTTCCAAAATCAGAAGGTAGGTTTTCTGTTCATGCATTTATCAAGTAAATTTTGGTATTTTTATTTGTTCTTTTTAAATATACATGACAGTAGAGTGTATTTTAACACATTAACACACAATAAGGAGGAGTGAAGAATAGAAGTTCATCAGCAAGGAAATTTTAAGCAAGGACTATATGACTCTCTCTGCACTAGATACTGGGAACATAGTCTTGAGCAAAGCAGAAAAGAAGTTGAGACATCTGAGAAACATAACTTGGATGTTCAAAGGTTCATTCTGGTTAATGACACATTGCTGCCATATTCATTTAATTCCTGAGAGCATCAAGAGAGTAAAAGAACACAACTGAAATAATGACAATATCAGAGAGTTTCCAGAGTTAAAAGGCAATTCATATGAGGGAGAGAGGAAGGGAAAGGAGATGGGGGAGAGAAAGAGAGAGAGAGACTTTTCACAGATACTTTACATGATCAACAGCTGGCCTCGGTGTTTATGTCAGTACTGAAATTTACAAATTAGAAAATGAGCCAAAGCTGAGTTCCTAAGGTACTAACTATAAAATCTCTAAAACAATACCTCCCTAAATCTCTGGTGATGGTGACAAAGGAAACCACAATGTTCTAGGTTTTGTTTTAGCTTCCAAAGGGCTATTAAATGTTTTTAAAAATACTCTAAAGCCAGAATGAGAAAAAAAAATCTATTCATTCTTCCCATTTCCATGGCTTTCAATACTTCTTTTTATTTTACTGTTTTATTCTTTTCTTTTTGACAGGACCTGCTATATACATAAATAGTTTAAAGAAATCTCCTTATTGCCACTATCAAAATACTTTTTTCTTTGATGATAGTCCTCCAAGAAAAAAAATGGGCTATGGCCTTTAAAAATTGATAGTAAAGACAAAGTGAAAGCACAAAGCAACAGATAACCTAAATTGACTGACAGAAACATAATGTATTTAGAGCTATATATTATCCTGGAATTCATACCAGAGCACCAAGGGTGATACATTTGAGAAAAAAAGACAAGTTTTTGGGGGAGGCAGTAGAATCTTAGATTATTTTATTGACAATATGACAATTGAAACCAAATTCAAATTTGTAGACACTTACAAAGGCTTATATGCATTATGTCCACCTCTTTGATGCACAATTCCTTTCTAACTCACTGCCCACCCAGACACATACTCATATATACCAGCTTTGCACAGACTGCTGTGAGCAGCTGATTATGATATACTTTTCTATTGAATTCTTCGCATCTGATGACATGTAGTATCCATCTATTAGTTGTGAAAATATTAACTAGATCAGTGGTGCTAAACCTTGCTTATATACTGAAATCTCTTTGGGAAGTCTTTTTTTTTTTGAATTTTTTTTTTTTTTGGAGATTATGTTTTTATTTTTATTTTTTATTTTTTCACTGAAAACATTTGTTGAGACAAATAGAAAAAAATTGTTACAATCATAATTTTTCTAACTTTGCACAAAATTATAAGCAGATTACATTCTTCATATTAAACATCTTTATATGCACTTTCAATGAACAGTATATATATATATTTTTTTTTATATATATTTTTATCAACCATCTTTACTATACCCATTCCCCTTTCCTGCCCCCCACCTCCCCCATGTCGC
>CM053417.1:51473053-51506034 GCA_028644305.1 Xerus rutilus | reverse complement strand
TGCCTAGGACACAGTCCTAGATATTCCAGTCAGTTGTTCAATCAAGAAAACAGGATTTTAAAAAGATCCCAGGTTGCTGGATGCAGTGTCACATGCCTGTAATCCCAGCTGCACAGGAGGCTGAGGCAGGAGGATTGAGAGTTCAAAGCCAGCCTCAGCAAAAGTGAGGTGTTAAACAATTCAGATAGACCCTGTCTTTAAATAAAATATAAAATAAGGCTGGCTATGTGGCTCAGTGGCTGAGTGCCCTGAGTTCAATCCCCACTAACCACCACCACAAACAAAAAATTTCCCAGGTGATTCTGAATTAATAAAGTTGCAAACTATCTGGAAACCAGGTTATTGCTTAGTCCAGAACGTCTTAAGTTTTAATATTCATATGAATCACCTGGGAAAAAATATGAAAATACAGATTCTGATTCACTGGATGGGAAATGAGGTTCTGAATTTCTTACAAGCCCCCAAATGGTGCTTCTATTGGTTGCTGAGAGAAATCATTGTTCCTCTATTTGTAGAAAATGACAACATATACATTAGTAAGATGCAATCCAGCATCTAGGTAAGGCTACCCTTAGCAAGAAACAGAAGCTTTGACTGCTCCAGGGATTTCAGGGTCCCTAGCTGCTCAAGACCCTACCCAGTCACTCCAGGATTAAAGTAAATAATTTCTTGGCTCATCTGTGAACACATTTCACTAAACACCAGTGACAAACTAGTTGTGTATTTTTGGATTAGGCCCATAATTTCAAGACAAATGTCCAATTCTTATAAACAAGACAAATACCAGAATTATATACATAAGAGAAAACTTAAACCACATATGCACTGCTGAAGAGAATGCAGGTTATCAGCAGGTAGCAATGTCTATAAGTAAGAAATATTCAAAAGCCAAAAAAAGAAAGTCAATATTTTTAAAAAGGGAAAAGGAAAAAGTCAAAAGAGATTTGAAATAGATAATGAATTAAAATATGTGCTCCTTATGCTGACTGCCTAGTATCATTTAAACCATTTTGTGATTCTTCATTTGCAAACCTATCTTATTAAAATACCCAGTTATTTAGAGAACAGTGTAATAAGAATAATCAGGACTGAATATAAAATTTAGCATCTTTGCTGCACTGAAAATTTAACCAGTATGGGTATACTCTAGAGCTTGAAAAGAAGTGTAAGTGGATATACTACTGTTTGTAGCATATATAACAATGAAATTCCTTTTATTAATTTCTAAAGCTCATTTTTAAAAATGTATTTAAACATGTTAGGGAAGGAAATTCAACTATATAGTTCACTTTCTTCTGCTTAATTGCCTATAAATCTTATGCTTAATTTATTTTCATGAAAGGTAAAATTAAATTATTGCTGCCACCAACAAAGTGTTTTAATTTCCATTTGAACAAAATGCACATGAAAGGTTAAGGATAAAAATTTAAATAAATGGTGGCTGATTCTAGCAGTTGCTCAGCATCCCACAAATACTATGCTTATAAAATCTTCTGCATATAAATATAGCTATATAGAAGTATTGTATCTTCTGTGCATATCCAGTTTTAATGTTATGGAATTAATCAGATCAGTGGAAGATTTGTATCCCCAGAGTCCCATGGGGCATTTTTATCAATAATTAAATCACATAATTTTGTCTTTGATTTTATTCTTTTCTGTCCCACAGTAAGTAAAAGAATTAGTATATTCAGAATTTAAAATAATGTTAAAGAGCTCAGCTCCCATATTTTGAACATGTGAAAACTGAAACAAAGATTCTAAGTGGTTGACCCGTGAACATGTAGCTCAATAATAACATAACTGCTACTAGAATCAAGTTCTCTTCATTACTTATTCAGTGCTCTATGTAACATGAATTAATATATGCAAGCTAAGTTTAAGAAGATAATTGTAGAAATTTATGAAATGGTAAGCAGATATACTCTATGTCTAAGCTCTTCCTCGAGATAGTACTATTAGAATGTTGTCATTCTTTATCAGGAATCACCCCCAAAGACTCTAAGCTTACTAGTAAACTAGGAAGTGAATATTTGTAAGATTATTTGACAAGGATTTCAAAATCCCTAAATGAGCAACATGAGTAACTTTTCTGATGTGAAATTATCTACTGAAATCATCTATAAAATTGAAAAGCTCTAAGAGGTGTATCTGATGAGTGAGTGGAAACAGATATTGACTTAAGCTTTAATGAAAAAGTTTTCCTATTCTAGCTTATGATTCATATGGTGAAATTTCCCTTTTTCTGATTTCTCTAACTATCATTCCATTACAGCAAAGGTCACCACTGAATGGGTTAACATCATTTTGTTAAAAATTTCTATTAGTATTAAATGGTGTTGCTCACATCTTGTCATGTAGATGAAACTTTTCACTGGGGGACTCTATTTTCTCATTATTATCATTTAAAGAATGAGTTGCAGTCCTCCAGAAATTTGAGTACATCCATGTGAGTATTTTATTTCTCAGTATCACTCCCTCTAAAGTATTATATGGCATGTTTATGCTTTAAATTAAAATTTATGTTCTGGAATTTGGGAGAATATATGTGTTTTTATACTGGAATGTTGTAAAACCGCTCTTTAAAGTTCTCTCTTCAGTGAGCTGGAGTTGTGGCTCAGTAGTAGAGCACTTGTCTAGCATGTGTGAGGCACTGGGTTTGATTCTCAGCACTGCATATAAATAAATCAATAAAATAAAGTTTATCAACATCTAAAAAAATTTTTAAAAAGTTATCTCTACAAAAACACAATTATACCCCCAATATCATCAGGATGTTTCTTTTTCATATAAAAGCAGCCTGAAAATATTAATGACCAATGACATATTTTTCAGCCAACTCTATCCTTAACTGTACTTCATTTACATGTGAAAATTCAACACAAGTCAAAGTTCAAAGGATAATTGCAGAGTGACCAAAATTCTAGAATCAGCATTTCTTTGAACTATATAAATACTTAACACATAAAATATTCTATCTTCCTGATAGTTTTCCAGATAATAAGGTTAAGGTTGCAATCTGTTCTTTGGTTTATTTTTTTAAATTGAGTATTAAAGGCGACCATAAAATGTGTCATTCACTTGAACTTTTCATTTCCTACTCTTGCATACTTTTGAGATGCCTGAGAGATTCCTTGATCAGATTAACAAACTGAAAAATAAAACAAAGGAGAGAAAGGTAAAGAACCAAACTACCACTTTATTGATAGAGTATTAGCTGAAGTATATACCTTTAGTTCAGCTAATCAGGTAAACAAACTGTTAATAACAAACTTCAGAATTAGCCAATCTAACTCACTGAGTCACTGCAGCACTGAACTGGATTAGGCTACCTTCCCTACAGGAGCAGAACCCAACATGTCTCCCTTCAAGCAGTCCTAGTCTCAAAATAAAAACATGGAGCTGAGCCAAACTTGCCAGTTTTTTACCAATAAAATAATTCATTCCAATTTGCCTCAGGCAGAGTGATTAAAGGAGTATAGAGCTAACACCCAAAAAACTCCACCAGGAAACTTCTAGAACTCATAAATAAATTCAGCAAAGTAGCAGGATATAAAATTAACACTCATAAACCAATTGCATTTTTATACATCTATGATGAATCTACTGAAAGAGAAATTGGGAATACTATCCCATTCACATTAGCATCAACAAAATAATAAAATATTTGGGAATCAATCTAACAGAAGAGGTGAAAGACCTCTAAAATGAAAGACCTCTAAAACTACAGAACACTAAAGAGAGAAATTGAAGATCTTAGAAGATTAAAAGATCTCCCATGTTCTTGGATAGGCAGAATTAATATTGTCAAAATGGCCATACTACCAAAAGCATTAAACAGATTTAATGGAATTCCTATTAAAATCTCAATAATATTTTATTCATAGAAATAGAAAAAGCAGTCATGAAATTCATTTGGAAAAATAATAGACCCGGAATAGCCAAAGCAATCCTTAGCAAGAAAAGTGAAGCAGGAAGCATCAGAATACCAGACCTTAAACTATACTCCAGAGTTATAGTAACAAAAATGGCATGGTATTGGCACCAAAACAGACACTGGCACCAAAACAGACATGTAGACCAATGGTACAGAATAGAAGACACAGAGAGTAACCCACACAAATACGGTTATCTCATACTAGAAAAAGGCTCCAAAAACATACATTGTAGAAAAGATGGCTTCTTCAACAAATGATGCTGGGAAAACTGGAAATCCATATGAAGTAACATGAAATTAAACTCTTGTCTCTCAGCATGCACAAAGCTCAAGTCAAAGTAGATCAAGGACTCAGGCATTAGACCAGAGAACCTGCACCAAATCGAAGAAAATGTGGGCCCAAATTTATAGCATATCAACTTATAAACTGACTTCCTTAACAACAATCCTAAAGTAAAATCAAGAATCAATACACAGAAAACTTAAAAACAGCATACTACAGTGACACAGCCACTTCAATGTTTATAGCAGTTCAATTCACAATAGCTAAACTGTGGAACCAACCTAGATGCCCTTTGATAAATGAATGGATAAAGAAACTGTGTATATATACACAATTGAATATTACTCAGCAATAAAAAAGAATAAAATTATGGCATTTGCAGGTAAATGGATGGAGTTGGAGAATATCATGCTAAGTGAAGTAAGCCAATCTCAAAAAACCAAATGCCGAATGTTCTCTCTGATAAGTGGATGCTGATCCATAATGTGGGGGAGAACACGGGAAGAATGGAGGAACTTTGGTCACAGAAGTGGGAGGGAGGAGGGGTCAGGGGGACAGTAAAGATGATGGAATATGATGGACATCATAGCTCTAGCTTTATGTATGATTGCATGTATGTTGTGATTCTACATCACATACAACCAGAGAAATGAAAAGTTGTGCTCCACCTGTGTACAATGAATCAAAATGCACACTACTATCATGTATACCTAAGTAGAATAAATAAATAAAATAAATAAATAAATACACAAATAAAAAAGAATCAACAAATGGTATAGAATCAAACTGAAAAGCTTCTTCACAGCAAAGGAAACAATCAAGAATGTGAAGAGAGAACCTACAGAATGGGAGAAAATCTTTACCACTTGCACTTCAGATAGAGCATTAATCTCCAAGATATATAAAGAACTCAAAAAACTTAACACCAGAAAAATAAATAACCCAATTAATAAATGGGCAAAGGAACTGAATATGCACTTCACAGAAGGAATATGATAGGTCAACGAATATATGGAAAATGTTCAACATCTCTAGCAGTTAGAGAAATAAAAATTAAAACTATTCTAAACTTTCATCTCACTCAAGTCAGAATGGCAATTATCAAGAATGGTGAGGATATGGGGAAAAAGGTACACTCTTACATTGCTGGTGGGAGGGTAAATTGGTGCAACCACTCTGGAAAGCAGTATGGAGATTCCTCAGAAAACTTGGAATAGAACCATCATTTGCCCCAGTTACCCCACTCCTTGGTCTATACCCAAAGGACTTAAAATCAGCATACCACAGTGACACAGACACATCAGTGTTTATAGCAGCTCAACTCACAACAACTAATAACTATGGAACCAACCTAGTTGCCCAGCAAAAGATGAATAAATAAAGTGTGATATATATAGGGAATAGGAAAAAAAGGGAATAGGAAAGACAGTAGAATGAATTGGACATTACTATCCTATGTGCGTATATGATTACACAGCCAATGTAATTTTACATCATGTAAAATTCTTCTTTTTCCTTTGAAGATAAACCAGAAGAATTAGAAGTTATATCTAATATATGTATAATATGTCAAAATATATTCTACTGTCATGTATAACTAATAAGCACAAGTAAAAAAACTTTATCTTCAAAGGAAAAAGAAGAGTGCATAGTTGCCATGAGGGTGTTTTTAATATTCTCTCCTCATGGAATCCAAGAAATTGGGAAAAAGGCATCATTCTTTCTTATGTAATCTGTTCAACATTTGATCCAAGCTTTATTAACAATCCTTTCTCTAGCTCTACATTTCACTGTTGTCATCCTCTTTTACCACATTTCCATTTTCCCTATCAATTTGTCCCTGGGACAAATAGGGATCTGACTTCAAAAGGATAAGAAGATAAACAGAACTTAATGGAGAGCTTTGAATAGCTGAATCCATGTAGGCTCTTCAGTCTTTAAAAAAAAATAGTCATAGCTGGGCACGGTGGTGCACTCCTGTAATCCCAGCAGCTCAGGAGGCTGAGATAGGAGGATTGTGAGTTCAAAGCCAGCCTCAGCAAAAGCAAGATGCTAAGCAACCCAGTGAGACCCTATCTCTAAATAAAATATGAAATAGGGCTGGGGATGTGGCTCAGCGGTCGAGTGCCCCTGAGTTCAATCCTCACTACCAAAAAATAAATAAATAAACAGCCATAGCCTGTAATCCTAGGGACACAAGAGGCTAAAACAGGAGGATCACAAGTTTGAAGATAGCCTCAGCGACTTAGCAAGACGCTGTCTCAAAACAAAAAGGGTTGGCAAAAGTCAAATGTTCTATCTGATATCTGGATGCTAACACAATAAAGTACAGGGTGGAGAATAGAAGTTCATTGGATTAGACCAAGGGGAATGAAGGAAAGGGAGAGAGATGGGAATAGGAAAGACAGTAGGCCGATTCAGATATAATATTCCTATGTTCATACATGAGTACATGACCAGTGAAAATACGTATCATGTACAACTACAAGAATGGAATCTCAATTAGAACAAGTATTACTCCATGTATGTATATGTCAAAATACAATCTACTGTTATGAATGTCTTGAACAAATAAAAATTTTTAAAAATGAAAATGGGTTGGGGATGTTGGTCAGTTACAGAGCACCACTGGGTTCAATCCTTATTACCACACACACACAAAAAAAAAATCATAGAATTGAATGGGAAATGTTATGATAACACAATGATATGGAAATGTAACATTTTTGTGAGAAAAAGAAGCAGGTACATCCATCAAGAGCCAGAACAGGTAAGCAGGTATGTGTTCACAGAAGCACAAACATTCTATAATTCTAGAATGTACTACATGTGCAAAAAATATCTTGCCTATGTCCCAGCATTGCTTGACTGCTATGACATGGGTTACACAACGTGGTCAATAAAAATTGTAATATTTTTCAGCCAAAAAAACCTGTAGCAACAACAAACAAGTAGGCACAAAAAGATACAGAATGGATATAAATATGTTGGTGTATTTTCCATATATAAATTAATTCAGTTCCATATATAAATAAATTGATCATAAATATCTCCTTTGTGTCCATAAATATACTGTCTTAGAGGTAAAAATCTTGTGTTTTTAAACAACTGTCATTGCTAAGAACATTTCTATGTTTCAAAAGCTTTGCACTTTCAGAAGCTGGCCCATAGTAATGGTACTTTATTGATTTGGGTAGAATGTTTAATCTTACAGAGATGAAGAGACAGAGAAGAGAAAATTAAGCAGTAGTTCAAGTTTTCAAAGCTCTATTTTTCTGTCATCAAGTTGCAATTATCTTTCAACATTCCTTACCCTTCTGTGCCAGGGGGCCTTTGAGAAATACTACCTTAGAGTTCACGGTTTCATGGTCATTTGCTATGTGGTAATCCACTCTTCATCTTGGAAAATAGGTGTCTTGATAAAGTGTCAGTAAGAGAGCTTTGTTCATTTTTTTGTTTTTGTTTTTTACCCACAACTGACAACTTATTATTAAAACCATGAGAGGAAAAAATTAACATGGTCATAAAAATCTTAATATGCTTTTCTAGGTTCTGAGAATATTTGCACACTTTCTACCTCATTGTATTTCCCCTAGAGACCAGAGGGAGCCCACAAATCTGTACTCTAATTGATAAAGAAAAGACTGTTCTTATTGGGTATCACTATCAGTTCCCTCAAGCACAAGAGAAAAGCAGATGATTTTGCTCCCTGGAAAGCAGTGACTAGGATGAATACACAGATGATCATTTGTTTTCACAACCTAAGAGAGGAGAGGGTACAGTGGGAATATATTCATTGTTTGAACTTCTGATTCAACTTTTTACAAAGATAAATTAAAAGGAAAAAAACAGTAATCGGAACAGATATTACAAGAATAATATTTACTATAATCTTTTTTATGTTTATATTCATTTAATTTAGAGTTGACATAAAAGTAAAATTAAGCAAACAACTCTTTAATTTGTTCTAATTAGTTATACATGACAGTAGAATGCACTTTGACACATCATTAAAAAATGGCATATAACTTCTTATTCTTCTGGCTGTATATGATGTAGAATCACATCAGTCATGTAGTCATATATGTACATACGGTAATAATGTCAGATTCATTCTACTTTCCTTCCTATCTCCATACCCGTCTCCTCCTGTACTATAATCTTAAGTAGAAAACTTAAGGGCTTTTTGGAAAAGTTCATTTGACTGATATTTGTTTCTTGACATTTTAATCTCACTCTGTCTTATAAATAAGAAAGTCAGGAAATTAGAGTTTGGCAAAGAGAAGTGAGTCTTCCCTGAAACATTCCTTCTCCATCTTGAACTTCTTACAGAATCTAACTCACTTAGTTGGCACATATCCTATTTTCACTTACATATGTCTAACAGAATCTTCACAACTGCCCTATGAAGTAAACAAAAAGTTGTTATTTTAACTCATTGATTTATTAAATGATGAAGATGCTTCTGTTGTTTTACTTCTCAAAGGGTCATATATTATAATTGAAATGCATTGCAAAACCATTTGGACAGCCCCAAAATTTGCCCTATATATGTATTCTTTTATATATTTTGTTCTGTTCTTTCATAAACCATTAATAAAAATAAATCCATAGTTCAATTGATATTCATTAAATGATTATATTTATTTCTTATGGTCTGTTCCATTTTTATTAATGCTCATTTAGAAGCTTATGTATTCTAAAAAAATGTTTAAGACCCCATAACGAATATTTCTTTTGTTGCTACAATATCTTCTTCTTAAGGAATCTCTACATTTTGCTGACTCACTTACACTCAGCCCTCAACTTTGGATCTGTCAACATTCTCCAAGTTGGATTGGTTTGCTAATGGTTACCTTACACTCCAGTAAACAAATGTGATATAATTTTAGTTTACATAAGTCTGTCCTCATTAAGTTTATGCAAGGAATGTACATTAAGTTACTGGGTTAAAAGATGCTAGCAATGGATTCAAGCCAAAAAACATTAATGAAATCTAACTTAACTTGACTGCACAATAACTCAGGCTAGGGGGAGAATGTTATTGAAGGAGCTTCTTAAATATATGTGGTTTAATATATCAAACAACTTGATAATATCAATAAAAATGTACATAACTTTTTTGAAAATAATTACAAGAATATTTCCTGGTTATTTCCCTCTTATTCAAATTACTGTTCCCAAAAATAACCATAATATTTAAAACATTAATTAAAGAGTCATGTGCCAGAAATCACACCTTACATACATCTTATACAATTGTCACAACTACCCAATGAAATTATAATAGCTAATATACCTTATTTTACAGCTGAGGTTATAGAGATAGAATGTGTCAATAACTTGACCAAATACACAGTCAAAAAGTAACATCCCAGTTTTTAATCCAGTGTGGCATATGATTCTACTTCACATCTTTCACCTTTAAACATTATTTCCTGGATACGTACGTGTGTGTTTTGTGTGTGTACACATGCACACACATGTGTGAGTGTTTATACCAAATTTAAAACACATCATGGCAACAAATGTTATGCCTTTCTTTTCTAATGCTAAGGCAAAATAAAATTCCTATTTAATATAGTGCAGTGGTTAAATCATAGACTCTGAATTGTCAAGGCTTTAACCTCAGCTCTCATCTATTACATTTATATATCCAGGCAAGTTACTAAGCCTCATTGAATCTCCATTTCCCTTGATACAATATAATAAAAAATAATGCCAGGAACATTGGTGCACACCTGTAATCCTAACAGCTGGTGAGAATGAGGCAGGAGGATCCAAAGTTCAAAGACAGCCTCAGCAACTTAGCAAGGCCTAAAACAACTTAGACAGACCCTGGCTTAAAATAATAAAAAAAAAAAATTGAAAGGTCTGGGGATGTAGCTCAGTTGTTAAACACCCCTGGTTTCAATATCTGATACCAAAATAATAATAAAATAATAACAATATTGCATTAAGTTGTTTTCAGAAAAATAACAGCAAGCACAATAAAAAAGCATTTATAAAATATAATATATGCCAGGTATTGATAAATTCTCATCAAGCTCTCTTAACAATCCTAGAAGATAGGTATCAATATCTCTATTTTACAAATGAAGAGAATGAAGTTCAAAGATAAGTGTATATATATGTAGCATATTCAGAATTGCAATCCAACCCAGACCTATTTGGTCACAAAACACATGCACCTTCCCACTATATCATTTTGTTTGTTCATTGGAAAGAAATGGTTATTGATAAGGAAGAAAGAGTAACAAAGATCAAGTTGACCAAATCCACAATTTTTCTGACAATTGACCCTATTTATATTTCTATTTCTGGATATTCTTTAGGGTAACATGAATACCCTTCATGCACCACATAAGTTTATTTTCATTTCTGCTTCACCTAGCAATGGATCACTTGTACAATATCAGCTCTTCACACAAAAAAGAATTGAATTTAATAAGAGGAGTACAGTTTTTCATCATTTACACATTAGTTCATTAGAAATCACTGAGCTACTTCTATAGGCACTGTGTTAGATACTGAGGATAGAGAGCTTAAAAACAAAGGAAAGGAAAGCAGGAAAAGGAGAAAAATTTTAAATTTACACAAAAAAGCTATTTGCATTAGGACATGCCATGTGAGGAAGGAATAGGCAACAGGAAGCTATTTATACACAAGATATGTTCTGGATCCCAGAACAGAATGGTACCTCTGGGAATTGGTACCATAGATGTAGGGAACCAATTAAAATGGTCACCCCAATTCACCTCAATTCAAGCTTCCAGGGGAATAATCTCCCAAGACTTAGTGCCTGAAAGATTAGGAATATAAAACCATAGGAGGTCTTAACATTCTGACATGTATTTCCAAAACTAGATGAAATGATCCCTTTTTAATAGTGCCATCATATAAGGAAATAGATTGTTATTTTTAGAAGTTTTAAGAGGTTGAATACATAATTATTGAATTTATTTTAACTTATTTTTCTCTCATGTCAAATTTTCCAAACAGAACAGAAAAAGAGAGCTATTTCGAAAGTCATAGCAAAAAAGAGACAGGGCTCTCTTGTAGCTATGAGGTCACACCAGAAGCAAAATTACAAACTGATATCTAAGCTAATGCTACTTTTGCATCAGTATTCCTTTTAATTGGGGTTTTGTAGTGTTGATAGCTATAGCCAGCTGCCTGTATCCAAAGCATGTGTATATTTTGTTGGGATTCTTTCAAATAAATGGCATCATTGCTAACAATGTGGGCAAGAAACAAATTTCAAAATTATGCAGCCCATTACATCTTATTGATTACATATTTCTGTGAAATAGCCTGAAACGTATCCACAAAGCTGACTAGTTAAACGATTACAAGTGAATAATAAATTCATGAAGAAACAGGATATAGAATACAGAAGGGGGGAAATCTGACTCTTTATGTCCAAAATTATAAAGGAAATAAAATGTGTTCTACTGAAGTGAATGACTAAATAAAACATTGCCTGCCTGTATATCTTAGCTCGTGAGTCACTTCTCCCAATGTCAAAGCTGCCAAGGTCATCTTTGACATTGGTGAGTGTGCACGAGTGCATTTGTGTTTTTGTGTTCATTTGATAGTCTTACATTTTCAAAAGAACACATGTTCCAAATTGCTGAATTTCAATGCAAAGATCTAAGTAATACAATCCTGGGTACAAAGTTAAATGACCTATTGGTGCAAGGGATTACAATATTGACTAGTAGTACTACTAATTTCTGAAAGAAAATGTACATGCTATCAAATTTTAGGATATTTTTCTAGATATTTTTGCCTTATCTAGCTAGGCAAATACTAAGATTTCAATACATAATTCACTGTAATTATGAATTTCCCTTACTTAGGTCATTTTCCTTATTTTTTTCCTTGTTCTCTGGTGGTTAATTCATCTCCCTTAGCTTATATTGCCACCTATTGGTAAATAAGAAATATTGCAGAATTTAAAACAGAAACAAAGACAGAAATATGCCTAAAGCTCAATTCACGTCAGTAGTTAAGTTTCGACAGACAGCAGTGTGAAATCTACACTTTCCCCCTTAGAAGTATTTGTTCTTAGGAAAAAAGCACTATTGAACCATCTTCACTATTCTTTCCTTCAGAATATTTGATGAAGGTGCTCTTGGTAGCAGTTATTTAGTAATATCATTTCCCTAGATCCGGGAAACTATAGTAAAAATTAAAATGGATAATTTATGTTTCAATATTAGAGTTTTTTATTTAGAAGGAGAACAATGCAGGGTTTCTTTATGTCTGTTTTTGAAAAGAATGCTTCCTTAGGGTACCCATGTCTTTCCCAAAGAAACAGAAAGTCAGTACACATTTTTTTAAAGAACTACATTTGATAAGTTTTATCATATAGTTGCAGTGAAGCTGAAAGATTGGATGGAGGGGTTATTATATGGTGATTTCAAATATTTTGTTCTAAAATTCTCTATAGTCCTGATCTCTGTAGTGGAGGCTTTTACTTTATATCTTATTGTAGGGCTAGGATCAGCTCCCTAGTATCTAGATAATTTCAGTGAGATCTCTGAGTGTTTGCTCCCTTTAACTAGCATTGTGAGACATAGGCTTGAACAGGAATATGTTAGAAAATTATATCTTACCCATGGATGGGGAAAGGAGGTTTCATTGATTGCCCTTTGTTGATTTCAAAGCAGTGAATAAAACCTGGATTCCCTGTTCTGAGAAGAGAAAAAGACTTATCTGCATCAGAATTCTTTATATTTGTGGTAAACATTACATCTGAATTAAAAATAAGTTGAGAATGAGAACATACTGAAAATAGAAATTCCTGAGTCCAAGAACTTTAGGAACATCCTACACCATTAATTATATTTCTTTATGATAGACTAACAATGAAATACTATAAGAAGTTATTAAGTCTTTCAAAAGATAGCTATGCTATAAATGTGTATGAATAGGTCTCTTGTTCTCTAGTGTTGAACCAAATTATTATATTCAGAAAAGAAATCTTGGAGATAAACAAAAGAAATTGCCCTTTGAAAGGCTGAGAGCATAGGATGGTTTTATAACTCTCTGACACTGTTAAAGTTGTCACTGGGGACATGTACTTACCATTTAGCAAAAGGAGTACATTCTAAAAGGAATTCCATTCCATTTTAGATCTCTAAAAGTAAGACAAACATTCCTGAATCTTTTAAAAACAGACTTTCTCTGAGTGTTGATCAATCATATGGTCTCTAAAGGTCCAGTAAACAGAGTCTCTATGGGTTTACTTAAGTACAGAAACGTTGTTTAAAGAACAGAGAACCCAGGAAACACACCAAGACAATAACTCAGTATAGTATCCAACCGTCCCTGCACAAGAAAAAGAATGAATCCTCTATTTGAACAGGAATACTATAATTAGAAGACACAGTAATCTGAAACCTTGAAAATGTTAAGAGTTGAATATAATAATTATGTTTGTAGAAAGTTTTATTTAAAGTTATTCTCACTGAGTTTCATTGAACATTTTCCCAAAGAAATTGAATGAAAACTCCTGTGGCATCAGGAAAATCAGACTTCAGCTCTATTATTTGTCACTAAAAATGAGGTTACTTTCATTCATGTTGAAGAGGTGAATGTTACAAAAGTGAAGAAATTGATTTCTCAGACCTGGAGTAGAATGGTTCACTTAGTACTCTGGGAGTCTGGTAAGTGAGGCAACCATGGTAGCTAGCATTATTAAGGACTTACTGTATTCCAATACTGTAATGAAAGCATTTGATGAGGCAAGATACTATTATTGTTCCATCTAACTTGCCCCAGGATCATTCCTCCTACTAACTGGCAATCAGATACTCAAACCCAGGATGGTCTGACAACAAGTCAATATGTGATACTTCCTCATCATATGAAGACAAACAAGAGGTCTTATGGATAAACAATTTTGGAGAGGCCAGCAAGGCTTCCCAGAAAGGCTGGTCATCTAAGTTGAGACTTGAAAGACAAAAATGAATTAATCAATTAAAGCAAGATTAAGAATGTTCCAGTCTAAAGGAAACAAATAAGACATCATAAAGAAAAAACAGGGTTTTCTTAAGAATTGTGGATAATTCAATGTAACTAAAGCATAGTTGTGGGAGGGGGAGAGAGGATAAATCACCATGAAAAGATTATGAGATCATGGAAAACATTGTCAAGTTAGAATTTGAAATTTATCAAGAAGACAATGGGAGACTTATTTTAACTAGAGATGTGACATGTTCAGATTTGTATTTTGAAAATGTCTGCTGTGGATCGAGAGGACAATGTATAATGCAGAGGGGCAAGACCAGAAGTAAGAACAGTAAAGAGGTTGCTTCAATTATCCAAGAAAGAAATTATGATGGCCAGAACTAGAAGAATTGTTGAGGAGATGGAGAAAAAATATATATATCTGAGAGATATTTGGGGAGTGAAAAAAAAAGATGACAGAACATGGAAATTAAATGTGGGAGGTGAAGAAGAGGGAGAAGTCAAGTATGACTTTCAGGTATCTGGCTTGGACCTCTGGTATATAGGAAAATTGAGATCAAAATATTTTGGAGCTTATGGGTTTATATATACCTGTTATAATCCTCTCTGATGAAATTAATTGGTCTTTTCAAAAGATTCCTTTGGGAAACTAAAAAGTCTCCTAAAGATCCAGAATATTGAAAGATCTCTTTCATTTGATTAATATTCACAGGATGCATTGAATTCATATGGCATTAGGTAATGAGGAAATATACTAAAAGAGGTGTAAACTATGACATCTCCTCTCTAACAGTTTGTTGGGAAGACAATAGATACAAACCTCAAAATACATGATAAGAGAATGAGTATAAAAACAGATAAATGTATGGCAAAATCAGATAATGCATTTATAAAATATTAGGATATTAGTTTATAGATACACACATATATATGTGTATATAAAAATCTAGGTAAGATAATTGATGCTGTGTCTTAATCCAACAAAAAAATTAATACAGGTATAGTCAACTCTCTAGAGCAGATGTAGTCAACAGGATGGCCAAAATTAATGAATGTTTCAGTCTTAGAGTACTTCCTTTTCCCTAGCAGATCAAGTCAAGAGGTTGTCTTTGAGATAGTGGTGGTGTGAGCAACAACAGAGAAATGTGATCCTTCTGTACGCCCCAAAGTCAAAGGGAACCAAATACTGGTTAATAGCTGTCCAGACCATAACAACATGATGACTTTTCTGTTTATACAAGATGTAAAAGAGGTCAATATAGGAAAGTGTGTCTTAGCACTTGTAAATGAGCATGGTGTGTTTGAGGAACAGAGAAGAGAATGGCTATCTTGAAACAGGGTGTCATATTGGGAAATAATGGAAACTAGAATTAGCTACCATCTCATCCATTCAAAAACAATGCAGAACAGTGCTAAAGTGGACATGGAAAACCTGAACGTAGAGCTGGCCAAACTCACAAGCAGTGCTCCAAGAGCTGCATAGTGTACCCTGCCCAAACCAAATATGTGTGTTCACACACATATATGCATTTTGTTGAGCTGAAGACACAAAGCTACCATTACAAGTTTGTTTCATTGTTCTTTGGACAATTAATCACTTAACAAACAATTATTTCACCCTTCTATGTGCCAGTCATTCTACTTAAATTACAGCGAGCATATTAGAGATGCCATGCTAATGATACCATGACAAATAAACAAAGAAACAAAAGCACAGTCTTTTCCACTTTTCATATACCCATTATCCTCTGTCAGTTATAATTATTTGGCAACATATTATTACTCTGAGTAATTTAAGCCAAAGGAAAGTTTTTGAAAAGAGAACAGTATCTCACAGAATCAAGAAGAGTCTAGAAACTCAATATTGGAAAGAAATGGGAACAAAGGCAACTCCCGAGAACTTGGAAACAAACTGTAGAAACAATCTAGTCAAGGTCTCACCACAGTTAAGAGTGAATGAGGGCTGGGGTTGTGGCTCAGTGGTAGAGCGCTTGCCTCACATGTGGTTCGATCCTCAGCACCACATATAAATAAATAAATAAAGGTAATGTGTTCATCTACAACTAAAAACAATTTTAAAAAAGACTGAATGTCAACTGCCTTTCACTTGTCACCTTCTATTCAAAATTCAAATTCCCAGAAAGGAATTTCTGACTTGCTTACCTGGGCAATATGGCTCCCCTAGAAAGAAAGGAAGGAAGGAAGGAAGGAAGGAAGGAAGGAAGGAAGGAAGGAAGGAAGGAAGGAAGGAAGGAACGAACGAACGAAGGAAAGAAGGAAGGAAGGAAGGAAGGAAGAAAGAAAGGAAGGAAGGAAGGAAGGAAGGTAGGAAGAAAGGAAGGAAGGAAAAGAAAGAAAGAAATAAAGAAGAAAATGAAAGTGGGGCCCAATTAAGAGTAGTGCCAGATTGTATCCAGTAAGGAACAGATGATTCCTCAAAAGGAAAACAGGGTGACTGGAGAAAGAATGAATGGATGCTGGATATCTAAAATTGAACTTCACAACTTGTTAAATTTAAGATCTATGGTGGCATTTTTTTTCCATCAATACATCTTTAACAAAGAAAGTTAATGCTTATCCCCAGGAATCTCATGAGAATTGCTTAAAATAGCCTAAAGGACTCACACACACACACACACACACACACACACACACACCACTATTATCTATGAAATTCATGTGAATTTTCAATTATACTTAATAAAATATGTATCTTGATATTAATGTGAATTTGAGGAAAATAAGTAAGCAAGAATCTATGGTTCTTGTAAAAAATAGCATGTTATGCTTATAGAGATCTTTTTTTTTTTGGTACTGGGGATTGAATTCAAAGGTACTCCACCACTAAGCCACATTCCCAACCCTTTTTTGTATTTTATTTAGAGACAAAGTCTCACTGAGTTGCTTAGTGCCTCACCATTGCTGAGGCTGGCTTTGTACTTGTGATTCTCCTGTCTCAGCCTCCCAAAATGCTGGGATTACAGGCATGTGCCACCGCACCCAGCTTTATAGAGATCTTAACCTGGAGCCTATTATGTATAATTTATCTACGTACACATAATTCCATACAATCCTTTAAAATGTATTATATTACAGATAAGGAAAGTGAGACTCAGAGAGACTTAGCAATGTTTTCATTAGCCCAAATCTGTTGAATCTAAAATTGGGGCTCTTTACAGCTATGCCATGTTATGTATTTATAATTTATAAGCATTTAGGTTTTTGTTGTTGTTGTAGGTAAGTTGCATTATTTTTGAACTTATTAACAGTGGTAATTTCATTGATATTTTAGTATTCTAAAATTTCAAATAAAAGTCACTCTTTCAAACTATCACTGCCCTGGAGGCATCTATTTGTCAACAATTGATTTGGGAATCTTATTCATGGATCTAAATATAATTACTGTCTGATGAAATAATTTAAGAAGTTCTTCCAATAGCCTCATATATTTTCAATTGAAATTTAACACTTCTATCAAACATAGAAATTATTTATTTAGACAATTGTTAGGGTGTTAGCCTCTGCTTTCAATCATCTCATAATGATAAGAGTAATATTTTAGATTGGCCATCAATGATAAAGTACACCAAATTCTTGAGGAGAGTTACTAAATTCTTAGGTCTTATTTCAATGTATTTCTGGAAGAATACACTTGAAAATGTCTCTTTAAATTCACAAAAAAATCAGAAAAATAATAATTCTGCAGAGCAGTGCTAATCTTAACTCAGCAATAAAATCACCATAATAGTGAAAAGTGTGAATGGAAATGACATTGTGACAGTTGAGCATTCCAATATTTTGAATTCCAAAGGATTTATAAGAGGAAAATGTCTCTTTCACAGTCCAAATAAGTGCTTTTCACTGAAGGGTGAAAAATGAAGCTATAATATGGTCTCATTTCTCCAGGAAAAATACTTTATGACTGTGTCTATGTGATGCCAAGGCATGATTGATTTGGGGATTTCAATAAGGTTAAAAGAATTGCACAATTTAGTAAAAAAATGTGTTGGAATGATAATTTGGTTTAGTGAAGCTGTGTGGTTGCCTTTTAACCTTCAAATGGTATGGGTTTTTGTATACAGATACAACCTCAGTCATTTATCTTCTCTGAATTTATCTTGCAGTGTGTTCCCACTGTAATCCATGTCATCAACAAACCAATCACAACATGAGGCTATGAAATCAATGTTAAATAATTATCACCATGATTCTTTCTTTTCTGATACATTGTGGAAATAAAAACTAAAACTGAAAAAAAATAAACTAGTACACTTTAGACAAAAATAAAGCCATATTTCAAAAAGATATATATCATACCACCTAAGAGTCATGATTTTAGCTACTTTTTCCAATACAGATATTTAAAGCTTAAATAAGTTATTCAACCAAACCAAAATAGCATTATACATTAGGTGAAGGGAGAGATTACATTTTAATTTCTGTAATAAGTTGAAAATACCTATATTTCCCACAATAAAACATCTACCAAAACTATAATCCCCAATATTGTATATACTCATGTATTTTCTTAAATAAATAGAGACAGAAAACTATAATTAATATTATAGACATCAGTACACATATCTGATTCTTTTGTTTATCAAAAGAAATATATTGATAAAGAGCATGAATTAAACATCACAAAGCAGTAGCTGAGTTTTGTAGAACTGTAGAAAATAAAGAAAAGCAGCCACATGAAAGCAAAGCAAAGAAAGAAAAACAAGCATAATAGGTAAGTTTAGGTCAATGGGTCAGAACTTGTCAGCCACATCTGCTACAATTTACCTCAGTACAGTGTACTTTTATTCAAATAATGTGCAAGAGGGTTCATGCTATCGAAGAGATAAAGTCAAAAATCCTATGCTGCAGAAAGTCCATGATATTTAGTGTGGAAATCCCTAGCCACATTTTTTTCAAAATAAATATACACAATGCTAAACAAATAAACTGAGCAGATAATCACATTATTTCAAGAAAATCATGTACGTAATTTATTCTTCCCCATACATTCAGAGTTTGCATGCATGTGAAATCTTCGTTTCTTCAATTTTTTAACAAACCAAACACTGATTATAGAGTACCTTCTACTGTGGCTTATATTGAGCTTTAATTTGTGTATATTTTCTTAAATTGATCTTCACACTATAAATAAACATTTCTTGACCACTAAGTGTAACACAGAACCTGTCACTGTTATTGGAACACCAGCATTAATGATACTGGTGTGTAATCTTTAAGTATAACAATAATTGATCTCCTCCATTACAAATCCCAGGTTCTGCAGCCAAATGTCCTAAGGAGAGGATGAATGTGAGGTCACTGTATATGGATTTAATTTCTTAGGCAAACTCCTTTGAAATTAGCCTAACTCTCTTCAATTTTTTTACCTTCATCTTTTTACATAAATTTTTATTGAGAGCCAACTCAATCCAAAACATTGTACTGTGTATTGTTAGGGAATCTTTATTGAAAAAATAACCTGGTGTTTTGGTAGCATACAAGTCTTACTTACTCTCCTCATTTCACTAAAATGTAGAAAAATCAGAAATACAAGTCATATTCCACAAGAAATTATTTATTGCCAACATATAATTCAAATGGAACTGAAGTAGGCCTAGAAGTATCATATCTGAAAAAATACCCTGATAAAAGTGTATCTCAAGGCTGCGCTACAACTAATATAAAACTGCAGAGCATCTCTTCTGGCCTGCTCAGATTTCTGTCCTTTCTCTTTCTTGCATTGTGGAAAATTACTAATGTTGACTGATTCCATATCTGGTTTTCTTCTTAGGTAAGTAATTGAGTACCAAAACTTCGTTTCTCTTAATATCATGGCAAAGTGGTGGTTATTTCAAGCTAAATGAGGGATAGAAGAAAGCAGAATCTTTCTTTTTCTTGTTATTTCTTGGAATGTGCCAAACTAAAATGAAAGATATGGAATGTGTTTTACTATATGGAAGCAATTCCTATTCATCTATTATTCAAGTCCCAAGAGCTTGTAGTTTTCTCCACCAAAATCTAACTTATGAATTAGTTCTGCTATACCATTAGTGAGTTTGCTCTACTAAGTTCTGGAGTACTCTATTTAACTGTCAATTAAAGGGATTAGAGCAAGCAGTTTAGAAGAGGTTGTTTCTGGTAACTCAATTTCAGTGGTAAATCCTGAGTTAGAGTTTATGATATTCAAAGAAGAGTCTCACAAATTTATTTTTAATAACCATATCATGCATGTTGAATGGAAAAAAATAAAAACAAGAAAAACCATATTCTGTCTATGATACATAGTGACAAGGGGACCAACATTAATTGAGTTCCTAGTATGGGCTGAGTGCTTTAAAACCCCAATTTAATGTGAAAAACTAAAACTCACAAGAGTCAAATATATATTGATTTTCTAGAACTGCCATAACAAAATACCTCAAACTGTATGGTTTAAGCAACAGGAATTTATTCTCTCATAATTCTGGAGGTGAGAAGTTTTAACATCAAGATGTCAGTAGGTTTGGTTTCTTCTGCAACACTTTCTCATGGCTTGTAGGTGCCTATCTTTTATTGGTAGTCATATGATCTTCCTACATTTCCTCTTATTAAGAGGACACTAGCCATACTAGGTTGGAGTCTACCAAAATAACCTTCATTTAACTTTATTACCTCTTTAAAGACCTTAGTTGCAAATACAGTCACATTCTAAGGGACTGGGAGTTAGGAATTCAGCATATTAATTGGGGTGAAAGCAGTCACAATTCAGCCCCTAACAGTCAAGTAATCCATCCAGGATCACACAACTGGTATATGGTAAAGCTTGAATTTATACCCAGTACTGACTTTCATAGTCTTTGCTGTCTTTCCATTAACCAAATCAGTAATTTAAGAATAAACACATTCTTCATGTGAATGTACAGTAGCCAATTGTTCTCTTTTCAAAATAAACTACAATAGTTGCTCTCTAATACATATGAATTGAGTTTTCTACTTCTCCAAAGGAATTATATCTCACATACATCAATTTTTACAAAATAATACACAGGCAGTTGCTGAAGTGCCCATTTGGTTGGAAATGTGAATCAGTGCATTCTGTGTGAAATTAAGAACTTTGGTTTTCCTTTAAGTCAAATGCAATTTTCAGAAGATGGTAGCTGAATTATGTTCACCTACTTTTTAATTCCCTATATGATTCAAATATTCAGAACAACAAACACACATGAAATATCCCATATCTTTGAAAAATTATAAATCTAGCACAAATTGTGTATCACTATAGCAAAATATTCTTGTTCATCTTGTTAAGATAAATATTCAAAATATTAAACAGCAGCAAAGGGTAACTAAAAATTACCAGTCTATAACATTCAGCAATAAATTTTTATATTTTAAGAAACATAAATATGTTCTGTAAAACATTGCTTTATTGAGATTTCTTTTTAATTTTTTTTCTACAGTTTCCTATGTTAGTTTGTTTTTAAAGCTTTTCCCACATCCTTGAGTAAATAAAGCATCTCTGAAATAACTCAATATTCAAAATCAACAATATTGATTCTAATTTCATCCCACTGCCTTACTCTCAGTCATTATTTTGGGGAGGATCATAATTCAGTATCTTTGCCTGATGCAACAGAACAGAATTTTATAAGAACCTCTGTTGCACACACATTTAATGGGTATTGAAAGGTAGAAAGGTTAAAGAGCAAAGAGGAAGGTCAAGTCAGAAAAGGGAAAGTCCATATTTCATGGAATTACTTGATTTACTTATTACTCTCCTTGAGGTCTGATAGACATCCTGGTATTAACTCCTTCAAATAGATTTATATGCTCTGGAAAGGTTATTTGACCTACCCTTGGAGATCATTTTATATAAGGCCTTCATTGTTTAACAATTTGATTAGCCTTTAAGGTATTAAGAAATGATGAAGAGCAGAAAAAATATGAACCATTACATATGCAGGAATGAGTTAAACTTATGAGTGGAATTGGGGTTTTCCAGGACAGGCGATAATGCTTCAAAAGGTTTCACTTGTTGCTTTATAACTGCTGAATCTCACAATCTTCCAGATTTACCCCTGAGGTGTATCATCTCTAGTAGACCCCAGCCACATATTTCTGAAGGTTTTCCTTTTTGGCATATTAGATTTGTCCTATTACTTTTTTAGTCTGCAGCCAATTTCAGTAGAAAGACCAGGTGTTTCATAGTTGATAGCAAAATCAAATTTTAATGAAATTAGACTGCAGAATAATAGGTATAAAAGCTTTACAAATAGAACACAGTGAATAGATGTTAAACTGAGTACAATATCCCTAATATGCCCTATCAGTCAAAACTAGAAAATCTCCTAAAGAATACCTAATGAAGTGTTGCACCTCTCCCTTTATCTTATTAACAGTTTGTCTTATTTGTTGACTATATTAAACATTTCTCAAGTTTTATTGGATAATATATTCTTGAAATCTTCTTGAGTGGTTTTTAAACAGCTTTACCTAAAAATATAAAAAGGTCAATATTCTGGTCTCAGAAATTGGTGAGACCTCCATATTATCCCCTAGCCCACTCACCTTAAAATCAAGGCTTTGGCTGACATAAAAGTGTATTTTTATACAGTCCTTGCCTCCTCTCCTGCACTCCATAAAAGTGATAAATTTCAGCTTAAAAATTATTTATATTTATGTAGTCTCTATTTTTCTGACATCACATATCCTAGCTACTCTTTTAGAGGCCACATTCAGAGAGTGAGCGCTCAACAGATCTAATTTGTTTTATAGTTCTCAAACTATTTTAGTAAAACCAAAATTATATGTGTGTACGTGATGGTAGGGAATTACTACATGGATAAAACCTCTAGTTTTCTAAGGTGTATCTAAGGGGCATAGCCAAGTTAAAAGCTTTAAAGGTAAGTGAAATAAGGTTTGCAGTTTTTCAAATATGTATTTCTTGCAATATGAAAAGTGGTAGTTTGAAATGTTTTGAGTATATGAGATTGGTGGTTTCAACATTATACTGTCTAGATATAATTTAGGTCAGAGTACCCCATGTCATATACTAATATGAAGGAGTATAAAATACTGAAAGGGCTCCCCAAAGTCTCAACTTCAGGAGGTGTTTGAGCAAGGGATCATTACTCCAATTTTTAGAATCAGAGAGGATACAGTATTCATGATACAAGTTAAGTATCCTTTATTCAAAATAATTGGAACAAGTAGTGTTTTAGAATTTGGAGTTTAACAGACTTGGAAAAGTTTGTATGTTGAGATCCCTAATCCAAAATACTGAAATCTGAAATGCTCCAAAATCCAAACCTTTTCAAATGGCATGTCAGAACACTGGATATCTGGATTAGGTACTATGAGCCTGCACTAAATATGCCTCATCACCACCATCCCAGCCCACAGTGCACATGTACACACAAACACACACACACACACACACACACACACACCCTCTTTGCCTAATTAACTCTGATTCATCTTTCAATTTTCAATTTAAATTGCACTTCTCAGAAAGGACTTGCTCACCATAATGTATATCAACTCCTGCTTATTATTCTTTCTCATAGGTTTTTTTCTTCATATAATTTCATAAGATTTGTATTCACATATAAACAGATACATCTATGTTTTAATATCCATTTTCTACAATGTACTATATGAATATTAACACATGGATGCATCTGTTTCCTTCTCTATACATCACTATACATATATGGTCTGAACCTTACAATCTATTTAAAACAATTCACTAAATATATCACTGCATGGATGACCTGTTTTAGTTCCCATTTTAGTACCTAAAATTCAGGACGTTCACCATGAAATAGTGGAAGTATCATTTTATGGAATAATGACCAAGGGACTTTGGTCATTTAAGGTATTGGTAACTAACTCTCAAACATAAAGAAATACAGGCTTCTATTTTGGAAAAGTTTTCCCCTAAATGATACTGCCAGTTACTGGTGACCAATTCTGTTTCTTCACATGTTGAAGTTTGAACATTAGAGAAACACACCAAGACAAGCATATAAAGCAGGGTTTATTTAAAAAGGGGTAACAGACTTCTCCTGGGAGGGAGAAGGGGACCATAGCTGGTATCCTGGTATCCCAAGAAAGGAGGGTGTTTTTCCTTTTTATATGTCCTAGGCTTTCTTTGTTCTCGTGCTCTCTTCCCCTTATCTCTCTCCTTCCTGAGTAAGTGACTAGGCCCAGGAGATGCTCTGTGGGATGGCCAAAAGGGAGAAACACATGGACGGGGGAAGGGCCAAAGTGGAGTGATAAGGCAGGAAGAGGAGCATAATTTACAACTCCCTGTAGGGAGGGACAATACCTGGGACAGCTTACCTTAGCAACAGGTTGGAGCAGGGGCAGGTTATCTTGATAAGGGTGGAGGAAAGGATCTGAAGGCATTTTAATCCCTCAGGGGGCAGTCTTCAACTTCCAGGACTCACTCAAATTGGCCTCCTTGATCCAACCTGACTCAATTTACCTATCTATACTGACTGCCTGTCTAATTATGGCTTCATAAATATGGATCTATTTATGAAACTGACTAAATACCAACTACACAGTTTACCAATGCTGAAATAAAAGAATCAAGAACAATGTCTTAGAGGCCTCCTCTGCCAATTTGACCAGTTTTGCCTAGTTCACTTATGAACCCCTAGACGTCAAAACAGTTCATATCACTGCTTAAGAGCACAAGAAATATTTGTTAAATTAATAAATATATTGTTCAATAGTGATTTAGCTTAACTAGTAGCTTCACTGCTTTGTGTATTCTTACATTTCCTCTCTTCTTCCAAGAAAAAATCTCCCGATAATATATTTCCTATAATCTATTTGCTGTCTTTATCCTACCTTCCACTACTTCTCAAATAATTTTACCATTTATTGATCATTTAATATGTGACAAGTACTTTACATTCATTAGACCTAATCCTGAAGAAAACAATGTATTATAAGTATTATTAGTTCCACTTTAAAGATGAGACACTATATTCAAGAGTGGTTAAACAACCTGTCCATAATTATAGAGATCATTTATCCAAGCAAGATATCAAATGCAGATGTGTTTTCCTCAAAAGACCATATTACTTTGCTTTTTCATGCTCTCTGCCTTAACTCTCTTTAACTGATCCCTAAATTTACAGAAAAAAAGTTTTCATCATAAAAGCACTAAAGATATTTCCATTATTTACCAAATGTTTAGTACAAACCATTGTTAAGTAATTATTCCTTCTTAATGTGGATATATGAAAAATACTATTATGATTATATGTGGAATAGATTTATCCCCAACAAATAAAATTTTACTTTAATTTAATAGTCCTTCAAATTACATATATTGCTTTAACTCATTCATTCTAGTATTTAATCATTATCAGTGAATATTTCACAACTTAACTTTCATACTGGTATTTAAAGCTAATTTCCTTGAAAACACTTATTTTCTCCACAAAATATAAGAACTAACTACTGTTCTTTATGGTAAATAAATTTTGAGATTACAGGACAGATGTTAAAGCATCTTTCAACTTTCTCTTCTAAAAATTAACCAAAGACCTTTAAAAATTTTCCTTGTAATACCTCAGAAATGCACTGATATAAGCCAAATATATATGTATATATCTGCATGTATGTTATATACTTATATACATATACATTTGGGAGGGAGTACTGGGGATTGAACTCAAGGGCTCTCAACTGAGCCACATCCACACCCCTATTTTGTATTTTATTTAGAGACAGTGTCTCATTGGTTTGCTTAGTGCCTCACTTTTGTTGAGGCTGGCTTTGAAAGTCACCTGCCTCAGACTCCCAAGCCACTGGGATTATAGGCATGTGCCGCTGTGCCTGGTACATATATGTTTTAATATTTTATGTCCTCAATACTATTACTTTTGTATTTTAAACACCTCTCTTAATAAAGGCCTACAAGATACTTAAAAATTAAACATATAAAAACAAAAGTAAACATAAAGAAAAATTTCAATAAAGAAAAGTTTATCCTATGGCTTCCTGTTTAAGACCAAGGAGTTATGTGACTTGGTGAAAGATACTTCTCTTACTCTGTATTTTCTAACCTACAAAGTGGTGGTAGGAAAGTAATAGTAAAGAGCTTTTAAATTTCAAATTTCATTTGAGCTCTAAAAATACATAAATTTCTAATTTATAACAATCACAATATTTTTTCACTATGGTTTGAAAATCACAAAATACATAATTGGAAAATACAATCTTCATCAGAACATATTCCATAATGCTTTTATAAATGTCTCTAAGAAGTTATCATTCATTTCACAATGAATAGATTATAAAAAGATCAAAAAGGAAATGTTTTTTATGTTAGTACAGTTTACAGCTTTAATCACACAGTTTAAGAGAAATCAACAATAACTATCTCATAGTCATCAAAGTATTACGTGTGCAGTGTTGCTTAAATTCAATTCATCTGTTTCCACTTAAACACATTGTGTAGACTCCCTACCTCTAACAAGACATAATTTAGGGCACCAAGCCTCTAATCAACCTATTACCCAGCTCTCTGTCCCTCAATTATTTACTCCAGTGGCAGACAATTTCATTAACCCCCTCCTGTGTAATAATTTGATCTGCCACATGTTCAGGAAAAAAAATGTTTTCTAGATGCAAAATTATGTGGCCACAATAAATGACAAGTGTTTTCTGAAATTCACTGAGAAGATGAACTACGACACCTGACCTATTTGAGCTAACTTTAAAATAATGAGAGTTTCTTTTTGCCCATTTGCATGAGAAGTTTAAAATTCCATTATGTAGTGATATTTAAGGAATTGACACATCAGGGCATCTCATGACATTTGCATTTCAGAAATAGATATGATATATAACACTGTATTGAAGATAATGAGAAATTCATCAAGAACACAGCGTAGAATCCAAACATCCAGTACCTTAGTCTCTGCATTACTGATGTCATCTGAAGAATTCAGCAGTTCTCCCTATAATTGGGTTGGGTCCTTACCAACTGAAGAGTTTAACTGACTCCACAGGGTTGAAAACAATTACTAAGGGCTTTTCAATGTAGGTAGGCATTGGAGGGAAAATTACCTAGTGATTTGGGGCTTAGTAAAGATAGGCCAAACACAGGTCCTCTGTGGAACAGCTGTCACCCACGGAAGAATGCCCTTGTAATCTTACCTAACAACAATAGGGGCTATCATGGGATTTTTCCCAGCTGCACAATCACTAAATGGAGCATATAGACAGATATATTTACAAAGGTGAGGTTCTGGCTGTTTCCATTTCAAAATAAGCCAAATTATAAAATGGTCAAAGAAGTTTTATCAGTGTGTTTAGATCATCTGAAGCTTTGGACATTTAGGCCTCTGAACAATGTATTCAGACAATTCTTTCATTAATTCATTCAATTAGATACCTCTTACAAAAAAGATACTATGGAGAGTGCTGAGGCACAACAGTGAGAAAAGATTACATACGTTCTCCCATAAGTTGCACAAAGTCTAATAAGGAAATAGACATGTAAATAGATTCAATGTAGAGTATACCAATTGAGATGGGGAAATCTTATGGAAATACTTGGGCAGGCAGCCATAAAGATTTCCTGAGAGAGAATAACTTGAACTAAGTCTTAAAAAATTAGTAACATGACAATGTGTAGAGTGAGAAAGTATTATATTCTAAGCAAAGTAACAGCACGTGCAGAGCTCAGGGATAGTAAGAACATTGAACTGAAGGTGACACACAAAAGGCCATAGAGCAGTAGAAGCTAACTTTTAAGAAACAAATTGTGGAACTTAACTATTTTTTTTCTTAACTCCCATTTCTCCTGAAAAATCAAATGAAGAACAATGCTAGCTGAGGAGTCTGGATAATTAAAATGTTTAACACAATAACAATGAAATAGCAGGGAAGACAGAGGAGTGAATATAACTTCAGTACAAGAAATATTGTCTGATATTGTTTATAAGAACTTACAACTGACTGAGGAGCCAGGGTGGATAGCAATGGGCCTGATTCAAGGTTTTTCATGTATATATATGTGTGTTTGTGTGTGTGTGTGTGTGTGTGCATACACGTGCTCATGTTTTTACTGCAATTCCCATGATGTGTTCTTATCAGTGATCTGAATTCACCATGATGATAAAGTGTACTGATCAGACCCAAAACCTCTATCTCTGTCTCTCTCTATTCCTTCTATTCCTCCTCCCTCTCTATTCCTTCTATTCCTCCTCCTCCTCCCTCCTCACCCTTTTTTCTCTGTTCCTCTTATTGCTCATGTTCGAAAAAAATGTTATAAGGTAAAATTATCAGTTTACAAAATGCATCCAAACTCGATAAGACATTATAAACTGAAAATAAGAGATAGCCAGGTGTGGTGGTGCACACCTGTAATCTCAGCAGCTTGGGAGGCTGAGACAGGAGAATTGTGAGTTCAACACCAGCCTCAGCAAAAGCAAGATGCTAAGCAACTCAGTGAGACCCTGTTTCTATATAAAATACAAAATAGGGCTGGGGATGTGGCTAAGTGGTTGAGTTCTAGCCCTTGTACCTGCCCAACCCCCATGGGGAAAAAAAAACAAGACATAATACGAGATAGTAAGGAGAAATGAAAGAAATAAAGTTGGAAAGAAGAGAGAGCTTCAAGCTACCAGAAAAAATCATAATGTCTCATGCAATAAAGTAATGTAGGCCACAATATTGACTTCAAGCTTTCTGCAATGCACCATGAAGAATCATACAGTTACATGATTCACAGCATCTACTTGGCAAGGACAAATCATTGTTTCATAGAAGTACTGCTTGTCCTATCCAAGAAATTGTACACAGTTTATTAAAAGTTCTTCAGAACTGTGGACAAATATATGAAATATCAAATTTCCACTGAATTTGTGACCATCTCAAACTGTTTTCAAAATGTTCGAATTAGGTGATCCTTTCTTTTCATGGTGTGGATTCAGTCTTACTTTATTTACTTCCATGAAGTGAATAAAGTGAATTTACTTCCATGGTGAATTTCTATGAGACCTTTAAGAATTAAAAATTGGTTATCATTATTGCAAAATTCTATTTCACTAGCAACATATGCACAGGCTTTTATGCTTTGGAATACTTTCTCCAAGATAACCTATAACTCACATCACCTAGCAACTATCAGCCTGTTGCATTGTAACTCAAGATTTATTATGTGTGATTATATTGTAGATCAGAAAAGGATTAAATATACTGATGTGGTACTTTTACCTTATCAAGTACTTTTCCCATACAATGGAAAGAAGTTTAAGTTTGTGAATAAGATAGATGTTTGGTGAAACACTTCTGTTGTTGGCTTAAACCATAGTAAATGGCACTTCATCAGTAGCAGGTACCAAAGTGAAGAGAAATGGCTAGATTGTACAGAATTAAGTTTATAAATATATATACACGTATATATATATATATACGTGTATATATGTATATATACGTATATATATATACATATATATGTATATATATATATATCAGAAGTACTTCTTCATTGTGGTAATCACAATGTTTTATAAGCACACCATCTCCACTGAAGACAGTGATTTGTAAAATCAAAATTATTAACCAAATTTCTTTCTCTTTTTTGAGGTTCTATTTGAAGAAAACATTTTGATTCAAAAGTAAAAGGATATCTTCCAACCTACTCCCAACCTCCTATAGGGCAAGCTTCAGGCAAAAATCTGTCACAAATAGATATCCCATATTACATAAGTGTATTTCATTTGTCACCTTTGTTCTGTGCTTCCTGTGGAGGGAAGTTCGTATGGCCAACGAGTCTTCAATCCTAAGTATTTACCTGTGAAAATGAAACTTAGATAATTAAGATGAACACAAAATGAATCATAAACAGGAATAATCATTTATGCCCTCAGCTTTAAAACCGATTATAGCCCTGTGTGGGGACAATGTAGGTGCCTTTCTAACAGGTATTTGAAAAACGAGTTATGAGGAAAATGTGAGAACAGGCACACTGCTGGCTGAAATAACCATAATATCCCCTAAAAGAAGGCTGAACGTGCTTCATTTGGAAGGGCCCCCAAGGGATATTTTCACCCACGGCTTATATAAATTTCCTGACTAGATAACATAGTTTCAATATTCTGAATGTGCCTATTTACCATATTTTAATATACAAAACAACTTCTAAATATCCTTTTGAACAACTGATATATTTCAGTTTCTAAAGAACATTAAAGATTAAATTTTAAAGGTGACTTTTTCCTGTATAGAAAACAAAAGTTACAATGAATAAAGACAAGCACCAATTAAATCCAAAATCATAGTTCTCAAACAAATCCTTCTGATATTTGTTGAAGGTGATGGGTACATTTCCTGTTCAGAATACTAACTATTTATTAATAGTCTAGAGAGGACCATTAATTACGTGGTGGGATTATCTACGATTTTTTTCTTCCATGATCTGCTAAATGTGCCATATCTTTTCTGGTAGCAAGCTACATATTTAGGGATGCAACACTTTTAGTGAACTATTGCCAAGATGTAAGGTGCCGGGCTGGGACTGTAGCTCAGCGGTAGAGTGCCTGCCTCGCATGCGTGAGGCCCTGAGTTCGATCCTCAGCACCACATACCAAGCAGTAAAATAAAGACATTGTGTCCATCTACAACTAAAAAAAAATATTAAAAAAAAGATGTAAGGTGCCTTTCATTCCTGTGACATTACCTAAATTCAAACAAATCTAAGGGGTCCCTGAATTGGCATCTATTGTAAACACCTGAACACCTTGGAGAAAAGTTAGCAGAATGTACCTGGCTGATTACTTTTGCCTCTGTTGATTCTGAATAATAGCAATTTCAAATACTTCTCTTAAACTAGAATTTCTAGCCCTGGCATGAATTATAGATACACTCTCTGTTTTTTAAAAGATGAATAAATTTCCCACTGTGAGTTGTAACCTTTTGACTTATGTTAACAACACTGAGACTGGCTGGCATTAAGTAAACCTGCATACTTGTCTTGTTTCACTATCATTTTGAAAGCAACCAGGTTGTCTAGGGAAAAAGTAGGCAGCAGATGGGCTTTTCAGAAACCTCATGATCTTTCCTTTCATGAGATTTCCCCTTGAGACAAAGGATAAAAAGTAATCCAGAAGAAAAAAAGAGTTGTAGTGAAATAAAACATCCTCTTTCCAGTTAGAATGAGTATATCTTTGTGAAATTGATGCATTGCCAACGAAGTCTCTGCAGGTACTAGGCTTAGCAATGAATCATGTAATGTGGATATTGATTTAGACTCTGATAATTAAATCCAACTTGCTTTCCCTAGTTGACACATCTTTTTTTCCCCTGAAGGCAATCTCTGCTATGATAGAGCGGGATTTAGGCCTCTAGGCAGCAAAATGGTTCCCTTGGTCTAATAACTTATCTAAGTAGTTACTTATATTCCTTTTAATTTGGGACATACCACCTTCTTTCAAAACTCACAAATGCTGTCTCTTGTCCAGCTGAGTGAGTGACTTCTTCCACTTCATCTCACTCCCTTTCCCATGAACAGCTGGGCAATTTCTTTACAATGCCACTAGGAGGCAGCTCATGCATAACAAAGTCTCCACTGAACTGTAGAACAGCTCAGATAGCTTGGGAATTGGTTCAGATATCTTGAGGAAGTACTCTTACAGAACTGCCCAAGGCTCTCTGGAACCACACTAGAGCTTTAAAGCAAGTATTTAAAATATGATTTACCTGGCTGCCCTAAACTTCCTTTTGACTACCCCAAGGTAGGGCACCTTCTTCCACTTTTTCATAAAGTGGCTTTGGGTTAAGGCAATATAGAGTACATAATCCCTACATAGCAGGGTCCTAGCTCAGAGAACCAGGAATCTAACAACTCTATAGTGCTTTTGCATAATTTGCCCCATAGCTTTAAGGAATGAAAAATGTATCTAGGATAAGGTTTGTTGGCACCAGATCACATAGGGTTAAGTGTTTATGAAGATCATGAAAAAGGGGGTTACCAAGTATATAGACTAAATGACACTATCACCACCCATTTGTGAAAGTCAAAACCCTAGAAAGCATCCTTAAAAGTTTTACAATCCATAGCCACAATTCCCCACCAATTCCATTGATTTTACTTTTCAAATAAATCTTGATTCTGTCTACTTCTCTCTGTTTTCACTTCCCGCACCCTAGTAAAAATAACATTATAAGACTATAACAAAGAATTAGTCTCCTAACTCCTCCTCTTGAATCCACACTTGTCCATTAAAATCTATTCCCCACATGGCAGCAAGAGTGATAATTTAGAAATACTAATAATTTAATGACATCTGGTTGCTTTTAGGATAAATACCAAAATCCTTAATCTGGCTTATGGAGGCCCTGAATAACCCTGCTTGGCACTAAAGACTAATGCATAGTTCTCTGCACTCCATCCACACAGAGCTTCTCTTAGTTTTTGTACTCTCCATACTCCTCTGTGTATTAAGGCTTTTGCATGGGCTGTAACTTCCACGTAGATTGCACTCTGCACCTGTCCTCTGCTTCACTGTCTTGATTTCTACTCAGCCTTCAAATTTCTTCTGCAATGCCAAATCGTTGGGGAAGTCTATCTGTAACTCCCCCACCACATAACCCCAAGAAAAGGTCATGTACCCTTTGTATGTATTATTTTTTTTTTCAATATTAAACATCTTTATATGCACTTTCAATGAACAGTATATATATATATATATATTTTTATATATATTTTTATCGACCATCTTTACTATACCCATTCCCCTTTCCTGCCCCCCGCCTCCCCCCAGTCGCGGCGAG
>CM053417.1:51447588-51472553 GCA_028644305.1 Xerus rutilus | reverse complement strand
CTAAGACTTGCTTTATGGCATAGCATATGATCTATTTTGGAGAAGGATCCATGAGCTGCTGAGAAAAACGTATATTTCCTTGTTGATGGATGGAATATTCTATATATATCAGTTAAGTCTAGATCATTGATTGTTCTATTACCTTTGTATGTATTATAACTGCTCCTGGTGTTTGTCCTTGTTGTCAGCTCTGTTTGTAATTATATATTTATGTAATTATTTAAATTGATGTCTATCCCTCTCACGAAGCTGAGGGAATGAGCTATATTTATTCACTATTTTGTGTCCAAAGACTCATAATAATTATTCAATAGGGATATATAAATGAATGAACAGAAATAAATGAATGAACAATAAATACAGATATCTTAAAGTGGGCCACAGGTGTTGTATACTAATCTCCACTGATTTATGAATGAGTAATCTTTTAAATATATGGATGTTATGTACAAACTTCAAATAAGTTCACCAGGAGGAGCTGGGGTTGTGACTCAGCGGTAGAGCACTTGCCTAGCACTGGTGAGACACTGGGTTCAATCCTCAGCACTACATAAAAATAAAAGTATTGTGTCTGCTTACAACTAAAAAATATTTAAAGAAAAAGTTCACCAGGAGCCACAGATTGTTAAAACAAAGACAGAATGAAATCAAGTATTATTGTCATTTATTATTATTATTATTATTTTAAAAAATGAAAGCTGAGAGGAAATAGTTTGTCATATTTAGGTTATGACAAGGGAACAAGGAAATGTTTTTTGTGGAAAATCAAAGCACAAGTAATATATGTTCATGTTTTGGAAAAGTTTTAAATGTTATTTAGAGAGAGCCTAGCCTACCGACAGCTAAATGCCAGTTATGAGCATGTAAGAAAATCACCAAATACAACTATGAATTGTCCTAGAAACAGTAAATGGGGTAATTTGGTCTGAATGCTAATCAAATTGTTATTTGAATTTACTAGAATACTTTTGAACAATAAAAATTAACCAACTACTGAGACAAAAAAGCATTTGTTGAAATTCAAATCACTTTCCTGGTAAAAACACAGTACAAATTAGAAATAAATGGAAATTACCACAATGCAGTAAAGAACATTTATGGAACTCTCATGTATAACATCATACTCAGTGGTAAAAGACTTAAAAGTATTTCTTCTAGGATCAGAAATAAGACAAGGATGCCTTCAACTCAACAAACTACTGGAAGACTTATTCAGACAAATTAGGCAATAAAAAGAAATAAATCAGCTATCCAAATTAGAAAAAGATATATGCCACGGGGTCAAATGGTGATTCCATTTCTAGTATTTAAAATCAGCATGCTACAGTGACACAGCCACATCAATGTTTATAGCAGCACAATTCAAAATAGTTAAGCTACAGAACCAACCTAGATGCCCTTCAACACATGAATGGATAAAGAAAATGTGTATACATTCACACAATGGAATATTACTTAGCCATAAAGAAGAATAAATTTATGGCATTTTCCAGTAAATGGATAGAACTAGAGACTATCATGCTAAGAGAAATAAGCCAGTCTCAGAAAACCAAAGGCTAAGTATTTTCGCTGATCTGTGAAAGCTAAAGCACAATAAAGTGGGGTGGGGTGAGTGAAGAGGAATTCAGTAGACCAAGGGGAATGAAAGTAAGGGAAGGGGATAGGAATAGGAAAGACTGTAGAAGAAATATGACATAAATTTACTGTGTACAATATGAGAATACCTAAGTGAATCACATCATCATGTATATTCATAAGAATGAAGTCTTAATTAGAATAAGATATATTCCATGCTTGTATAATTTTATCAAAGAGGAATCTACTCTATGTATAACTAAGAAAAACCAATAAAATAGTAAAAATTAGAAAAGAAAATGTAGAACTCACTTTGTGCACAGATGGAATGATCTTATATGTAGAAATTCCTAAGGATTTCACAAAATAAATATGTTAAACTTAATAAAAGAATTCACAAATTTGCAGGATAAAAAACAACACAAAAAATCTGTTACATCTCTTCTTGCTGATAGCAATAAATTGTAATACCAAATTAAGAAAACAATTCTATTTATAGTAGCATCAAAAATAATAATCTACTTGCTTGGTGTTGTGATGCATGCCTGTAATCCCAGAGGTTTGGGAGGCTGAAGCAGGAGAATCATGAGTTCAAAGCCAGCCTCAGAATCAGTGAGGCCCTAAGCAACTCAGTGAGACCCTATCTCTAAAACAAGTACAAAATAGGTCTGGGGTTGTTGCTCAGTGGTTGAGTAACCCTGAGTTCAATCCCTGGTACTGCCAAATCTGCCAAATCATCATCATCATCATCATCATCATCATCATCATCATCTACTTAAAATAAGCTTAATCAATGAGGCAAAAGATACATACACTAAGAGGTATAAAACTGCTGGAGAAATTAAAGGAGACACAAATAAATGACAATGCATCTTGTGTTCATTAACTGGAGAACTTAACATTGCTGTGATGTCAATATTTCCCAAAGCAATCTACAGAATCAATGCAATTCATAGCAAAATAACAATAGCATTTTCTGAAAAAATATAAAAATTCACCCTAAAATTCATGTGGAAAATGAAGAGATCCCTAAAAGAAAGAAAAATTGAAAAAAAAAAAAAAAAGAACAGGGGCTAGTTCTTTTGGTTCTTGTGGCTCAGTGGTAGAGCGCTTGCCTAGAACATGTGAGACACTGGGTTTGATTCTCAGCACCATATATAAATAAATGAAAAAAAATTAAGGTCTATCAACAACTAAAAAAAAAAATTTAAAAAAAGAAAAAAAAAAAAAGAACAAAGTTGAAGGTCTCACCCTTCCTGATTTCAAAATTTATCACGAACTGATAGTAATCAAAACAGAGTGATAATGCCATAAATACAGACATATAAACCAAAAGAATAGGGAATCTCAAAAAACACTCTTATGTATATGATCAAATAATATTTGATAAGGGTGGTAGGAACATTCAATGGAGAAAGTACAGTCTCTTCAAATAATGGTACTGTATATCCACATACAAAAAAATAAAATTAGATACTTACCTTAAACAGCAGGGGAAAAAACCCTTAATTCCAAATAAATCCAAGATCTATAAAACTTCTAGAAGAAATCGTAGCAGAAAAGCTTTACAACATTGAATTTGGAGATGGTTTCTTGGATATGACATAAAAAGTACTGTTGCTAATCAGCTTTCTCTTACTATGACAAATAACTGAGATAATCAACTTATAAAGAGAAAAGGGTTATTTTGGCTCTTCATTTTGGTGTTTTCAGTTCAGGATAGATTAGCTCTATTGCTTTTAGGCCTATGGTAAGGCAGTACATCATGGCAGCAGGATATAATAGAGAAAAAGCACTCATCTTATGTCCAGGATATATGTGAAAAGGAGAAAGAAGAAAGGGCTAGGGTCTCACTACCCGCTTCAATGTCATGTATCCAATGACTTGAACATCTCCCACTTGACCCCACCTCTTAAAGTTTCCACTGCCTCCCGAGAGTACCAAGCTGGAGATCAAGGCTAATACAGAAGTCTGTGGAGGATACTCAAGATGCAAACAATAGAAGCACAGACAACAAAAAAAAAAAAAAAAAAAAAAAAAAAAACCAGATAACTTGGAGTCAAACAAACTAAAAAACTTCTGTGAATAAAAAACATAATCAACAGAATAAAAAAAGAAACCTATAAAAATAGGAGAAAATATTTGCAAACCACATGGTATAGCTTGAATGTTTCTTTCAATGCTCATGTGTTAGAAACAATACTCAATGCAACAGCTTTGGGAGGGAGGACTTTAAGAGGTGATTAGGTCCTAAAGGTTTTGCAATTTTTAATGCTATTTTCATGGAAATGAGTTAATGATTGTGGGAGTGGGTTCTGGATATAACGATATACTCAGTCCCCTACCCCCTGGTACTGTCCTTCTACAGGTGATACAACAATAAGTTTCTCACAAAATGCAGCACCCTAGATAGTAAGGCTTCCCAGTCTCCAGAACTGTGAGAAATAAATCTCTGTTCTTTATAAATTATCCAGTCTTGGGTATTCTGGTATTACAGCATGAAAAAACTAAAGCACCATATATCTTATTAGAAGTTAACATCCAGAATATTGAAAGAATTCTTACAACTTAAAAAAACACAAAATGTCTGATTTTAAAATGAATAAACATGTTTCCAACATGATATAAACAAATGGCCAAGAAGCAAATGAAAAGATACTTTCAACATCACTAATCACTAGGTAAATGCATATCAAAATCCCAATGAAATATCACCGCATACTTAGGATGAATCCTAACAACAACAAAAACGTAAATAATAGATGTTGGCAAAGATGTGGAGAAACTGGAACTGTTGGGCATTGTTGGTGGGAATGTAAAATGTTGCAGCCACTGCGGAAAACTACATGTAAACCATCAAAAAAAAAAAAAAAAATACTGGAACTACCATAAAACTAAGCAGTCCTACATCTAGGTATGTATACAAAAGACTTGAAAGCAGGATCCTAAAGAAACATTTGTACATTCATGTTCATAGCAATCCAATTATAATGGCCAAAATGTATAAGCAATCCAAATATCTGTCAACTGATGAATGGATAAATAAATGGTGTTATATACATTCAGTGGGAATATATTATTATTGTATTATTCAGCATTAAAAAGGAAGAAAAATCTGTCACAAGGTTGAACTTTGAAGATATTATGCAAAGTAAAATTAGTCAGTCACAGATAGTATGATTCCACCTACATGAGGTTTCCAAATTAGTCCAATTTCTAGAAACAAAGTAAAATAGTGATTTGACGAGGGTAAGAGTAGAAAAAAATGGAGAGTTGTAGAAAAAGTTCTGGAGATCCACAGCATGGCAATGTAAATGTACTTAAAACAACTGAACTGTAAACTTAAGAATGGTTAAGATGTTCCATGGTATATATCCATTATGTGTGTGTATTACAATTAAAAATTGAACAGACTAATGATGCCTGAAGCCACTTGGTTGAATCTCAAGAACCATGGTTCTACTGCACAAACACTACTCTGAATGAAAGAACTCTTATATAAGAAGCTCATCTACTCTAAATTTTAAAAAATTACAGGGCTTAGAACACACTAGCACAAAACATGCCATTTTGGTATATTGAGTATTTTTTTGTTTGTTTGTTGGACTTAGAAAATTACTAAGCTGTGTTCTACATACAATAAATTTTATCTCTTTTTTTTGTTCTGGTGCTAGAATTGAACTCAGGGCCTCACACATGCTAGACTGCATCAAACTACATCCCAGCCTGAAATCCACCAATTTTAAGTGTACAGTTTGATGATTTTTAATGAAATCATACAATGCAGTGTTAGAACTAAAATCTAGTTTTAGAACATGTCCATTGCCCTACACATTCTTTAATTTCTTTTATCCCTTACTTCTTTGTTCCAGAGTTGGGGATCATCGAACCCAGGGCCTCTCACATGCCAGGCAAGTGCTCTACCACTGAGCTTCACTGCCATTCCCTATTGATTACTATTTTGTAATTTTATTTGTACATTATAATTACATCCAATAGTGGGATTTGTTGTGATATATTTGTACATACACATAATGTAATTTGATCAATTTCATTCCCTAGTATCTTTCTTATCCCTTCTCCCTTCCCTAACCATGATCTCCTTTCAATATTCTACTGGTCTCTCCTCAATTATTATTTTTAAATCAATGCATTATAGTCATATAAAAATAAAAATTGATGGGTGTGGTGGCACACGCCTGTAATCCCAGCTCTTTGGGAGGCTGAGACAGGAGAATCATGAGTTCAAAGCCAGCCTCAGCAATGGCGAGGCACTAAGCAACTCAGTGAGACCCTGTCTCTACATAAAACACAAAATAGGGCTGGGGATGTGGCACAAAATTGAGTACCCCTGAGTTCAATCCTCAGTATCAAAAAAAGAAGTGGAATTCATCCTGGTATATTCACACATGAACATACCATAATTTGGTGAATTTTGTTCCCAGGTATTTTAAGTTGAAGAAAAGTGAAATTTTCCAAAAACAAATTGGAAATTTTTTTTCAATTGGAAAATTGAAATTTTTCAAAATTGAAGCTCTCTCTGACCTTCTACTCTCCCTCTCCTGAAAGCAGGACAAAGATAGTAGAATTCTCTTTGCTTCCTTTCCTCTGGAGTGGGTCACAAGTTCCTTATTCCAGAGAGTCCCTCCCTATATATGAGGAAATTAATGAAGACACAGAGATGGACAAGAATCTGAACAGAGTCCTTTCTAGTATTCCTCGCAGTTTATTACCATTCGATCATACTCTTTTGTCCTCCAGTCATATTTCTGTATGACTATCCATAAAAATAGATATTTTCCCAGCACTTAGGGAGGCTGAGACATGAGAATTGCGAGTTCAAAGCCAGCCTCAGCAATGGCGAAGCGCTAAGCAACTCAGTGAGACCCTGTCTCTACATAAAACACAAAATAGCGCTGGGGATGTGCTCAGGGGTCGAGTGCCCCTGGGTTCAATCTCCAGTACCAAAAAAAAAGAAAATAGATATTTTCCTGTTCCTTTGGGTCTTCACTTCTAATGGCTCTCATACCATGTAAAACTTGTTGTTTTAGTAAGGTTTTTTTTACTGCTATGACTAAAAGACCCAATAGAACAACTGTAGTGGAGGAAAAATTCAAGGGCTCACAGTTTCAGTTTCAGAGGTCTTAGTCCATGGACAGCAGGTTCCATTCCTCAGTGTTTATGAGTCAGAACATCATAGAGGAAGAGTGTGGTGGAAGGAAGCAGCTCACATGATGATCAGAGAGGAGGGAGGGAGGGAGGGAGAAAGAGAGAAAAAGAGAGAAAGAGAGAGAGAGAGACTCCGCTAGCCAGATACAAAATATATAACCCAAAGGTATGCCCCCAATGCCCACCTCCTCCAGCCACACCCTACCTACTTTCAGTTACCACCCAGTTAATCCTGTCAGGGGATTAATTCACTGATTGGGTTAAGGCTATCATAACATATTCATTTCTCCTCTAAACCTTCTTGCACTGTCTCACACATAAGCTTTTGTGGGACATCTCTCATATATAAGTTTATGTGCTTTTCTTTTGTTAATCTTTTGTTATTGTTATAGGAATCTCAAACACAAACCTTGTGACGAGTGACAAAAATATTTTACTTCTCTCCTACAAAACTAAAAACCATATTTAGGATTAGAGGATAAAGGGTTAGGGTTATGGGAAAGAAATGACTGGGGAGAACCCTAGAGAAATTTATAGGGTCATTGTAACATTCTAGATTTTGATAGTGGTTGGTTTATGTAGATATTACATTTTGTCATAATTCCTTTCAGGCACTATACGCCAAGTGTGTGTATTTCACTATCCAAATTTTGTCTCATAAAAGAGAAGATAAAATATTGAACTTTATTAAATTATGCATATTCTTTGGAGAAAGGTGTACTGATCACTGCAGTTTACTATAATACAGAAGATTTTGGGGACATACAGTGGAAAGAATAGATGTTCAGATATGATAAAGCAAATACAGAAAATGTATGAATAGTAGAGTATAGGAAGCCAATGTGTAGATACCCACTGTATAACACTTTGATTTTTTTCTCTATGCTTGAAATATTTGTTAATGAAATGTTGGAAAAATGGTCACCATATCTTGAGGGCTACCTATAGGTACCTTATACAGACCTCAATCACAGTACTTATCAAATGTTATGAGTTTTAGTTGTTTTACCTTGTTAATTCTTCCACTCTACTGGAACTCCACTGAGGAATGACAATTTGTTTGTGGAGACCAGGCTGCTTTCTTCTCTGAGTTACTCCATGATATATAGAACAGCGTTCTCAGGCTGTGCCTAAATTGTTTTTTAATCCATTCTGTAAAGCAGTCGTCTGCCATAAACTGCTTCTTTTTGAGTATAAGTGCTGAGGTGGAATGAATCCACAACTTGTTTGCACCAGTTAACCACCACCATCTGCCTGGCACAACCATAAGATATAAAATGATAAATAATCATGCTAGCCAAGCACAGCAGCACATGCCTGTAATCCCAGCACTTTGGGAGGCTGAGACAGGAGAATCATGAGTTCAAAGCCAGGATCAGCAAGGGTAAGGCACTAAGCAACTCAGTGAGACCCTGTCTCTACATAAAACCCAAAATAGGGCTGGGGATAGGCTCAGTGGTCAAGTACACCTGAGTTCAATCCCTGGTACCAAAAAAATAAAATACAAATAAATAATCATGCTAATAAGAATTACTACCTGTAAACTTATGAAATTAATCAGAAGCACATGGATGCATGAGCATATCAAACTCATATCAGAAAAATCAAGCCTATAAGCTTATCGAACACAGTAGACCACCAAATGAAGCAACCCCTCACTAGAGAACCATTAAAGGAAGAGAACCCTAAGACTGGACAAAGCAGAACCTTGACCCCTTGCCTGGTCACTTGTTCACAAACTTTGCCTAGGAAAATCACCACAGTGAAGAACCCCTGAACCTCCGAATCTGTTCTCAGGCTTTATCAGTTTCTGATAAAGTAAACAGTGCAGTTTCTCCTGCCTGTGATGACCACAGAAGTCCCACTCCAAGCTGACAGACATCTCAAGTTGACACTCCATGCTGACAGTGAGCAGCTGCCACGGTCTGGAACTTGCCCTAGAATAAGTTCCTGTGCTTTGACAGCTCTGCACCCCGAGCAAGTTCTTCAGCTGGTTTATAATGTTATCTGACCACCTACAGTGACTCTTTGCATTCATATCTGCTCTCTGCCTTTGCTCTCAGTTCAGCCTTCTGAACCCCTGTGACTGCCCTAACCTTTTCTTAGCCTTTCCATGATATATCTGTATTTATGTTTTATATAATATATATATATTTGTGTAAACTGTTATGTATGACTTAAGTGTAATAGATTGGAATTAAAAAAAAAAAAACCTGTGTTTTCCCAGCTAATGACTACCAGGTGATACACAAGTATTCCATGAACTTCCATTGATGAAAATGGTGTATTCTGTGAATTTATTGTTATTCAATAAATTCTGACATTGTGGAAAAACGCAAATATGTTTTGTCTATGTTAATGTCATGGCATACTCACTGTAGTGTCTTCTTTCTGTATTTCTGATACCAAACACACTATCACATAGTAGATATTTTTCAACTGTTGAAATAAGTAAATACTCAAGAGAAGTGATCAGTACCCTAACATGTATCCATTCAATTGAGAAACATTGCCTTGGTTTCTATAGCTGTCATTCCCAGAATGCTTACTACATGCCAAGTACCATGTTTCATATTTTATGCACATTACCTCACTTAAGGTTTAAAACAAATTATATTTTATGAGTTATTACTTATATCTTAAGAGTAAAATAACTTATATTCTGGAAGTTATATAATTTACCCAAGATCCGAGAGCCAGTAAGTGGTGGGATTCAGATTTCACTGATAAGTAAATTCAAAATCCATGTTTCTAACCCACTTTAAACACCATATTACTGTTAGGCAATAATTTATGTTTTCTGCTTTCTTAGTGCACGATGATAGGCACTGGAGAAGCCAAGATGAATAAAATATAAAATAAAATAAAGTAAAATAAGATAAAATAAAATAAAAACTGGCCAATGAACAAAGAGGGAGACATAAAATGCATAAAAATCTTTCTTCAGGGCTTGGGGTGTAGCTCAGTGTTAAAGCACTTGCCTATTATGTATGAGACCCTGGGTTCCACCCCCAGCACTGCCAAGAATATATAAAAAAATTAGAAGTTTCTTGAAAGATTAAGGGAGGTGTGTAGGAAGGAATGAATCATGTGTTCCCTCCACCTCCTACTCCCCCCTCCACACACACACACACACACCACGTGTACTTCCCAACTAACTGCTTTCAACAGCCAGAAAAATCAAAGAAAAAATAGCCTTTTCCCTTCTAGCTGTTCTGGAGCACTTGGGACAGGCACTTGAGTGCATTCTTTTGTAAATGATTGCTTTGCCTCAGGAGAGAGATTAATTGGTTTCCATGGTCAGCCACCTCCTTAGAGAAAAATCTGTCAAGAGCTGAGAATAGAGAAAGCCAAACCCTGTGTGTGTGTCTTTTTTTAAGCAGTATTGAGTATTCTGGATGAAAAATTCTGTGCGCATTTGTGACAAACTTCTTATTCAGCTTATCCTTCACAAAAAAGGATTTCAAAATTGGAATCCTGGCTGTTACATTTTAAAGTATCTAAAGGGATAGCATTCTCTGATTATATTAACTTGTATCTTATGATAAATTATAATAATTACAATAGCTAGAATTGAGCATTTACTATGGGCCAGGACATATACTACAGGCTTACATGATTCAGTAATATAATTTTCACAACTTTCTGAAGAAGGTATAATTATTATTAATGGTATCTAACAAATGAAAATGTGTGATGTCAGTGAAGTAAACGGACTTTCCTAATATCACAGGGGAAGTGGTTGAATCCACAGTCTACCCAGTTCTGAATGACTGCAGAGTCCACGTGTTTAATTTTTCAGTAACTTAGATTTAACAGACATATATAGAATATTCCATCCATCAATGAGTAAATATACTTTTTTCTCAGCAGTACATGGATCCTTCTCCAAAATAGACCATACGATATGACACAAAGCAAGTCTTAGCAAATACAAAAAAAAAAAAAAGAGAGAGATACTACCCTGCATTCTATCTGACCAGAATGGAATAAAATTAGAAATCAATGACAGATTAAAATATAGAAACCACTCCAATACCTGGAGACTAAATAATACATTATCGAATGATGTATAGATAATAGAAGACATCAGGGAGGAGATAAAAAGTTCTTAGAGGTAAATGAAAACTCCAATAGAACATATCAAAATCTCTGGGACACTATGAAGGCAGTGCTAAGAGGAAACTTCATTGCACTAAGCTCATTCATTAAAAGAAGAAAAAGTCAACAAATAAATGACTTGACACTACATCTCAAAGCCCTACAAAAAGAGGAACAAAATAACACCAAAAGAAGTAGAAGACGGAACATAATTAAAATCAGGGCTGAAATCAATGAAATTGAAACAAAAGTAATAATTCAATAAATTTACAAAACAAAAAGCTGGTTCTTTGAAAAAATAAATAAAATTGGCAAACCCTTAACCTCTCTAACAAAAAGAAGGAGCGAGAAAACCCAAATTACTAAAATTTGTGATGAAAAAGGAAATATCATGACAGACACTACTGAAATACAGAGGATAATCAGAAACTATTTTGACAATTTATACTCCAGTAATCTTTCTACAATACAAGAAATTGATCCTGGGCACATTGGCATATGCCTGTAATCCTGTTGACTCAGGAAGCTGAGGCAGAAGGATCACAAGTTCAAAGCCAGCCTCAGCAATTTAACAAGGCACTAAGCAACTCAGTGAGACACTGTCTCTAAATGAAATACAAAAATGGGCTGGGCATGTGGCTCAGTAGTTGAGTGCCCCTGGGTTCAATACCTAATATAAAAAAGTAGAAATTGATTCACTTTCATCCTACAAGAGAGAACAAAGCAGAGAGTTATACTAACAGAACATCCAATAATAACACACAAAATTGGAGAAAATACTTCAAAGTCATAATACTGACAATGTACTTTTACCATCATATTTAAGAATTCTTGTAATTCAAAAATAAAATGGCAAGTAATTCAAGTAAAACATTATTAAAGTATCTAAATAATGTCTTCCAAAAAATCATGAATAAGCATGTGAAAAACTGCTCAACATCATTAGTCATCAAGGAAATTCAAATCAAAAGCAAAATGAGATATTACTGTAACAGTGGTCCACATTATGCTTTGAATATAACTCTAGCTGCTCTGCCACTTCAATTTATTTTTAAAATAGACATGTTTCTTTCTCTCATGCTCCTCCCTAATCTAGAAGAAACAGGATTACCTTTCTTCCCCATCCTAGGGAGAGTTATCTATCCCTGAGTACACACCCACCTTCCTAGGAAGCAAGTAATCCAGACTTCTGGGATGGTACCAGAAGATCTCAGAAATGACTGTCTCCCAAATGAACAAATGAATTACAACTTCAGACAGAGAATATATGGAATGTAGCCTTTGAATCACCTCTTTAAAAGTCCCTTTCCTGCTGATGGGCAGAATCAGTCTCTGTGACAGGAGTCCCCAGTGTTTCTCCTTTCCTAGCAAAGCAATAAACCTTCTTTTTCTTTTGTCTCAAAATTGTGTCCTAGTTATAGGATTGGCATAAAGACAAGGACTGAGCTTTTGGCAACATTACTTCACATCCTCTAGGATGGCTAGAATTAAGACAGATAACAATAAGTATTGGGAAGGATATGAAGAAAATTAATCCCTCGTATATTGCTGACAAGATTGTAAAATGATGAAGTTGCTTTGAAAAATGTTTGGTACTTCTACAAAATGTTAAACATAAATTACTGTATGACACAGCAACTCTAAAAGCATATATCTGAGATGAAAGAAAGGAATAATATATATATTCAAAAACTTGTTCAAGAATTTTCTTAGTAGCATTTTTTTTGTACTACTGAGCCACATCCCCAGTCCTATTTTGTGTTTTTTTATATAGAGACAGGGCCTCGCTGGGCTGCTTAGCACCTCACTGTTGCGGAGGCTGGCTTTGAACTCGCAATTCTCCTGTCTCAGCCTCCCAAAGTGCTGGGATTATAGGCGTGCGCTACCATGCCCGGCTCTTAGTAGCATTTTTTAAAAATTTTTAGTTGTATATGGACACAATGTCTTTATTTTATTGCTTTCTATGTGGTGCTGAGGATCAAACCCAGGGCCTCACGCATGCGAGGCAAGCACTCTACCGCTGAGCTACAATCCCAGCCCAGCATTTTTAATAATGGACAAAAAGTGGAAAGAATCTTAGTGTCCATCAATTGACAAATGGATAAATAACATGTGGATATGTGGTATAACATACAAAGAAATACTATCTGAAAGTAAAACTAAATCAAAGTACTGATGAATGCTACATTGTAGATTAAATTTGAAAACGTTATGCCAACTTCAGGAAGCCAGTGACAAAGAGTAAGACTTATATAATATTTATAATAATATGCTCAGAATGGGTAAATCAACCCCATGACAGGGGTTGGTGAGTGATTGCTAAGGGGTATAGAGCTCTTTTTGTGGTAGTAAAATGTTCTAAAATTAGATCTGGATGATAGGTGCACAATCTCTTAAATGTATTCAAAAACACTAAATTGTACACTTTAAATGAGTGAATTTTATGGTATGTAAAATACATCTCAAAGTGGTAGTGTAAAAGAAAATAGAAGAATATAAATGAAAAACCTTAAAGTTTTCTGTAATTCTTATTTTCATTGGTCAGTTAATATTTAAATATATCAGACCTGAGCTCATTTTTTAAAAATCTCATACTGTCATATTTAGTTGTTTTGTCTTTTAAAATAATGGACATATTAGTAAAGAGAATGCTAAGATGCTAAGTTTAAAAAAAAGAAAAATTGTAGTTACAAAAATAATTATTGTTCATATATTGCAGAAATGTAAACAGGACACATCATCAATTAAACAAGTATATTTTAATTTGTATTTTAATGCAGTTGACTGAAAATGAACAATATTTGAAAGTTATGCTATAAAGAATGTATATATACCCTTTGGAAATTATAGCCCTTAAAATTAAAATTTTTCCTGTAAGAAGAGTCTGTTTTCTATATCTATGGTATACTACAGCCTTAATTAAAACAGACTAAATAGTAGAAGTTCTCCTCTTCCCTACCCCCTCTTTTTGCCTAATTTTCCTCCTTTTTCTTCACAGTCATTGTCATTTATGGAGTGCTGTCTATGTGCCACACACTATCTTAAGTGATTTAACAACAGCATCTCATCATCTCATTCTACATCATCTCCATGAGGTATAGACCATTATTATCACCGTTTTATGGATGAGGTGTGATTCACCTCAATGCCCAAGTTCACACAGCTAATAAGCAATGAAATTAAGAATTAATCCTAAGCCAACTGACTTCAAAATAATAAATGTTTGTAGTCATTGCCTTGTCTGTATGAGGAAGCAATGCTTTTTGAAAAAGTTACTAGTTCTTTGGTCATTACAAATATCTACACTAAATATTTCATATGTGGGAACATAATTTGATCAAATTTATTCAAGTTCATTCACTCGTACAGGTCCAGAAAAATCTTTGTTACATCTTGCACTTAGCCCTTTTGCTTCACTTTTACTAATATGTACTATTTGTCCACATGCATAATCTTTCTGTCTCTGACACATCAAAGCACATCCTTTCCTTTCTTCAGCTCGAACCTCAAAACAAAAACAAAAACAAACCTCCAAAAAGATTTTGTTAGTTAAATATATCATAGCATTCTTCTAGCACTTCCCACAGAAAGCATCTACTCTGGCAATGGATTTATTAAATACCACAGTGGTTAGGAAACTGGGCTCTACAGCCAAATCACCTGTATTTAAATTCTGATTCTAAAATTTAATATCTTTGCTTTTTTGGAGTGAGTTACTTAAAACTCTGTCCCTTGGTTCTCTCTTCTGTAAAATGTGTATAAAGGTATCATGTACTTCATTGGACTGGTTGTGGTAATTATGAAATAAGTGACTCATACAAAGCATGAAAGAAAATGCCTGGTATACTGTAAGACCTCGTTATGTTTTAGCTGTTATTAACTTATTTTAAAAAGATTTTGTCACCCTATGTTCTGCATCTTTCCACTCTATTGAGCTTCAATTTTTTAGCCTTCCCAGGAACCATGCAACCAAGTGTACATGTAGCCGCAACTGAAGGAGAACAAAGGATAGGATTGCCTCTCTCTTTTTTCAGGTAAGTACACTGGGAATATTCACTCGTGCTTGATGAAGATGCTGACCACAAAGATTTCCATGAAGCCAAAGTATTGACTTATACCTGTTGCTACAGAGAAAAATAATGTTGGATTCTTTGATAAGCACAGGGCATTAAATGATAATAAAAATGACAGCGATGACTCACAACATTAAGACTAAAAGAATTTCTTCCCAAGTTTTCTCTTGGCTCTTATAATTTTCCTGTTTTGAGGTAACTGAGCCTCACTTGATTCTAGAATAAAATATACTTCAAAGTACCATTCCCTCTCCCACACTTAGAAAAATTATCTAGTATAGACTGATGATCCTTCCTATACTTTTGATAAATTCCCTAGTCAGCAGAAGTAATGTTAATGAAACATGAAGAGTCAACATTAATTAGAGTTAATGAAAAATTAAAACTCTCTTCTAATTACTATGTATATTTGACATTTTGCCCTCACTGAAATATACAAGAAAACTAATTAATGAGTTTAATACTGTACTTTTCTTTTTCTATATTCTTGAAATGGTTCTGGCACAGATAGTAAACAAGTCTAAATTGAACATTCTCTTGAGGGCGGTTTCCAGTATGGGATCCCTGCTTGGGACATATCCATTCCTAACTAAATAATACCCATTGAGGGGTGTTGTTGCATATGTATGGTAGGCTATCTATGGTCTAGAACTTCACTGTGTCTATATACTGAAGATAAATTATTTTCTATCTTCTCCACAATTACAATATCTTTTCCTCCATTCCATTTACAGTCTAGTATTCAAGATAGTAAATGAGACAGATTTTCTCTACTTTTTATTTTAAGTGTAGAATATGAATACTGGAATGATTTCTGTCATGATAATTAAAGGAATTCCACTTTAATCCCACTGAGTTTACAAAGATTAAATTATCTACCAGTAGGTTAAGGAGTCTATTACCATGTTTCTATTATAAAGAGAGTTATGAATATATTCAGGTAATCCAAAAATAATTCCCTAAATAAAATCCAAACATATATTCCCTTTGTACCAGCCCTCACTTAACACATATCATGCTTATTTAGAGGACAAAAAGTACACTTAACCAATAAATAGCTATCATCTTATCTATTATCTTTGTTATCTTTTTCTTCTGATACACCTTAAATTCATTTGTATTCTCATCACCAATGATTTTTTTTCCTGACCTTTTGTTTATAGTGTTGTTCATTTGCATTTGTTCCTGATTGCCCTGGTCACATCTGATTTTATATACTAATCTTCTTATTTTTCTTTCATGGTTTCTTGTGTCGAATAAAAACAAATCCAGACTTATATAAGATGATTTTTTTCAAAAATATTATTATAATAGGAAGAAAACTCTGGCCTCTGAATCTGCAAGTGTATACAAATCAAATAAGAAAGGGCTTTCCTGTTATAGGAAAATATAAATAGAGTTAGAGGACTTTTTAAGGGGAAATTAGTCAAATAAATGAGCATGAGAGAAAGCAGACAGCAAGATAAGGGTGATCTGAAAGGAAATGATTCTCACTGTGATCATCCCATTTCAATACTCATGATGCACTGTGTTTTAGTCAGGGTTCAAGTTCAAAAGCAGTTTGTTGGCAAAATTGCTTCTTGCTCTGGGGAAGTCAGTCTGTGTTCTACAGAGGTCATCAAAAATTAGAGAAGCTCCACACACGTTATAGAGAATAATCTGCTTTACTCAAATTATTTCCTTTTAGATGTTAATCTCATCCAAAAAAACACATTTTCACAGAAACATCCACAATATTTGATGAAACATCTGGGTACAGTGACCCAGGCAAGTTGACACATAAATTATGCTTCATACAATGTTATGGGGAAATGTTCTGCATTATATTTCTTTTTCTGACCTGGGGCAAGCCAAAGTTCAAGGGCCTGTGTGGAGGAGACATACCTTATTAAAATTTAAGATAGGGCTGGGATTGTAGCTCAGCGGTAGAGCGCTTGCCTCGCATGCATGAGGCCCTGGGTTCGATCCTCGGCACCACATACAAAGCAATGAAATAAAGACATTGTGTCCATCTATAACTAAAAAAATATTAAAAAAAAAATTTAAGACAAAGCAGAGGGTTAAAAATACACAAAAAAATCAAGGACTTCATCACTTGTTCTTTTTAAAACTTATGTTTCCCTTTATTGGTCAAATTCATTGCAAACTAAGTAAGTACTTGAAAAGACTGTGTTTTCTATCATAATTAGCAGGACTCACATTTTTTAGCTTCATTTTCTGACATTACGTGAGATATGAGCACTGGAAGAGCTCACTGAGCAATTACTTTGAAGGGAAGGTATTTTGGCAGGTTTGAAAAAGAAATTAAAACACAAAACAGATATTTTGAAAATTCAATTTAAGAAGGAGGCTCAAAGAGCTTTGAAGTCCCATAAATTAGCAGTGACATTAGATAACATATTTCATTTAAGGATCACAACTTCTTATTCATTCAACAAATTATGTTGACTGTGAGCCTACACCGTGCAAAGCAGTAGCAACTCACAAAAGAATGAACAGAATGGAAACACTTAAACATAGTAGAGGTTACAGTGCAGTAGGGAGACAGATATGAATCAAATGCTAATACATCTCCACGTCATTTGGGTGTTACAAAAAACTAAGTTGTTAACTTTGGCCTATATTGATCTAAGTATGCATATAAAGGTATGATACCTGTTGAATACTGCTTATCAGAAATGCTGGGGAACAAAATTGTTTTGGGTTTGGGATTTTTCAGATTTTGCAATATACATAATGAGATATCTTAGGGATGGGATCCAAGTCTAAACATGAATTTCATGTGTTTTATATATACCTTATACCCATAGCCTAAAAATAATTTTATACAATATTTTAGTGAGCCTGTATTGTGACAATGCATCATATGAATTCTGCTACCAATATTTTATGCTTGTAGTATCATGCTGGCACTCAAAATGTTTCAGATTTTGCAGCATTTTTGGCTTTTATGTTTTTGGATTAAGATTGTATGACCTATATGCTTACAAAATATATGTCACCTAGTGTTTTATATTACAAATCTGCCGAAGTATCAATATAATTTCTAGCTGTGAATTACAAAAACTATTCACATGGATAGAAGGGAAAAAAACTTATAAAAAAGTTAAACTTTCTTTTAATTAAATCATTTTTCATATCTTTCATCAAAGAGATTCCCCTTGCCTAGAACTTCTTTCCCAGCTGTGTCTACCTGGCACATTGTACTTATTTTTTAACACATAATTCAACTGTCACATTCTCTGAGAAGATTTCCTTGATTCCTGCTTAGGAAGCTAATTATTCTCTAATCTCTCTTCCAAAGAATTTTGCATGAAAAGCCTTTTATTTCTTTTTCTTTTAGATTTTATTTATTTGTTTTTATGTAATCTTTCCCATCAAACTATAAGCTGCTTGAGAATAGTAACCATATATTTTTAGGCTTTGCAATGTAAGTTCTAGCATAGCACTTGTATTTTGAATGAATGAATAAATGAATCAGCATTTCCTGCAACTGAAATGCATGTTGCTTGGATGCTTGCAATGTTTATCAGTCAAAATTACCTAGATTATAATACAGAGGTACAGGCTTACAACAACAAAGCCTTATTTATCTCTCATACTACAGTTCCATCATGAATCTGTGAAGAGGATCTTCTCACCATAATCACTAAGGAACTAAAATTTCCAGAGCAGTCAATATCTTGGATTTTGCTAGTCACTACTTCAGAATAAAAAGAAATAGAGTTATACGTAATTAAATGATTTGGCAAAGAAGGGAGACTTGATACAACCACTCACAATCCATTGGCAAGGCTGTTCTTCTAGCCTCACTCAATCTTTATGGGCCAAGAAAACTTCAATCTTACCATTTTCTTGGAAGAAAAGTGTCATAAATACTCAGTAAGTAGCACTAGTGACTGCTTTACTAGCCAACCAGTAATAAACTATTTCTTGGATTCAGGAAGCATCTTCTACATCACTGCAAAACATACATTTAAAAGTCATAAGAGAAAGTATGGACAGTGAAAAAGTATGTGATACTAGCCGGGTGTGGTGGCTCATACCTGTAATCTCATCACTTTGGGAGGCTGAGACAGGAGACTTGCCAGTTCAAAGCCAGCCTCGGCAATGGCGAGGCGCTTAGCAACTCAGTGAGACCCTGTCTCTACATAAAACACAAAATAGGGCTGGGGATGTGGCTCAGTGGTTGAGTGCCCCTGAGTTCAATCCCCAGTACCAAAAAAAAAAAAGAAAGAAAAAGAAAAAGTATGGGATACTATATTCCAATTCAACCTAAAAACACTGTTTGTAAAGTAACCATAAAGTAACATGCTAATATTTTCATTCTTAAAATCTCTTGCTTTTTACTCCAGTTCATGTCAACGGGCAGCGGGAGACTAACTTTGCTGAAGTTTGCAAGTATCATCAGTAAAAATTCTAAAAATATTGTGGGAGTATCACAAAAAAAGAACAAAACATTAATACTATATTTTGAAACTGCACTAACAAGTAGTTAATCCAATTATCTTTTCATCAAACACACATTTCACTTCTCCAATCATTTAGGACTTCATTTTCACAATGTAGTGTTGGAGTCTAACCTCCTTATACAGAACTGTTGACAGGGTAGGAAGAGTTAATAGATGAGATAATAGAAACAAAATCCTAAAGAACACAATGTCTACATCTTCTCCCAAATAAGTGCTACCATAGCAACTAATGGAAAAAATGAGAGAGAAAACATCTCTCAAAATATTTAACAAATATGACCATACTATAAGAGAGTATGATACAGAATATAGAGACCTAATCATGGTTCTAGAAGACCTGATTTTGTCTCACTCCCTATGATTACCAGCTGTAAAATTTTAAAACATTCTCTAACTTCTTTAAGCCTCTTCTATGAACTTAATATATTAATACTTCTATCTCCTTTTTACTTCTGCCTTAATCATTTGAGATAATGTACATGAAGGCTCTTTTAAAACTAACATATACATTTTATTTTCTCATATGAGTTATGTAAGTAGCATCCCTCCAAAATACTTGGGTCACTAGGTATTAAGTTTTTTAACTCTTAGCCAGGCATGATAGTGCATGCCTGTAATCTAAGTGGCTCGGGAAGCTGACAGGAGGATCACGAGTTCAGAGCCAGCTTCAGCAACAGCGAAGCTGTTCATTGAGACCCTGTCTCTAAATAAAATACAAAATAGGGATGGGGATGTGGCTCAGTGGCCATGTGCCTCTGAATTCAATCCCTGGTAACTGTTCCCCCCCCCAAAAAATTAACTCTCCTTAAGGTTTAAGATGAAAGAATATTTTTGATAAGTTATTTAAAATCAGAAATCAATGAATAAAACAATTTTGTATGAAAATATATTGTTGTATACATAATATTAGTCAATTGTCAAAACCCAGAGAAATTTAAAGCACAGAATATGCTTTAATATATGCAAAATTTAAAATACCATATAGGAAATCAACAAATCCCAGGATGAAATGTAGAATATGACAAAACAATTTAAATGTATTAGCAAATATATGAAACAACCTCACTGAGAGAGGTGCGGAGTAATGTGTTGACCTCACTCAGGAAGTTTATCAATGAGTAGAGACTATAAAGTTAAAACAAAAAGTCAGCATTGCACACTAGTTGGTAAACATGTTTTCATCAACAGTAGGCATTACCAATTCTGAAATCATTATGTGTATGCTAGGATTGCACACACACATGAGTAAACAGTATATAGTGCAAGTCATATTCCTCACTGTTGGAGTAGAATGTTCTAAATAAGCCAAAATGAATCATAGGACCCTGGAATAGATAGAAACATCAATACAAATTTATATTTAGCTTAATAGAGTCACTGATCGATGAATATAAAAATAATTACATATGCATGTAATTACATGGGTTAGTATAACTAGATAAATTTTTAAGCTCTGTCCACAAATAAGGCCTAGAAACAATGACATCCCAGTAGCAGTGAGCACACCTGGTAACCAGATATTGATAGCTAATGCCATTTTTCAGTAAAACAAAAATTTCCCTAAGGTTCCTTAGAGAACTGACTGTTTCTAAGACTGGCAAAGGGAATATAAAGATGAGCTGATAGCATCTGAAAGTGCTGTCAAGAACGGGAGTACTCAAAAAATAGAATAAAAAATGGGCTTTCTGTCACTGTGCCAAAATAACTGAGATAATCAATTTGAAAGAGTGCACTTTTATTTTATCTTATGGTTTCAGTGGCATCAGTCTACATTGTGTTGTCTCCATTGCTTTGGGCCCCTGGCGAGGCAGAACTCACCCTATGGAAGCCAGGAAGAAAAGAGAGCAAAAAAGAAAGGAGCCAGGGACAAACTATATTCTTCAAAGCTATGCCCCCAGTAACTTGCTTCCTCCAACTAGCCTAAACTTCCTAGAGTTTCCAGAACCTACTAATAATGCCATCAACCAAGGACTAAGTCTTCAACACATGAGCTTTTGAAGGACATTTCAGATCCAAACCTTAACATGAAAACCAATGCAGTAGGATTTGTGGCCAAAACTTGAACAATTTGAACAACAAAATAAAAAATAGTTGAACTATAACCCCAAATACAAAATAAAATCCATGAAGCCATACTGATATAAATGATAAAATGAATACTTGAAGAAGTAGAGACTTTAATAAGAGTGCATACAAATAATTTCATAAGTTCTGAAAAATTTATCATAGCAGTGTAAAATGTTCATAATAGAAAGAACTAGGTACAGGATACATGGGGACCCTTTGTACCATTGTTTGTAAAATTAAAACATTTATATATTTTTAAGCAAATAATACAGATTCAAGGTTCTTCATCCTATGAGATATATATTTATAAGTAGTGTTTTTTTAATTTATATTCGTCATCTTTTTTTCTCCATAGAATTTTTCTTGGTTCTTTTTTATACATAACATTAGGAATCATTTTGACATAATTATGAAAGCATGGAACACAATTTTCTGTCATTCAGTTCCCAACATGTCCACTTTGCCTAGTTTTCCTCCCTACTCTACTAGTAGAGTAGGGAGGAAAATCCGGCTACTCTACTAATCTTTCCGCTATTTACTTTTAGTTTTCTTTAGCAAGAAGAAAAAACATGTCCTCATATGTTATGTTCATTGTCATCAATATTAGCAACTGAATGAAGGATCATTTAGGGGAAAAAAGATGACTTTGTTCAGGGCTTTAATTGGTAATGAATCAATACCATTGTACTGCTTCCTCTACCTTTTTCTAGCTCCTATACTTATCTTTAGTCATAATGGAAATATACACTTGAGTTTGAAATTCTCCATTTTAAAAATTATCTGGAAAAGGGGCTTTGTTCTAGGATAATAGTGGCTAATATATATCTGATATGTATTGCCAGGAATCTTACATAAATTGTTACATTGTTTTAATCTTCCCCTTGAGGCTATGATGTGAGTGCTATTACTATCACCATTGTAGAGAAGAAGAAAATTAAGCCCCAGGAAAGTGCCCCTGCCCAGAGATGCCAGATTTTAATCCATGAAATTTGTAAATATTATCTTTTATAGAAATAGGATCTTTGTAGATGTGATTAGGGTCTCAAAGATCTTGAGAAGTGGAGATTACTCTGTATTAGCAAGGTGGACTCTACATCCATTTACAAGAGCCTTTGTAAGAAAGACGCAGAGAGATTTAAAACAGACACAGGAGAAGACTATGTGATCACAGAGACAGAGATTTGAGTTACAGAGTCACAAGCCATGGAATGCTGGCTGTTATCAGAAGAAGAGTCAAAAGATGAGTTCTCCCCTAGGGACTTCATAAAGGAACAGAGTTTCAACAACAACTTGATTTAAGCTCAGTGGCACTGATTTGGGATTTCTAGTTTCCAGAACCATGACAGAATAAATTTATTGTTTTAAGCCACTCAGTTTTTGGCTGTTCATTACAAGAGCCCTAGGAAACTTATACAAGGGCCTGTGCCAAAATTCATATGGTGACTAGGTTGTAGAACAGGTTCCTCAACCAGGATTTCCACAACCAGAGCCTACATGTTTACCCACAGTACTATACTTTTTATTTTCATATCTAAAAGCATAATATGTAAACTGGTAAACCACTTGACTCATAGAAAATTTAGAGACCATGTGATGATATTCCTAATCTCAGAGGCTACATCATACTCACATTGTTTAACAGTCATTTTATTTTCAAAGTACAAAGAAAATAGATTGTCAAGATAAAAAGCCTCTCTGAAAATTGCCAGATGAAATAAATCTATTACAATTATAGGTACAAAAGAGAAGTCGTTCTTCTCTCCTGAATTTTGGTGAATGAAGCACACGAATTCAAAATTCCAATTTATACCCTATTAGAAATCCAGACTTGAAATTATAATTTTGATATTATACATCACATTTGCTCCCAATAAAATGCAGCTAATGTTTGAATATTTTGTTTATTTCAAAAGAATAGTTAATTGAATATAAGTGTTGGTAGGCTCACTCTCATGAGTTTATATAAACAAAATGAAAAATAGCAAATGGCCCAGAGGACTTTTTGAAACTGTTGTATGTGAAATACTAAAATCCTGTTGCTATAATAATTTTCACTGTTAATCATTGCCACCTTATCATTACATATTATTTTCTAAATTTTACAGACTTTTTATGCATGGTTTAAGTGATAGTTCCCTCCAAAATTCATGTTGAAATTTAATTGCCATTCTAACAGTTTTAAGAGTTTGGGATATTTAAGAGTTGATTATGCTAATAGATCTCCTCCCTCAAAGGTGCCCTTAATACTGTATACAAAGGAATGTTGTTCCCCTTTCACATCTTTGCCCTTCCACTATCCTCCTTTTGAGGACAATGTTCTTCCTCTCTGGATAACAGAGCAGGAAGTCCCTTTCCAGATACTGATACTTTGATCATGGACTTCTCAGTCTCCAAATGTATGAGAAAATAAATTTATGTTCTTTATAAATTACCCAATCTCAAGTAGGATGTGCTAGCAGAAAAAAATGGACTTAAAAACATACATTACTGTATTTGATCCATAAACTATCTTTCTAGGTAAGCAGTGTAGATAATACATTTTTCTCCATCTTTCAGATATATATACATGTTATAGATAATGTTACACTAATCAAATTTAAGCAAACTACCCAGGTCACATGGGTATAAAATTGGAACTGTACCCAGGCACAGTGGCACACGCCTATAATCCAAGCAGCTCAGGAGGCGAGGCAAGAAGATTACAATTTCAAAGGCAGCCTCAGCAAAAGCAAGGCACTAAGCAACTCAGTAAGATAGCGTCTTTAGATAAAATATAAAATAGGGCTGGGGATGTAGCTCAGTTGTTGAGTGCCTCTGAGCTCAATCCCCCATACCCACTCCCCCGCAAAAATAAACTGGGACTGTAACTCAGGTGTTCTAAATTCTAAACCAGTTTTTTTTTTACAATTACAATGGAAACAGTAACATCCTTAAAACACTGACTAGCCAAACTTGATTCATTATAACCCTTATTAACCACATTTTCATTTTGTTGTACCCTGCTTTCAGAAGGAAGAGGTATGATGATAACTAGCACATATGAAGATATAAAATACATTACAATAATACTGGGATGTAAAAGTTATATGTTCTGACTAAATGCCTTAGAAATGTTTATTTACAGGTACAGTCATGTCTACATGATTTTTGTTATTAATGATGGTCAATGGCCCTGGCAACATTCTTAATTATCAAGAATCAATTACCTTCACTGTACTCCTATTACTGAGGCAGAAAAGTAGACAAACAAAACTAAAATATGTTTAAACTGTTTTCACCAGTAAGGAAAAAAAATGTTTAAATAAGTATAGAGAAATAGAGAAACACTAGACGCGACATGGGGGAGGTGGGGGGCAGGAAAGGGGAATGGGTATAGTAAAGATGGTTGATAAAAATATATATAAAAATATATATATTTATATATATATACTGTTCATTGAAAGTGCATATAAAGATGTTTAATATGAAGAATGTAATCTGCTTATAATTTTGTGCAAAGTTAGAAAAA
>CM053417.1:51354932-51447488 GCA_028644305.1 Xerus rutilus | reverse complement strand
TCTATTTGCCTCAACAAATGTTTTCAGTGAATAGTGTGTACAGCTTCTGATAATTTGTTTTTTTCTGTTATGTTTGCCAACATGTTTTAAAATGCAACTTTTGGGAAAAAAATAAAATAATAAAAAAAATAAAATAAAAAAAAAATACTTATTTAAGCAAAAGCTTTGCTAACCTCAATGCACATCCCCAAGAATTTTAATATATTAAAAAGAATTTTTCTTGGTACTAGACAAGAGAACCCAGGGGTGCTTTACTATGGAACTATATTCCCAGCCCTATTTCTTTTTAATTTGGGACAAGATCTCACTAAGTTGTTGAGGGCCTTGCTGAATTGCTGAGGCTGGCTTTGAACTTGTGATCCTCCTGCCTCAGCCTTCCAAGCCACTGGGATTATAAGTATGCACCACCACAGCTGGTAATATATTGAAAATTTACTATTATACTTTCCTAGAGTATTCTAAATTCATCAAAATCTTATTTGCAAATGACTGCTAATTTCTTTAAAGAAGAATCTATAATCTCTGAATATATCCACTTTCTGAGATGATGAGGATTAGGATTTCAACAAATAAATTTTTAGAGGGATGCGATTCAACCCATAATGGCCTTCAAACTTTTAAATAAAATAAAATTAAGTAACAAGATTCAAAATGTATTTGAATATACTTGGTTTATTATGAGCTGAGGTCTTAGATATTTGCCTTATAGTCATGAATTATTAGCACTAATTAAAATTTAAAATTATTTATTCCAAGGGAAAATTATTCCTCAAGTGGAAAATATGCCATAATATGACATAATATGTTGATGGACTGGGATAATTATTTATGGGTGACAGAATCTCTAGTAATGTACTAACATCTTTTGATTTTTATTTTTCAGGAAACTTCTGCCATTTGGTAGTATAACACCAGCATTGTTGTAAGTTGATGTCAAGAGTCAAATCTATGGGGAAACTAAGTTGAAAACCTACTAACTATACTCCATTCTGGATCCTCTAAATATCTGATACATTCACATTGGCATTATTGCTGTATCTCTGAAGCAAACACTACTCCATATGTAGATGATCATTTTTCTATATGGTGATTACGGCTAAGGATCTTAGGTGCCCTGTGGCATAGAATGTATTCATTATGAAAAAATACCATAATTATATTTCTATTCCAACTAGTACTACACCTCTCTTTGTTACACATATTTTAAACTTTTGGTTTGAAATAAATTTAGATTAATGAAAGTGTTGCAAAACCAGTCTATAATGTTCCTATGTAGCCTACACCCAGCTTCCTACATTATCATCTTACATAATCTTAATACAATTATCTAAACCAGGAAATTAATACAAAATCAACAATATTGACTAAGCTACAGTCTTTTTGTACATTTCATCAATTTTTCCCACTAATATAATTTATCTGTTTCAGAATGTAATCCAAAGTCCCATAGTGAATTTAGTTTTCATATTTCCTTGGTATTCTCATCTCGCACAGTTCCTCCATCTTTCTTTTTCATGACCTTGAATCTTTCAAAGAATACTAACCATTTATTTTGAAAAATGTTTCCCATTGTAGATTTGTCTGCTTTTTCACTGATTCAATTCCGATTATGCATCTTGTATGAGAATATAACTTAAGTGAGTCTGTGCCATGTTCAATGTACCTTTCCAGTCATCACTATATTTCATCACAAGTGCTAATAACTATGATCTTTTGGTTAAGTGCTTACTATTTGCCAGGCACTAGAATAAATGTGTTGCATGGATTATATTTTTTAGTCCTCACAACTCTGCATATTGCACACTATTATTATCCACAGCTCATATTTAAAGAAACTATGCTTTCTAGGGGTTAAATAATTTGCTCAAGTATACAGTTTGTAAGTGTTGGGGGCAGAATTTGAAACTGAGTGATCTACTTCTTGAGCTTCTACTCTGAATTCCTATGCATACTGCCTTCCTACCCAGCAAAGGTGAGTTTGTCCATATTTAAAGTTCTTATCATTTGGTCCCTGTTGGTATTTCTCCTCAGTTCTTCACTATATTGACCACTGAGAGTCAATCATGATTTATGATATCTGAAACTCATCCCCTCTCAATTCCAAGGGGCATTAATAGGTTGCAATTGGATTGTGAGATTGTTTCATAACAGATTCTGAGGTGAATCCAAACATTCATTTATATACATTTGTGTATTCCAATTCAAAGCATCCCTGAATTCATGTCTATGTGTGTGTGCATGTATACATACATACAGTCATGCATATCACAATGACATTTTAGTCATCAATAAAAAGCATAAATGAGGGCTGGGATTGTAGCTCAGCGGTAGAGCGCTTGCCCCGCATGTGTGGGGCCCTGGGTTCGATCCTCAGCACCACATACAAAGCAATAAAAAAAAATAAAGACATTGTGTCCATCTACAACTAAAAAAATTTTTTTTAAAAAAAGCATAAATGATGTAGTCCCATAAGATTATAATGGAACTAAACAATGCTATGTCATAATGATGTCATGACTGCTATAACATTGTAATTTAATGCACTATTCACATAGTTATGTTGATACTGATATAAATAAAGCCATTAGCTAAGTTTGGTGGCACACATCTGTAACCCCAGCACTTTGGGAGGCTGAGACAGGAGAATGGTGAGTTCAAAGCCAGCCTCAACAATGGCGAGGCACTAAGCAACTCAGTGAGACCCTGTCTCTACATAAAACACAAAAAAATAGGGCTGAGAATGTTGCTCAGTGGTCGAGTACCCCTGAGTTCAATCCTCAGTACAAACATAAATAAATAAGTAAATAAATAACCCCATTATTATTATTGTATACAGCATACACATTAGGTGTAGTATATGCATAAAACTTAAAATGATAATAAATGGCTATGTTATTGATTTATGTATTCATTACACTATAGTTTTATAATTATTTTATAAAATAGGTTTATTATTAAAACAGTATACTGTGTTATGCCAGCAGCAGCCACATACATCTGTGTATAGCACATCTCTTGATTGCATCAAAGGGTCACAGAGAATGACTGATTTATATCATCTAGGTTTATGTAGATCCATTATGTGATGTTCACATGATGAAATTAACTAATGACACATTCTAAAACCATGTCCCTGTTGTTAAGCAACAGGTATTGTAAGTTTGTGTGTGTATGCATTCCCACACAATTCCAAAGGACAGTTCAAGAAAATGTCAGATGCTGACTGTAGAACCTATGTTCTTATTCATTGAGAAATATAAGGTACATTTTACATTATCTTAATGTTAAGGTGTCTAGCCAGGATCTATGTTTGAATAAAAGGCTGACCTACTTCAGCACCTGGGCTGAGAAGGATATACTTGAAAACAAGAATAGAGATATTTTTTAGGGTATAGATATTTTCTAAAACAAAGATGAAATGTCAATCAAAACCCTTGAATGTTACACCATAGAGTTGGATGTAGTGATTTTATCTTGTAAATTTTATAAAAATAGATATTTTTATTATTCAAGAGAGTTACAGAAAATGGTCTAATCAGAACTCACTGAATATTTAATTTTAGGCAATAATTTCTCCTTAATACTAGTTTCCTATGGCACTTGTAACAAAACAGAAAAATTATTGCCTTAAAATAGCACAAATTTATTATTTTTCAGTTCTTAGAGGTCAGAATAAAACCTTAGTTAAAGTCAAGTGTGGGAGCACTCCCCATACCTTCAATCCTTCCCTTCCCTCTTTTCCCATGCCCAGCAGAGCATGCCTCATTGGTCGTAACCTCGGGCTATGATTGGTCCGAGGACCCTATATAAGCCTCTGTACTTCCTGGATTAAATGGGTTCTGTGTCTCCCTCCGGCAGAGCATTCTTACCTACCCATGGAGTCTGGGTGGAGTAACTCCGTGGACCATCACCCCAAACCTCATCCCATGAGACCCCACTTCATCTTCCCTGAAGACCCTTTTTTGTCTCCCGGGACCCCAAAGCCTTGTCCTGTGAGACCCTATTCCGTCTTCCCTGAAGACCTCTTTTCATCTCTCAGGACTCCAACTCGTGGAGGAGACCCATGAGGCACGACTTCAAACAATAGTCAAGATGTTCACAGGCATTTCTATCCAGCAGTTCAAGCAATCTATCTCCTTAGCTTTTGTACATCTGGAAGCTACCCATTGTCTTTGGCTCATGTCTTTCTACAATCTCCATAGCTCATATTTGCATTCTGACCTCTCTTTTTATCCTTTTATCTCTTCTGATACCTCTACCTCCCTATCTGATCTTCTGGGATTACTTATGATGCCTCCAGGACCTACCTTGATAGTCTAGAATAGTATCTCCATCTCAAGGCCCTTAACCTAATCACATCTGCAAAACCTCTTTTGTCAACTAGGGTAACAAAATAACAAATTATGGCGATTAGAATTTTGACACTTTGAGGGAATTATTATTCTGCCTTTCACATATTCCAGCAATTAGCAGCTACCCCCAACAGTATATAATGAGAGAGGAGTGATTGGATTTAATGAACCACATGAGGTTACTGTCTTCTAGGAAACAACACAAGATATTTATCAAGTTAAGATTTTTTCCTCTGAACAAAAGGCATGTTGTATTCCAGTAAATTTCCTGAGCATACTCTAAATTAGTCTGAATTTTTAAAAAGGCCAAGACTCAATTACTAGCTCTATGGCATTCTAAGTACATTAACCAACCTCCCCTGTGAGAAAAACTGAATGTGACGGATAATTTATTTATTTTTAAATATATTTTATCTCTTAAAGGAGCATACAGGAAGTAAGGAATACCATATCTTAAAATATCTTCAACACAGTTATCAAATAAATATATGCTTAAAGCCATATGAAATATGAACACAATGTGAAAAGATTAATAAATCACATAGAATAAAAGAATCTATGAATTAGATTGATCTTAAAAATAAAACAGCCAAATCAGATCTGCAAACAATTTAAAAATTGCAACAAAAAACAATTAGGTTAAACATATTTAATTAAATAAATGAAAAGGATGAAAAAATATGAAAAACCAAAAAACAAGAAAAAGACAAGGACATTTGAAAAATTTAACTTTAAAATGAAAAATATCAAAGAAGAATTTCCAGTAACAGCATACCACATTATCTCATTTAACCTTCTTGCTGAACTACACATATTAAATATTCTGGGAAATTATATTCTAAACCAGTTTTTAAATGTTAAATATAAAGAGATAATGTAGAGACTTCCAGTTCTGGACAAAATTATTTAGGCCCAATTGTACTTGCTTATCCCCATTTAAGTACAACTCATAACTGTACATATACGACAATTGTGGAAAAACAAAGAGGCATTGGCTAGGAACCTTAGGACTTAAGCAATGGCACAATAAAAGGTTTTCTAGGTTCTCTTTTAATCTTTCATATATCCTGCAATCCAGAACACAATCAGGTTCAGATAAAAATAAGCCTTTCAAAAAAATTTGCTCTCTCTAACCAAAGGAATGTGAAAGAAACAGCACAACAAGAAAGAAATATTTCTGACTTGATAATAACTGCTCTACTTCAGTCAAACACCATTCATTACCCCTTTCTCTTGTCTGGTAGACAAAACCAACAAGAAATTTGGGACTGTACTGTCCCAAGTAGTAAAAGAGTCCACCCAAGAAAGTGCTTTTTTCCACCAATGAGCAGTGTAGTAGAGACAAGGCAGGAAATCTAGGCTAAATGCCCCTCACCTGGTGGTAGCAAATGACCCAAGGTGGCATTTTCGAACCCTCAATAGCAATGACAGTGGATAGGGAGAAAGAGGCAATAGCAGGATTTTGTCTACCCTACCAATAGTGCTATGTGGCCTGAGGAGGACCTCCCCTCCCCTACTGGATGAAGCAGGGAGTTTGGTATCACAAATCCCACATGGCAATAATAATAGCCAGGAGAGGTGCTTTTTGTCTCCCACAGAAGTAGCATCTACAGAGACAAAGTGGGGTGTCTGGTTTAGAGACCCTCATAAGGTAGCAGCAGGGAACACAGAAAGGTATTTTCCTCTTCCACTGACAACATCAGTAAGGCTACGAGGAAAGTCTAGAATCTACTCCCCTAACAGTAGCAATTAACCCAAGGCTTTATTTCTGTGTTGGTATATTATAGCAAGAGATCAAGTAGAAGGTCTGGAGGGGCACCCAATAATATCAAATGGTGCTTATCTTTCCACTGAATAGAGAGTAAAAGAAGGATATCAGAGAGAAGGAAATGAGAGATCAGAGATATCAGAGAGAAGGAAATGAATCTTCATAGGAAGTCCTGGGATGAACCCGGAGTGACTCACATCTGAAAATAACTAGTATCTAAAGGTCTTAAAACTGAGCTATAACAGAAAATCACCCTACTTTTCAGAATGCCTTTCAAGTGGTACACAAACAAAGCAGATGAGAAACCACTGCAAGAGTTCTGGATATGAAATTTTCATCAGAAACAGTCCTAAAAAGTATGCCAGGACTTACACACTAAAATAGGGTAAGTCTCTGGAAAAAACTGAAGATTCATATAGACTCTGAAGTCCCATATAATAACATGTAAGATGTCAAGAATGCAATTGAAAATTACTCATTATATCAAAAACAGGACAAAATGTCTGGAAAAAAACAACCAATAAAGGCATGAAATCATAAAAATATTTTCATGATCAATTATAATTATTCTTTGAACAGTGAGGAAATAGAAAATCTTGGCAAATAAATAGGAGATATCAAAAAGAGCCAAGTAGAATTTGTGCAATTAACAAATACATTAGCTAAAATACAAATGCACTCCATGAGCCCAATAGTAGATTAAATATGAAAGAGAAAAGAATCAGTGAGTTTGAACATAAAGCAACGATGTGTCTAATATGAACAACACATAGGAGATAGACCGAAAAAATGAAAAAAAATAGGATTCAATGGGACAATTACAAATGATTCTGCCATTATTATCACAGAACAAGAGGAGAGAGTGGAACTAATAGAATATTCAAAGAAATAATGGCTAAAAATCTCCACATGATGAAATGCATAAACCTAAATAGCCAAGAAGCTCTATAAACCCTGAAAAGGATATACTCTATCTAAAGAAACTCTTGTCAAGACATTATTAATCAAACTTCTCAAAATTAAATACAAAAATATCTTGAAAGCAACATTACTTACAGGTGAATAATGAAATGAATAAAATAAATTACCCATCTATAACTAGGGAGTGCAGAGGAAGTGGCATGTATTCTTCAAATGTTGAAGGAAGTGTCATCTAAGAATCCTAAATCAAGCAAAATATCCTTCAGATATTACAGAAAATGAAAAAATGGTTTTAAACTCAAAGAAAAACTACAATAATTTATCACCAGCAAGCACATCCATCCAGAATGTCTAAGGAAAGTTATCAAAAATGAAAAGAGGGGCTGGGGTTATAGCTCAGTGGTAGAGTGCTTGCTTAGCAAGTGTGAGGCACTGGGTTCAATCCTCAGCACCACATAAAAATAAATAAATAAAATAAAGGTATTGTGGTCCATCTACAACTAAAAAAAATTTTAAAATTGAAAAGAAAAAACAAAACAAAATGAAAATATGAGGCTTGAAACTTTAGAAGGAAGATATAATAACTGCATTGGCAAATATATGTGTAAATATAATAAACTGTCCTCATAAGTTTTCGAAAACATGGTTAATTTAATGGTTGAAGAAAAATGTATAATGCAATCTGATGTTGTATTTTGTTGTCTGCATAAGAAATATTTTTAAAAAATATATTTAATAAGCAAAGCAAACATATAAAGAAATATACTGTAAAACATTATACATAAAGATGGAATGTTAAAATATTTTCCAATTACTCACAGAAAAATAGGAATAGAGAAACTGAAGAATGAATAAAAGAGGAAAACAAGTGTAAAATATATAGTACAATTATAAGAGGTGAATCTTTAGAACTGACAGAATAAAGGTGTAACGGTTTGGATATAAGATGTACTCCAAAGGCTCCTGTGTTAATGCAAAAATATATGAAGGTGAAATGACTAGATTAGGGTATTTGTAACCTAATTGGTCCATCCTAGGTTGAATGGACCAATTGCATGATAACTGTAGGCAAGTGGCATGTGGCTGAAGTAGATGGGTCATCGGGTTGTGTCCTAGAAGGGTTCATTTTCTCTGTGGCTCCTTCCTTTCATTCTCTCTGCTTTCAGACCACCATATCCTGAGCTGCTTTTCTCTACCACATTCTTCCACCATGATGTTCTGCTTCATCTAGGGCCCAGAGCAATGCAGTCAGCCAACTATAGATTAAAACTCTGAAACTATAAGCCCAAGTAAACTTTCCCTCCTCTAAACTGTTCTTGTCATGTGTTTTATTCACAGCAATGAAAACCTGACTAATGCAGAAGGGCTTGGTGACTTAACTGTCTCTCTAAACACTATAAATCCATGAAAAACAACTAAAATAAACCATTTCAGAACTCTAGCAATCATAGTGTAGCAAAGCCACACTACAACCTGAACAAATTGTGTATTAAAAAGAAACTATTGAACTGAGTAAGACAGTAGAGTATGTAACATTTTTACTTTCAGCCTACTCCCTTTCACCCTGTCTCCCCAGTTCAGTTGTGCCCCAGTTCAGTGATTCAGTAGCCAAAACTGAATAGCAGTTCAGAAAATGGAGATCTCTAAATGCTTTTGGAGCTTTGTTAGAGTACAGCCCCCAGAGATAATAATTTTTCTGAAGTTTCAGCTCCCTCAGGAAACTCTGTTCTCAGAGTATGGTGGCTATTTTACTCACAGTTCCGCTTAATGAGAAAAAAAAACCATGCTATTTCTAACTTTGTGCACTACCAAAAAAATAAAAACACACACTGCTGGCAACATCTCTGCTGCCTAAGACTGTGATTTCAGTTCAGGCAAATAAGTGCCTGAATGAGAATTGAAAAGTAAACCTAGAGAACTAGATGACCCCAGGAAAATCTCAAAAATATTCCTAGGGATTTAAAAAGCTGTATGCATGCATGAATCTATGTACATGGCCAGGGAAGGACAAGGCACAAGTCATTTACCTCTAACTGACCTTGTCACCCTATATAACAGAAGATGAAAAATAAAGCCTTTTTGTAAACTGCCTGAAGTGAGAAAAAAAGCCTTCTAACAAAGATCCTCTTGGCAAAGGGTAGAAGTAATTTTGGCAAGGTATTTAAGAAAATCTTCTGACCAATCACTGGCTGACCATTAAATTTGTAATGACCCAGGTGTGACTACTAGGAATCCATGCTTAAAATAAAAACAGGAACTAAAAAATAAAGTAAAAGTAATCCAAGAAGCCATGCACTAAAAGAATAAAGATTTTTGAAGAAGTGGCTGTAGCTCAGTGGCAGAGCGCATTCCTAGCACTTGTGAGGCACTAGGTTCAATCTTTATCACCACATAAAAATAAAGAAATAACATAAAGAAATGCTGTCCATGTACAACTATAATTTTTTTTAAAAAAAGAATTTTGAGAAGTATTCCAGAAAAGTGCTAAATAAATAACCGTGAACAAAGAACAATATCACAACAAAGCCAGCAACAATATCAAAAATCTTGAGGCATAGGAATATGATAGGGGAGATAACATACAAAATAAAATGTCCAGTTCTGACTTTAAAAATTAGAAGACAAGCAAAGAAACAAAATATGCCATAGACTGGAGGGGGAAAGCAATAAAAAACAAGTGACCCTGAGAGTTGACAAGATTATGAGCTTAGTAGACAAAGATGTTGACTATTATAAAATATCTTCAAAAACTATGCTTAAGCTGGGCGCGGTGGCTCACACTTCTAATCCCAGCACTTTGGGAGGCTGAGACAGGAGAATCGCGAGTTCAAAGCCACTAAGCAACTCAGTGAAACTCTGTCTCTACATAAAACACAAAATTGGGCTGAGGATATGGCTCAGTGGTTGAGTACCCCTGAGTTCAATCCCTGGTACAAAAAAAAATATGCTTAAACAATTAAATGAGAAAAATATTTCCTCAGAGTATATCAATAAAGAGTCAGAAATTATTAAGAAATCAAGTAGAAAGTCAGGTGTTGAATTATTGGCAATTAGGGAAATGTAAATCAAAAGCACACTGAGATTTCATCTCATGCCAGTCAGAATGGCAGTCATCGAGAATACACATATACACATAATAATAAATGCTGGAGAGCATTTGGGGGAAAAGGAACACTTTTACATGGTTGGTGGGATTGTAAATTCATGCAACCACTATGGAAATCATTATGGATTTTCCTTGAAAGATTAGGCATGAAACCACCATATATCCCAGCTATATAACTCCTTGGTCATTTATTCTCAAGGATTAAAGTCAGCATACTATGATACAAGATACCCATTTTTATAGCCACACAATTCACAATAGCCAAACTATTGAACCAGCCCACATATTCATCAATGTATGAGTGGATAAAGAAAATGTAGTATATGTACACAATGGAGTTTTATTCAGCCATAAAGAAAAATGTATTGTCATTTGTAGGAAAATGGATGGAAATTGAGAACATTATGTTACCTGAAATAAGCCACACTCAAAAGTTCATGGGTAATATGTTTTCTGTCATATGTAGAAGCTAGAGATGAAAAAGGTAAAGAAAGTTGGGGGCAGGCAGGGATCTCATGAAAATCAAAGGGAGATCAGTAGAGAAAAGCCACCAACAAGTGAAAGGTAGGAAGGTAGTTGTTGGTACTGGAGAGTGTTATTAACCAAATTATATTGTTATATTGTGTGCATGTACGAATATGTAACAACAAATACCATCATTATGTACAACTATAATGCACCAATAAAAATGTGGAAAGACAAATTTTCAGGAATTGAGAAAGACAATAACAAATTTTAAAAAATCATCAGAGGAACCCAATCTGAATGAGGAACCCAGATCTGAATGGCAGAATAATGAATCTGCAAACATGAAGATAAGTCAATAGAAATTTTCCAGTTGGATGAACAAAAAGAATAAAAATGAATGAAGAAATATAGAGCATCATTAGAAATCATAAACAACAGAATACAATGGGATGATATTTGAAAGTGTTAAAAGAAAATTATTTTAAGTCAGGAATTCTATAAAATCTCCATTAAAGGACCTGTATGCAGGCCAGAACTTGCAGACAGAGTAGCTAGAGCTGCCCAGACACCAAGCAGATGCCTGCACCCTAGTAGGATAGATTCATGTTCTGGCCTGTGTCACCACCAGATGCGGCATGGGCTTGCGTGCACCCTTGGTACTATACGAGTCCTTGCAGCTCTGAGATATGGGTTTGATGCAGCTTAGCATCAATCTTGGTGGCCAAGGGACTGCTTTCACTAATATAAGCCCCACCTTGGGCAGCATAGCCTGTGGCGAGACCCCATTTGCAGCGGGTATTTTAGGGTAGTAAGCACAAGACTTTGCCTAGGAACTCAGTGTCAGGCTGATGAAACGTAACATTGGACTGATCCAAAGAGCCCACACACTCAGGCCAGTGCTCATAGGCAGGACCTATGAAACAGCCCTGGTGTCAGGCATGGACACGTGGCCCCAGCCTATCAGATGTGTATTCTGGCAACTATCACCTATGGCTGGTTGTAGTGATCTTAGACTGTGAGTATACCTCAGCAGCAGGCAGTCCACAGCAGTATGGGCCTTGGTCCTATTCAGTGCTGTGCTGGTCTTGGTGGACTTTGTGCTGAGGGTGTGATACAACATTGCAGGGTATGTGTCCACAAGTATGGTAGAAGAGAACGGGACTGTTCCCTTCATGGTAATTCAGCCCAGAGCCAGGCTGAATCCTACAGTTCCTGACCACAGGCCAGTAACTGTTTTCAAGGCATTTGGGCCTACCCTGGTCCCAAAGAGAGAGAGGCTGGTGGGAATGGATTAGTCTTTCTAGGTAATCTATGGCTCATTCTCAACAATGTATTAAATTGTGGATTTGGTACAAACCTAGGCTTGAATCTCCCTCTAATGTTGAAACTAACAACACACCAAGAACAGTATTGTAGAAAAACCTGTCTTAAGGCCCTATCTGGTGTTGAAATTGTGGAAGCAACTATAGGATCAGAGAAAAAAAGTAGCTTCTTGGAATTTCTGGGAAGACAGGAAAAAACAAAGCCAGATTATGAAGACTGTAATAGTTACCTAAATCTTCAATGTGTAGATGATGTTGCAAACCAACAAACTGTATTTTAGTGAGGTAAAAGAGAATGGTGTTCTTTTAGGGGAAAAAAAAGGGGGAATACAAAAGAAGCCCAATTAATTCCACATTTGTCCTCAGCTGTGTAAGCACCTGAAAGCTCTTCATGAAAATCAAGAAATCCCCTTTCATGTTCCAATTCATGTTTGGAATACTTTAAAAACCTTGATATGTATCTTCAAACCCAAAGTCATCTTCAAGTGTTTTGAGATTTTATATCATCATTTTATGTATCTGGTGGATCAGTCAAAAGAAAATTGAATAAATAAGTATAAATAAAGTTGAAATGATTAGAGCTATTCAAGAATAATGATAGTGAGCACTTGCTGTTTTAAATATCAATAGATAAAAAATATTTTGGTAGATTCAATATGTGAACATCATGACATCATCTTCCTGAGATTATTTTCTTTTATGGGCCTGAATACTAATATTATCTCTTTTATAGGCTTGGGAAGATTGAGGCTGAGAAAAGCAAAATTTAGTTCATTCAAAGTTAGTGAGCTTTATTATATATGATAGTTAAAGAACCTCACTTTGGGCTGTTGAAGTTGAGTTTTATTCTTCTACCATAGATGATCTTTTTTGTGGGGTAATAAAATGTTTCTAAAACTCACTCTGGTGACAATTGCACACATTTGTATATATTATATACCTAAAGCCACTGAAATATTTTAAATGAGTGCATTGAATAGCATATAAATTATATCTCAATAAGGCTGCTAGAATTAAATTACAATTTTAAAATAACAACTAATCAGTTGAAGACATATATATTGGTTTCATTTTTGCTGTTGTAATAAATGATTATACTAAAATCTTCATACTCAAATACATCAGATACTATTTTACAGTTCTGACTAGCAGAAATCAGATGTCAATCTCTCTAGGCTAAAATCAGGATACCAACAAGGCTCTGCACCTTTTAAAGTATGTAGGAGAGAATTTATTTCCTTGCTAGAAACAGCCTGTACTGTTGGCTTATATCTGCTTCCTCTGTCTTCAAAGCCAGAAATCTCATCATTCCAACCTCTGTTTCTCTCATCACATTTCCTTCTCTGACTCCTCATCTTTCTATATATAATGCATCAAGTTAATGAATACATTTACACACATACTACAATCTGATATAATCTTCCATCTCAACATCCTTAACCTAATCATATATACAAAGACCCTTTTACCGTGTAGATTAACATGTCCACAAGTCCAAATGTTCAGGATTAGGACGTGGACATTTTTTTAGTGCAGGGTACCATTTTGCCTATCATATCCTCTAAATGTACCCCTAGTTTATTAAATGTTAACCTTATATATAGGGATTTCAGATGTTAGCCAATTGATTATTAAAAATCATCTTCAAAAGGAGGAAAGAAGATGCTTTGGTTTGTTTTGGAGCAATTGATATTGAAACAATCTTTTTGACAAAAACAAAAATCCCAGATGTCTATCAGGGCCTATCCTCTTTTTTTTGGTTGAACTCAGGGGCATTCAATCACTGAGCCACATCCCCAGCCCTATTTTGTGTTTTATGTAGAGACATAAAACTCACTGAGTTGCTTAGCACCTCGTCATTGCTGAGGCTGGCTTTGAACTCGTGATTCTCCTGTCTCAGCCTCCCTAAGTGCTGGGATTATAGGCTTGCACCACCGTGCACGGCTGCCTATCCTCTTTTGACAGTAAAACTATATTTTAAGTATGACCAAACATTATGACAGCATCTCAAAAACATGGGGACAAGTGAGGCACCATGGCTAATGCCTATAATCCTAGTGACTTGGGAGGCTAAGGCAGGAGGATGGGAAGTTCAATGAAGCCTCAGCAATATAGCAAGGCTCTAAGTAACTTAGCAAGATCCTGTCTCAAAATAAAAAATAAAACATGTTCAGATGTGTCTTAGTGGTTAAGTGTCTCTGGGTTCAATCCCTGGTACCAAAAAAAAATTAGATAGATAGATAGATAGATAGATGGGACAATACAGCACAGTAGGAAAGTGCCCAGGCTCTAGAATTAGTCCCCTTGGATTCACGTCCCAAGCCTTGTCATTCATTAGCCATGTGATCTGAAGTAAATAACAAGCACTCTAAATCTCAGGTTTCCCCCTCTATAAAATGGAGCACTGATCTCATTAGTTTGTTATAATGCATAAATATATATCTAAATAAAGCAGAGAATATCCTGATACATATAAAATACTTAATAAGAATTATTTAAATATTATTATCTATGAGAAGATCATTTTTCAACATACATTTATATTTTTCCAACTGGTTAATTCTGGTTAGTAGGATTATAAGGATGATTACATTTTAAACATTTCTAATTTTTTTCTTCCTCAATTGAGCATATATTTCTTATGTAATTTCTAATCTAAGAAAAGAGAGAAAAGGACTGATTGGCACAGCAGGACTACATTACAGGTTTTATATTAGCATCAAGTAACTAGAAATTAACATTAATTTAATAAAGTTCAGCCATAACCAATTTCTTTCTCCTGTCAAATAAAAGCTGCGGAGTCTTAAGTGGTTCCTAACAGATTACTCAGAAATGATGAATAGAGGAATAACTCTAATTGGATACTATGATCATTCAATTTTATCTACTGTAGGTTTCTATAAAGCATCTGATTCTATCCTTCAGCGGTGCTATGACCATAATCCAGGTCATTGCTTTCTCTTACCTAAATTATTGAAAAAATTTCCTCATTGTTTTTCTCTGAAACAGGTTGAATAGGAAGAGATACAATTTATAGAGCAATACTATATGCCGGGAAATGTAGTAAGTGCTTTTCATTTATCAGTTTCCATAATTTCCATCACAACTCCATTAGGTGGGTTCTATGGTGGGGGATCTTAAAATCTGAAAGACATTTATTTATTTTCTACAAGAAGATTGTTGAGCAGCAATTGCCTGAAGCCAAAGCACGTGTTCTTAAACCCTTTGCTACAACTCCATTCCCACAAATCCATCCATGCTCTACAAAGCAATCGACACTGAAACTAGAATGATTTTAAGTTAACAATCTGGCCTTCTTAACCGTTTGCTTAGATCTTTCTAGTATATCATTACCCTCAGGGTAAAATCCAACCTCCTTAACGTAGCATGCAAGGCCTGATATGATCTAGCCCCTGCCCAACTTTCAAGCCTTCTGTAATGTCTCTTCAAATACCACACATTCAGGATTCCTCTTGCCAAATACCCTGGGCTCCCTGAGTATGCCTATACCTTCTTGGCTCCACACCTTTGCTCATGTATTTCTTACTGCTGCTTGTAATTCACTCAGGTCTGTCCCCTGACACACTCTTACTTTAAGACTCAGGACAAGTTTCCACTCATTTCCTGGGTATCCAGGCAAAGGTATGTACTTCATTATCTTGAGTGTTTCAGTCAGTATTATAGAACATGCTTTTTGTAGTCGATTTTGTGTATCTCTTAGTTATCTTCATTAAACTAGGAGGAGATGCAGAGTAGAGATAATTTTATTCACATTTCTATCTTCAGTATATTTTATAATATCTGACATATAGTAGGAGCTTAGATATAGTATTGAAATGAAAATTAACAATATAATTATTTGTTTATGACTCCCTAATGACTTCTATTTTCACTCTTTCTTGAATATAGCTTCATCCTAATAACCCCTTAAAATATTCACTGTAATACTCATCATTAAAACATGCACTAAAAGGCATATTATTTAAGAGTAATTGATGGAGGTTACATGGACATATGTAGATATAACAAAATCGAAAATCTATATACAAATTTAAGCACAACAACCTATCCAAAAGTGATGTGTCAATGTTCTTATCCTTTTATTTAGGTGTGTGTAAATGTGGTCACAGCCTCTATGATTGATCTCAATATTCTGCATCATTTAGTATTCTAGTTCTTATATCATCATCTCCTAGTATGTTAGCTGGGCCAAATGGTTTGCTTCTTTTGTTTTGTTTTGTATGTTTGTTTAATTTTTTTCAAATTTTTTGTTGCATTACAGTTGTATATAATGATAGGATTTGTTGTTACATATTCATACATGCATATAATACAACAATATAATTTGCTCAATATCATTCCTCAGCACTGTCTCTCTCCTTACCTCCCACCCCTACTGATTTCTCTTTGAGTTCTCACCCAGCTGTATTTTCCCTTTTCCTCTGCATCTTCCATATATGAGAGAAAACATAAAATGCTTGACCTTCTGAGTTTGGCTTATTTCAGATAACATAATGTTCCCAATTTCCATCCATTTTCCTACAAATGAAAATACATTTTTCTTTATGGTTGAATAAAACTCCATAGTGTACATATACCACATTTTCTTTATCCACTCATACACATAGGTTGGTTCACATAGGTTGGTTCAATAGTTTGGCTATTGCGAATTGTGTGGCTATAAAAATAGGTATGAATATTTTATAGTATGCTGACTTTAATCCTTGAGAATAAATGACCAAGGAGTGGTGTAGCTGGAATATATGGTGGTTTTATGCCTAATCTTTCAAGGAAACTCCATAATGATTTCCACAGTGGTTGTATGAATTTACAGTCCCACCAACCATGTAAAAGTGTTTCTTTTCACCCAAATCCTCTCCAGCATTTATTATTATGTGTATTCTCGATGACTGACATTTTGACTGGTATGAGATGAAATCTCAGTGTGCTTTTGTTTTGCATTTCACTAATTGCTAATGATGTTGAACCTTTTTTCATATGTTTGTTGGATCTGGCTTGCTTCTAAGGAACAGAAATGATGTTATGTTATTTCAAAGATTAGGTATATAAGTTATATAAATTTGATAAAAGTAAAAATGGGTAATTTTCAGCTTATATACTTCCAATCTGTCTTTCCCTATTTATGTCTGTCTCCTTCCCATTCTTCCCCTGTACCCTCTCCTCTGTCTCCCTTCCTCCATCCTGCCCCTCTCCTTTCTCTTGCTCTCATATCAAGAAGCCACGTGAGCAGCCCTATGGAAATAATATTGCTACCCAACAATCACATGAGTAACCTTGAAAATTGATCATTGCTAGGTCAATACTTGAGGTAACTGCAGCCCTAGCTGGCATATTGACTGCAGCCTATGAGAGACTCTGTGCCAGAACTATTCAGCTAAGCTGATCCTCAATTCCTGACCTAAGAGCCATTAAATAAAAGTGCTTATTATTGTTTTCAGACACTACATTTGGGGGTAACTTATGTATGTTATAACTAATGCATTGTTGTAGTCAGCTTTTTCACTGTTGTGACTAAAGGACTGGACCAGAACAACTACAGAGGAGGAAAACTTTATTTGGGGGATCTCGGTTTCAGAGGTCTCAATTCAGAGGTAGCAGGCTCCATTCCTCAGGGCTCAAGGTGAGGCTGAAAATTACAGCAGAAGAGTGTGACAGAAGGAACAGCTCACATGATCAGAAAACAGAGATTGAGAGAGAGAGAGAGAGAGAGAGAGAGAGAGAGAGAGAGAGATCTCCACTTGCTAAATACAATATATACCCCAAAGCCATGCCCCCAATGTCCCACCTCCTCCAGCCACACCCCACCTGCTTTTAGTTACCACTCAATTAATCCCATCAGGTGATTAATTTACTGATGGGATTAAAGCTCTCATAACACAATCATTTCTCCTCTAAACCTTCTTGCATTATCACACACATAAGTTTTTGGGGACATCTCCCATACAAATCATAACATTTCACCCCGACCCCAAAATGTCATGACCATCTCACAATGCAAAATACATTCAGTTCATCTTCAAGAGTCCCCATAGTGTCAGCAGTTCAAGGATAGCCCAAAAGTTCAAGTCCAAAGTCTACTATAAGACTCAAGGAAATCTTGCATCATAAATTGCTGTAAAAATCAAAATCTATTTACAAATGTCCAATATAGAAAAAGGTACAGAATGAACATTTCCATTCACAAAAATAGGGACTTAGAAAGAAAGGATTGGACCAAAGCAAGACTGAAATCCAGCTGGGCAAACAAGTCCTGTAGTTCTGTGTCCAGCATCTGAAGCACATTGCATTGTAATGTTCTCTCTGAAGGGCTTATGCAGCTTCACCCCTGTGGCCTTGTTGGTTGCAGCTCAAGTGCCCTTTCTATTGCTTTGTCTCTTCTCAATTCCTGCAGCTTTCTTAGGAGGATGTCCCAGTTTGCTGGCATTTCTTAAGGTTGGGGCTCTCCACTGCAGCTTCAGCTTTCTCCTCACATTTCCACACTTTGCCCTCTCAGGGGCTGCCAGCAGGGACTCTGACCCTGCTGCACTTTGCCTGGCTTCCTAGGACTTCCTTTGAAATCTTGGTGGAAGCCTCCATGACACCCTCCCTAACTCCACATCCTGTAATCTTGCAGAACTAGCACCACATGGTTAAAGCCGAAGTCTGTCACCATCCCAAGCAGTAGTAAATCTTCCAGCAGCCTCTGAATATCTGGGTGTCTTAGCACCTTGAAAAATCTTCCTAGGCCACCTTTTGCAAGAAAGATGCCCCACTGGTCTCTTCTCAAGAGAATCTGCACTTTTACTCCTTTGAGCCTGAGATAGGTGTGGTCTTGCCAGGTCCTGAGATGCCCTCAAATCATCTTATTGTCTCTGGGGAAAGTCTTTAGCATTTCTTTAGTGGCAGTAATGTTTTAACAACAACTTCCTTAGCCCCAGTTTTACTCTTGCCTTTCATGTCCAAGTTGGTCAAAATGTCCTGCTCTGATTTCTGCTTCTGAACATCACAATAAACTTGGTTAAAATATGCCAGCAAAATTCATGCCACCATGCCACGGCCTGAATGCTATGCTACCTAAATATTTTTTCCACCAGATTAAGAAGTCTATCATTTTAAAAATCAGCTTCACAAAAAGTCACAGAGCACAGGCAAAATGCAGACAACTTCTCAGCCAGAATATAACACAAATAGCCTGTAGTCCAATAACCTATAGTGTCCTCCTTTTCCTCTAAACCCTCTTGAGCCCTGCCTTCCCTGTCCACAATCCTCTTGGCATTATGATCTTCTGAGCTCCCATCAGAATTGCCATTAAACTCCACTTAAACAATAGTCTAAAGCATTTCCAGCTTTCAATACTACACATATCAAAATTCCTCCTACCAATTCCCAAAAGCTCCAAAGTGTTCTGGACCACATGGTCAGGTTAGTCACAGCAACAGCCCTAATCCTGGCACCAATTTCTGTTTTAGTCAGCTTTTTTCACTGTTGTGACTAAAGGACCCTACCATAACAACTATAGAGAAGGAAAAGTTTATTTGGGGGCTCATGGTTTCAGAGGTCTCAATTAATAGACAGCAGGTTCCATTCCTTGGGGCTCAAGGTGAGGCTAAACATCATGGCAGAAGGGTGTGGCGAGGGAAGTGGCTCTCATGATGATCAGAGAGCAGAAAGAGATTTCCATTTGCCAAATACAAATACATACCCTAAAGCCATGCCTCCAATGCCATGCCTCCTCCAAACATACCTTTCCTGCCTAATTAATCCCATCAGGTGATTAACTTACTGATTGTGTTAAGGCTCTCATAACCCAATCATCTCTCCTCTAAAGTTCATTGCATTGTCTCTAACTTGAGCTTTAGGGGGATATCTCATATCCAAACCATAACATACATCAAGTATAAAATCCAAAGATCATGGGGAAGGTGCTGGAAGGAAGAGGAATAAAAGGCATGGAGTAGGCATGAAGGAAACAAGAAGAGTGCTTTAGAAGTGATGCATCCACTCCATTGTCTTTTACGTCTTCTTGAAGAATAATTTATTTTGTAATAATTTCTAAATTCTACCAAGTAGATATTCATTTATTTGATCTCTATTAAAATATGAAGTACCTCTGAGGGATCTGTCAGCCACTTAACCTATTATAAGAGAGCAATCTAGTTAAATATTGACTGAAATTATCTCTAAAATGTGATTAAGTATGAGGATGTAGAGCAGAAGGGAAGAACAAATTTGGAAGCATAAAGATATCTGACTCAGCTGAATGTCATATTGAAAACTTGGGGCACCAATAATGGAACCAGGTAAATAAAGCAGGAAGGAATATTTCAAGATATCAAGATATGAGAAAAACTAATATTTTTTGCTGTACCAATGCACCAAAGAAGGTTTTTTATATGCCTCGTTTTCAGATTTCTCCAGAAATAGTTTTCCTTTCATTATGAGCCACATAGGGAAATATGATGTCTTATAAATGCATAACAATGGTTTATACAAGATAAAACATTTTAAATGATTCTAAAGTGAGTTAAATACTCTTATTCCATATCTGAAGGAATTCTTAGAAGTGGCAAGTATTCCCTCCATGAAAGATATTTTTCCCTGGTGATGGTGAAAATGCTAAACTCCACATGTCTCACAATCTGACCTATAGGAAGGAAAAAATTAGGGGACACCAATTTTTGGCTTTAAAAAACTGTATATATAGCTTTATTCTTTACACTATTTCCTTCCATACACTCACACACCAAAAAAAAAATGAATATATGTATTCCTTGGAGATCCTTCAAGTTTATTTTCAAGATCAGATCACCACAACAAAAATTTTTGGACTGAGGATATAGTTCAATGTTAGAACACTTACTTGTCTAGTATGCAGAAAGCCTTGGGTTTGGTGCCCAGCACAACAAAAAAGTAAATACACAAATAAATAATAAATCAAATATTGAAATCAAATATGTTGCATGAATAACAAAAATTATGTTTACATAACATAACATAACAAAAATTATGTTTACGCCATATTATAGTCTAATAAGTGACGATAGCTTTATGTTTAAAAAATTAATGAATAAACCTTAATTTAAAAATAATTTATTGATAAAAATACTAGTTATCATCTTATCTTCAGTAATTCTTAGTATTTTTGCTAGTGGAGGGTCTTGCCTTCTTGATGATGACTGGTGGCTGATCAGTTTGGTGGGTAGTGAAGGTTGGGTGGCTGTAGCATTTTCTTAAAATAAAGCTAAGCTATTAAACCAACCTAGGTACCCCTCAACAGATGAGTGGATAATGAAAATGTGGTATATATACACAATGGACTATTACTTAGCCAGTAAATGGATGGATCTGGAGACTATCCTGCTAAATGAAATAAGCTAATCCCAAAAAACCAAATGCTGAATGTTCTCTCTGATATGTCAATGCTGACACACAACAAGGGCAGGAGGGAAAAATAGACGTTCAGTGGATTAGACAAAGGAGAATGAATGGAAGGCAGGAAGGAAAGGAATAGGGAAGATAGTAGAATGAATCGGACATAACTTTCCCATATTCATATATGAATACTTGACCAGTGAAACTCCACATCATGAACAACCACAAGAGAGGGACTCTAATTAGAGTAAGTTATGCTTCATGTATGTATAATATATCAAAATACACTCTAATGTCCTAAATAGCTAAAAAAGAATAAATAAAATTTTTAAAAATTAAAAAGAATGTTACATCAATAAAAATGACAACTTGAAAAATAAATAAATATAACAATGAAGTTTGCCACATCCATTGACTTTTCCTTTCATCAAGATTTCTCTGTGGCACATGGTGTGTTTTGAGTTTTGCTTTGTTTTGTTTTTTTTTACTTTTTGTTTGTTTGCTTGGGGCACCAGTGATTGAACCCAGAGGTGCTTTACCACTAAGTTACACCCCCAGACTTTTTTATTTTGAGACTTAGTCCCACTAAGTTGCCGAGGCTGGACTTGAACTTGTGATCCTCCTGTCTTATTCTCCAGGGCCACTGGGATTATAGGTGTGCACCACCACACCCGGCATATGATTTTGTTTGATTAGAGTTTTACACACAATAGAACTTCCTTCAAAATTGGGGCTAGTCTTCCCAGCCTGCTACTGCATTATGAACTAAATCAATGTAATACCTAAATCCTTTGTTGTTATTTCAATGATGTTCACAGCTTCTTCACCAGTAGTAGATTCCATACCCAGAAACCACTTTCTTTGCTAATCCATAAGAAACAACTCTTTATTCTGTTAAAAGTTTTATTATGAGATTGCAGCAATTCAGTAATATCTTCAGACCCCACTTCTGATTCTAGTTCTCTTTCTGTTTCTACCATATCTGCAGTTACTTCCTCTACCGAAGCCTTGAATCCCTCCAAGGCTCCCATGACAGTTGGAATCATCTTAATGTGGGTATTTTGACCTCCTCCCATGAATCTACAGTAATGTTCTTAAGGGCATCTAGAATGGTGAATCCTTTCCAAAAAGTTTTCAATTGACTTTGCTCAGATCCTTCACAGAAATAATTACTATGGTAGCTATAGCCTTACAAAAGTATTTTCTTCAAGAGTAAGTCCTAAAATCATGTTTTTAAAAATACTTTTAATTTAATTTAATTAATTCATTTTTATATGTGGTGCTGAGACATGCTAGGCAAGTGCTAGGCAGGTGCTCTTCTACTATGGTGTGACTCCACATCATGTACAACCAGACAAATGAAAAGGTGTGCTCCATTTGTATACAATAAATTGAAATGCATTCTTCTGTCCTTTATAACTAATTAGAACAAATAAAAAAGAAAAAAAATAACTTCTTGATCCTTGTGCTAAAGAATGAATTTTAGCAGGCTTAACAATATTATTAATATTGTAATCTACAATAATATTGTAATAATCAACTTAATGATATTGTATATATACAAAAGAACTTCTAGGTGTTTAGGAGCAATATCAACGACTGGAAATAGTTTGAAATGATCTTTTTTCCAGTAGTATGTCTTAATATTGGGCTAAAATATTCAGTAAATCACATTGTAAATAGATGTGATGTCATACTGGCTTTGTTGTGTCATGTATAGAGCCAAAAAGAGTAAATTTATTAGAATTCCTAAGGAACCTAGGACTTCTGGAATGGCAAATGAATACTGCTTCAAATTAAAATAACCAGCTACATTAGTGTCTAGCAAGAGAGCCTTTACTTTGAAGTATTGAAATCAAGCATTGACTTCTCCTCTGCTAGGCAAGTCCTACATGGCATCTTGTTTCAATAGAAGGCTGGTCATTCTCCATTGAAAATCTGTTGGTTGCTATAGTGGCATTCATTATCTTATCTAGACCTTCTGGATAACTTGCTGCAGCTTATACATCAGCACTTGCTATCCCACCTTGCTTTTTGGTTATAGAGATTGCTTTTCTCCTTAAACTTTATGAAACAACCTCTGATATCTTCTAATGTTTCCTCTGCTGCTTCTCTATTTTTCGCCACTTTCAGAGAATTAAAGAATTGGGAATTGCTCTGGATTAGATTTTGGCTTAAGGGAACATTCAGGCTGTTTTCATACTCCACCAACATCACTAAAATGTTCTACATATCAGCAAATGAGGCTGTTTTGCATTCTTCTCATGAGTGTTCACTATATATCACTTTCAATTTCCTTTAATAACTTTTCTTTTCCATTTATGACTTGTCTGTTTGGTTCAAGAGTCATTGTCTTCTATCTATCTAAACTATCGTCATACCTTCCTCACAAAGCTTAATCATTTCTACCTTTTGAATGAGAGATCTATAAGTCTTTCTTTCACTTGTATTCTATAATGCCATTGCATGGTTATTAATTAATCTAATTTAATATTTTTATATTGCTAGGAATAGGGAAGACTGAGGAGGATAAAAATGAGAGATGGATGACCAGTGGAGCATTAAGAAAACACATTTATTGATTAAATTTGCCATCTTTTGAGGGGGTGGTCTGTTGTGTCACAAAACAATTAAAATAGTGACATCAGAGATCACTGATCACAGATCACCATGATGTAAATGGTGAAAATGTTTGAAATATTGTGTCTTTCAAAATATTTTAAAGACATAAAGTCAGCATATGCAGGTGGAAAAATGGCACCAATAGACTTGCTGAACCAAGGGTTGCCACAAACCTATAATTTATAAAATTATAATATCTTCAAAATGCAATAAAATGAGGCATGCTTATATGTGTTAAGCTAAAGAACAAAACACACATTGGTAAGAAAATGTATATCTTTCTTTATGATTTCTTTTCACTAAGAAGGCATAAATCTTGTACCACATCTCTATGAATGGAAATGCTAAATAGAATTATCATTTGGATTTCCAATAAGCAAACAAAACTATGAAATTATCTAATAATATTTATTTTCAAAATATAAAAAACTCATGAAAAATGTGCTCAACTTGTGAATATTTTGAAGCTGATCATTCAATGTATTGACATGAGACAAACACTGTTTGTGATGGACATATTCTTATTGACCTTGTGATGTGACTATCACTAAGCCCCAAATGTGAAACTGCTCTTCCTTACTCTTTTTTTTCTACACAGATAGAAACTAATTTGTCAGCATGCCAGCTTTAACTAGCCAAGATGAAGCTAAGCTAATTTAATAGGAACTGTTCAATAGCTTCGACCGACCTGACACTGTCAGTTAAAGTGTCTCTATGCCCCACTGTCTTTCATTATTCCCAATTCTTTCTTGAGAATGGTTGAACACCAAGTCAAATAATATGCTTAGTAGTCAATAGGCCTGACTTTTTTCTCAAGGACATTCTTTTGGTGCCAGAAACTGTCAAGTGGAAAAACATGTACTGTGAAGGTGAGAGGACACTAATTAAATATACATGGCTCTAGCCAAAGAAGCATGAGGCACAGCTTGCTGAATGAAAACTCCACTGCCTGCTTCACTAAGGTCACAGCTGTTGACTTGTAGACATTTCTAAGTTGCAGTTTCTCTTGATATTAATTAGCATTCTTATATTTACATTAGACATAGGCCATTCTCAAGAATTTGCTGCACAGTTCCAAGTGCAAGTATTCTGGCTCAATTAGGAATGCTTCATCTTTAGGTCATTGAATTTGTCTACCTCTTTATCTATAAATACTGTTTTTAAAGTATTAAAAGTTATTTTCACCTGTGCAGGATATCTAATGTGAGCAAGAAATAAACTGAAGTTTAGTGTGCTAGAAAAATTAATTTGTAATGATGCTCTGGATTCAATCAGATTTCTTTTGTACCCCTTGATAATATTTTAACCATTGGCATGTCTATGTCTCAGTTTTGCCCTATTTAAGATGCTAATGGTGATAATTTTCTTTCATTCTCAGGCTAATATGAAGACCAAAAGAGAAAATGCATGTAAAGCTTTTAATGCAAGGCCTGGCTCTTAGTACTCACTCCAAAATTCACTATTAGTATAGGTCTGAATTTAAGAAACTGCACTTTGAATCAGGACATTCTAGATGGTCCTTCCACTTTCTTAGTAAAATCCATCTTTCACTTCTGCCTTAAACCCTCCATCATCTTTAAGCATTACAAAATCAGTGGCTTTTTTCAAACTGAACTATCCCCTAAGATTGAATCACTTCAGAGGAGCAGCTATCTGATTTAATACAGCTGCACTGTCACAAGAAAGGAGCCTATAGATGAAAATATGATATATAACCTCTTCTATGCTAGATTTTTATTATATTTATACTCTGAATCTCAAGTAATAAAACATCTTAATAATAATTTCCATATTTAACAAACAATATAAATTATCAAACAAAATACAATTGGGTGTTCTGGAGGCCAAGCATAACCAAACACTGTAGTATAGATTATGTTTGTCCACTACCAATTTGGGAGAAACAGGAAAACCTTTGGGCAGAATAAGCCCAACATTTTCTACTCATTCTCCTCAAACTCTCAGAAGGCACACAAGTAATTTTCTAACTATTTGCATAACATTTTATATATTTAAATATGAACTTCTTTGTTTAATTAGTATATATTGTTATTTACAAATTCAACCTCTGGTAAAGACATTGGGTAAAAAAAAAAGGTGTTGCCTTCATTAAAAGAAGTAGTGCATATGGTTTCTCATAAAAGATTTTTCTGTTTTGCTTTGAATAAGGAGTAAACATTTATGCTACTCTCTGACTCTGAATTAGTCACTCCTTTTTTATCAAAGTATCATTTTATTATTTAATTACACCATGGTTTAATCTACATACCCTGAATTTCTAAGTAATGAATGTATAAATATAAAGAAAATAAAGAAATAAAAGAAAATATATTTAGCTACTCAGAGATAAAGACTATTAATATCTTGGTGACATGCTCTAGATTTTTAAGAGATACATGTACATGTAAAATATATTCACAAGTATATTAAAAGAATAAATTTATTCCATAAATGTGTATATATTAAGGGTTTTATTTTCAAATTAACAACAGACTTTGACATCTTCTCATGGTATCCAAAGAACTATATCATTTTGGACCTTTGCTTAAAAAGATATGTGGTACCTAAAAAAATTGAACTCCAGGGGCTGGGGTTATGGCGCAGTGGTAGCGTGCTCACCTAGCACGCGGGAGGCACTGGGTTCGATCCTCAGCACCACATAAAAATAAAATGAAGCTGTTGTGTCCACTTACAACTAAAAAATAAATATTTAAAAAAAAATTGAACTTCACAGAAGTAGAGAGTAGAATGATAGCTAACAGGGGCTGGGAAGCAGTCATCAGGGGGTAGAGAGGGTAGACAGGGAAAGGGGAGACGTTATTCAAAGGGTATAAAGTTTACGTTAGACAGGAAGAATATATTCTGGTAGTCTATTGCACAGTATGATGACTATAAATAATAATATATTATTTGTTTCAAAATTGCTAATACAGTGTATGTTTAATGTCCTCAACACCAAGAATTGATAAATATGTAAGGTAATGTATATGTTAATTAGCCTAACTTGATCTTTCGACAATGTATACATCTATCATAATGTTAAAATGTACCCTATAAATACATATGATGATTATTTGTCAATTAAAAATGAAATTAAATTTAAAGAAAATGAAAGAATATATAAATGTATACGTGTAAGGCACCTTATCTTTAGAATAATTAATTTTACATATTCTCCTCTAAACTTTCCCATGTGACTTCTACTTTTCATGTTTCAGAGAATTCTTTGTTCTTTAACAGTTGGACTAGGACTAAATTTTTAAATATCAAAAAATAAAAAAATACAGAATCCTACAGTAATTCTAATCTGCAAATAAAAATACATAAACTTCTTTTGTGTTCTAAAATCATTCAATTTGGTCTTGTGTACTGAGTACTATGTTAAAGGTTTTTCATGGATTAATTCATTTAATCAATTATATAAGGTATGAACTGTTCTCATTTAACAGATGAAGAATCAGTAAATTTAAGTAAATTAACAGCAGTCAGATTCCTAGGAATTGGTGGAACCAGGATTCAAACCAAGATCATTTTAATCCAGAGACAAATTGCATAACAATTCTACCTTTGTAAAAAAGATACTTACCTGAAAAACCCAGTACAAATTATTGATATGCATTACCTATTATTTAAGACATTAAATAGTGTTGTGAAGTCTACTACAATAGGATTTCAAGTAAGATTTTCTAATGTGTAAGAAAGAATAATTAAAAATGTATTAGATATAAATTTCCTGAAAAACAAACAGTATCTTACTCCTACTTTGTCCTCATAATAAAGCACAAATTTTACTCACATGTGTGTTCTTTAAGAAACAATTTATTTTTTCAATCTAATATTTGCCAACTTACTAAATTATCAAAATAGTATCTTTTATGTTGCTGATCTCATTCTTAATAAGCTGAAGAATTAGGGAGAAAGAGGTTACTATAGTTTGTATCTGGAGTGTTTCCAAATACTTATGCATTCAAGGCTTGACCCCCAATGTAGCAAGGTTCAGAGGTGGGGTTCGGGGGAATTGATTGGATAATAATCTCTGATTTCATCACTTAATCAGTCTATTAATGGATTATTGGATGGATTTATTGGGAGATGCTGTAAATTTTAGAAAGTGGGACCTACTTTAAGGGAGTGAATCTTTGGGGGCTTGTCCTTGGGGACTATAACATGTCCTCATTTCCTTTCCTCTCTTTATCTGTACATATCCCCGCCCCCCATCTCTCTGTCTTCCTCCTCTCCCTCTCTCTCCCCCTGCCCTTCCTGGGCTCCATAAGGTGAACAACTTTGATTTGCCATGCCCTTCCACCTTGTTTTAGTCAGTTTTTTCACTGCTGTGACCAAAAGACCTGATAAAAACAATTGTAGGAGGAAAAGTATATTTAAGATTCACTATTTCAGATATTTTGGTCCATAGATTTCTATCTCCATTCCTCAGGGCCTAAGGTGAGGCATAATATCATAGCAGAAGTATGTGGCAGAGGACAGCAGCTAGTGACATGTCAGGAAGCAGAGAAATAGACTTTCCTCAGCAAGGACAAATTATATACCCCAAAGGTATGCCCCCAAGGACTTACCTTTTCTAGCCACACCCTAGAGGCCTACAGTTACCAGCAAGTTAATGCCTATCAGGAGATTAATGCACTATGCTAAAATTCTTATAATTCAAATATTTCACCTCTAAACTTGCTTTCATTGTCTTATACATAAGCTTTTGGGGGACACCTAGCCTAAAACATAACAAACCTTGATGTACTAACTCACCACAGGCCCAGAAACAATGGAGCCAGCTGACCATGAACTGAGTCTTATAAAACTCTGAGCCAGAATAAATATTTCTTCCATTAAGTTGTTGTTCTCAGGTATTTTGTCACAGCAACAAAAATCTGACTAAAACAGGGGCTTAAATATTGTGTATCAATATTATAAATGAAAAGGTCCCCATATATACTGCACATTAAAATTGAACTGGTATCAATATTATTTGATTCTGAAAGATTGTAGTACACATATAACAATAATCATCCACTTTCAAGTTTAACTTATTTTACTATAGATGAACTAAAATGTCCTATTGCTTCTCACACTAAATAGCTGGAGAATAGAAATAAGAAAAGGAAGAATATGTATAGGAGTTCAAGATAATGTCTAAGAATCATAAGTTATAAGAATTGTATTTAATCTTTTAACCCCAATATAAACTGTTAATTATCACTGAATTCTGAGTATTTCTAGCTATTATTATAACTTAGTATACATCAGAGGTAGGAAAAATGTCACTGAGATCTATGAATATCAAAAACAAGGTTTGGACATAAAAAAATTAATGGAAAAAGCTAATGAGATCTTCCTCCAAAAACATAGAAGGCATAATTTAATATAAATTAGAAATAATATCATAGTTAAAGAAGATATTCAAATGATTTATCAAAAACTTTACATCAGTGGCCACCCCCTCACCATCTCCTGCTGCTGCCCCATCTTGGGACACTGGCCAGAGCCTGGAAGTCCATAACCAAAATGCCTGCAGGTTTGGTTACACCTGAGCTCTTCCTGCTAGATGTTCTAATGGCCACCATCTTGCTGCTTCTTCACACGGTCACCCCCTTATCTGAGTGCATCCTTGGTAGTCTCTCTAATTGCAAATTAAAGGCAAAATTGAGATCTTGGGTCTGCAGTGTGGCAGAGCCTACAGAAACCAAAACCTGGACTCATGAATTTGCAACTAGGACTATGTGGGCTTGTCTAAGCCTAGAAATCCTGTGGAAAGTCAAAAACTAGGAAGATTTTGCCTAGGGGAACACAGGATAGATAAGCTGGAGAGAGTGGGCTCTCCCCAGCTCCTTGAGTCCTGAAGCACGCGGAGACAGATGCAGCTGGCTATAGTGGGTTGGAAGGTTGGAAGAGGGTGTGAGGGCATCTTGCTCTTGACTCACCCAGCCAGCTGATCTGGCACCCATGAGGTTCCTGGAGACCACATGGGCCAGCAATCAATGGGCCCTGGCACCAGCCTGGTCCCCAAATCCCTCCCCAGTCTAGCATCCACTGATCCCCTTGTCCCACCAGGTCTGACACCCAGCAGGGCCCTCCAGCTCCCCAATCCCAGTCTCCCGATCCATCCATAGCCATCAACTCAGCCCAGCACTTGCAGCTACATGGTCAGAACACAGCTCTCAGCACCTAGTCTTGATCCACCTGGTACAGAACAGCTCTTCATGACAGGCTCAGAGTTTCTGTTGCTTAGCCTTTAAGAATGCCTGGGAGAGAAGTGCTTGACCAAGCATTCAAAAGAGTGGAGGCAGGAGAGATCAAATTTGGAGATTAAATCAGAGACCAGGAATTGTGCAGTCCACAGGCAACAGAAGGGCTTAAGATCAGGCTCCTAATCACATGAGTAGAAGCCAAAGGCAATTCCTAGGGTGCAGCCTTCCAACATGGACCAACAATTGCTACACTCAGTTTCCAGGAGTTCCACTTCCAGGACTAACCCTCCTACCCTAGCAAATCTCACCATCTTGAGAGTGGAGCTAGCATCAAACTCTAGACAACACCACCTATCAACTGAGAAGTGAAGTTGACAAACTTTTGAACTCCAACAGAAACAATTGTTAATTTTTCACTGAGATTTTTTTCCTTTTTTATTTTTCTATCTCTCACATATCTACCATTTTTAACACCAAATACTTTTCACGCATCAGTTTATTGAGGACTGGGGTGTCTGAATAGTATATTACAATTTGGTTGTGTATTATTTTATTTTTACTTTTTTATTTTCAATTTTTCTTACTTTATATATGTTTTATTCTCACTTATATGTTTACCTGTTCTCTTTCTCTCTTTTCTCCTGCTAACGACCAACCTCTATTGATTCTTCTTTCCCTTTTCTCATAATTTTTTACTTCTATCTTTTCTCCTTCTTCCTTGTAAACAACACATAAAACGCTATTTCTGTTCTCTCTGTCCACCATTAGAAATTGTAAATTATTTTGTAAACTTACTGTGGGTATTGTAGACAATATTGAATACATCATTTCTCTTTATCATGACAAAGCTGTAGATGATTTAATAGGAGCTACTTGGTTTAAGATTGTATATTGTTTGCATTATGTGCTGTTAATATTGGACTCCCCCTTAAAGGTAAGGTACTGGAAAACCTCAGGGACACTGCAAGTCTACAGAGTAGAAACTGTACTGCCTTAGATCCACAATGCTAGATAGGAAAACACACAAATAACATTAAAAAAGAATGGAACAAAGCACCATGAACAAAGCTAGGTGCTCCAATAATAGAATCCATTGACAACACATTAGAAGAAATGTCAGTGAAGAAGTTTAGAATGTACATAATTAAACTGATCCATGACCTAAAGGACAATGTAAGAAGTGAAATTAGAGATAGATTTCAGGAGATTAAAGATCACTTCAACACAGAGCTAGAGATTATAAAAATAAATCAAGAAGAAATCCTCAAAATGAAGGAATCAATGAACCAAATTAAAAGCTCAACAAAAAGTATGACCAATAGACTAGACTACTTGAAAGACATAACCTCAGGCAATGAGGACAAAATTAATAATCTTGAAAATAAAGTTGACCACATAGAGAAGATGATAAGAAACCATAAACAGAATTTCCAGAAACTTCGGGATAACATGAAAAGACCAAATTTAATATTTATCCAGACAGATGAAGGTGCAAATATATAAACCAAAGGAATGCACAATCTTTTCAATTAAATAATATTAAAAAAATTTCCCAAACTTAAAGAATGAAATGGAAAATTAAATGCAAGAGGCTTACAGGATCCCAAATGTACAAAATTACAACAGACCCACACCAAGGCACATTAGAATGAGAATAACTAAAATACATAATAAGGATAGAATTTTCAAGGCCATGAGAGAAAAAAAAATACAATTAGGAGGAAACCAATATGGATCTCAGTTGATTTTTCAACCCACACCCTCAAAGCTAAGATGTCCTGGAATAATATATACCAACCTCTGATAGAAAATGGATGCCAACCAAGAATTTTATATCCAGCAAAATTAAGCTTCAGATTTGAAGATGAAATAAAAACCTTCCATGGTAATCAAAAGTTAAAAGTTCACAACTAGAAAGCCTTCACTACAAAACATTATCAACAAAATATTCCGTGAGGATGAAATAAAAAAAAAGCAAACCAGCAAAGGGGGAAGCTACATTAAAGGAATAGTCAAACAAAGGAGAAACTAAGTCAAATTTAAAAACAGGAATAAAACAAAATTACTGAGAATACAAATCACATCTCAATAATAAACTTGAATGTTGATAGCCTAAACTCACTAATCAAAACACATAAACTGGGGGCTGGGATTGTGGTCTAGTTATAGAGCACTTGCCTAGAACGTGTGAGGCACTGGGTTTGAGCCTCAGCACCACACAAAAATAAATAAATAAAGGTATTGTGTTCATCTACAGCTAAAAAATATTTTTTAAAGACATATATTGGCAGATTGGATTAAAAAACAAGACTCAACATAATGCTGTCTCCAAGAGACTGACCTCAGAGGCAAAATCATCCATAGGCTGAAGATGAAAGATGGGAAAAAATGTATCATTTATATGGATCACTTGAACAAGCAGAAGTTTCCATCCTTAGATCAGATAAAATGAACTTCAAGCTAAAGCTAATCAGAAGGATTAAATAATGACATTTCATACTGATTAATGGAATGATACATTAGTAAGATATAACAATCATTAATGTTTATTTATCAATGTATGTTTACAATGAAGCATCTATGTACATCAAACAAACCCTACTCAATTTCAAGAATCAAACAGACCACAACACATAATACTGGGTGACTTTAACAAACTTCTCTCACTACTGAATATATCTTGCAAACAAAAACTAAACAAAGAAACTAGAGGTCTAAATGATACACTCAATTTAGACTTAATGGACATATAGAATATATCCAAATATATTCTCTTCTTAGCAGGACACAGATCCTTCTTTAACAGCAAATATACTGTCAACAAGCAAATATACTGTCTTCTTTGAAGGACACAGATCCTTCTCTAATGTAGAGCATATCTTAGCCAACACAAAGAATACAGAAATAATATCCTACATTTTATCAGATCATAATGGAATGAGATTAGAAATATATTATAAAATAAAAAATAGAAGTTTCTCTAACACCTAGAGACCAAATAATACATTAAAGAATGATAAATGGATAGCAGAGGAATCAGGGATAAAATTAAAAAATACTGAGAGGTAAATGAGAATAGTTGTAGGAGCACTCTCCATACCTTCCCACTCCTGCCTTCCATCTTTCCCCATTCTATGCTAATAGACTGTGCTCTTGCCAAAGTGCACCCCTTTGTTTGTGACCTTTGGATCTGATTGGTCCAAGAGTGCATTTAAGATTCTGTAGTTCTAGAATAAATGGTGTTCTCTGCTCCTCCTTGCCCTGGCAGTGTCCCTTCTTGTCCCGGGTATCTCTGCGTCTCGCTGGGGCAAAGCAGATTTTTACCTACACCCTGGGGCCTAGGGAGATTGGCTCCACGGTTCACCACCGTCCAGAGAGACTTCGTATCGTCTAACCCGGGGACGCTTTTTTCTCTGTCTCTCTTGGACTCCAACTCCTCGAGAAGCCACATGGCCCCTCCTCCCCTTTATTCAAGTGATAAATAGTGATAAAATATATAAAAACCTCTGGGACACTATGAAGGCAGCAATTAGTGGAAAGTTCATCCCACTGAGCTCATGTATTGAAAGAACAGAAAATCAATGAATAGATGACTTCATAGTACATCTCAATGGTCTAGGAAAAGAAGAACAAATCAATATCAAAAGCAGTAAAAGACAAGAAATAATAAATGAAATTAAAACATAAGAAACAAGTCAAAAAGTTGACAAAACAAAAGTTGGTTCTTTGAAAACATAAATAAAATTGATAAACCCCTAGCCATGCTAATAAAGAGAAGGAAAGAGAAAAATAAAATTACTAAAATTCTTGATGAAAGAGAAACTATCATGTCAGACACTACTGAAATACAGAAGATAATTAGAAACTATTTTGAAAATTTATACTCCAATAATATAGAAAATCTTGAATATATCAGTATATTTCTAGAGACATATGAGCTATCTATACTGAATCAGGAGGACATGCATAATTTAAATAGATTAATTTCAAGCAATAAAATAGAAGACACCATCAAAAGCCTACCAATCAAGGAAAGCCCAGGACCAGAAAGATTCTCTGTTGAGTTCTCAAGATCTTCAAAGAAGAATTAAAACCAATATTTCTCAAATTATTCCATGAAATATAAAAGGAAGAAACCCTTCCAAACTTATTCTATGAGGCTAGTATCACCCTGATACCAAAACCAGACAAAGACACATGAAGGAAAGAAAACTTCAGATCAATATCCCTGATGAACATAGATGTAAAAATTCTCAAGAACACTCTGGCAAATTGCATCCAAAAACATATTAAGTGAGGTTGATCAAGTGAGGTTTATCCAGGGACGCAAGGTTGGTTCAACATATGAAAATCAATACATGTAATTCATCACATCAATAGACTTAAGAATCATTTGATCATCTGAAAAGATGGATGAAAAGCATTTGACAAAACACAACACTCTTTCGTGTTCAAAACAGTAGAAAAACTAGGGATAGTAGGAATATAACATAGTAGAAGCTATATAAGCGAAACCCAAGGCCAACATCATTCTAAACAGAGAAAAATTGAAAGCATTCCCTCTTAAACCTGGAACAATACAAGGATGCCTTTTTTCATCACTTCTGTTCAACATTGTACTTGAAACTCTAGCAAGAACAATTAGAAAAACAAAAGAAATTAAAGGGGTATGAATAGGAAAAGAAGAACTCAAACTATCACTATTTGCTGATGGTATGATTCTTTATTTAGAAGATCCAATAAACTCCACCAGAAAACTTCTAGAACTAGTAAATGGATTCAACACCCATAAATCAAATACATTCCTATGTGTCAGTGACGAATCCACTGAAAGAGGAATTAGAAAATCTAACCCTTTCACAATAGCCTCAAAACAAAAAAAAATACTTGAGAATCAATCTAAAAGAAGATGCAAAAGACCTCTATAATTAAAACTAAAGAACACTAAAGAAAGACATTGAAGAAGACCTTAGAAGATGGAAAGATCTCCCATGCTCTTGGATAGGCAGAATTAATACTGTCAAAATGGCCATACTACCAAAAGTCCCATACAGATTTATTGGAATTCCTATTAAAATTCTTATGACCTTCTTCATAGAACTAGAAAAACCAATCATGAAATTCATTTGGAAAAATAAAATACCAATAATAGCCAAAGCAACCTTTAGCAAGAAGAGTGAAGGAGGAGGCATCACAATACCAGAACTTAAACTATACTACAGAGCAATAGTAACAAAAAGGGGATAGTATTGGCACCAAAACAGACATGCTGTCCAATGGTACAGAATTGAAGACACAGAAACACACCCACATAAATACAGTTATCTCATAGTAGACAAAGGCACAAAAACATTCATTAGAGAAAGGATAGCCTCTTCAACAAATGGTGCTGGGAAAACTTGAAATCCATATGTAGCAAAATGAAATTAAACTCCCATCTGTCACTGCACAAAACTCAACTCAAAGTGGATCAAAGACTTAGGCATGAGAACAGAGTCCCTGCACCCAATAGAAATAAAAGTAGGCCCAAATCTTCATTATGTTGGATTAGGTCCTGACTTCCTTAACCAAACTCCTAAAGTGCAAGAAATAAAATCAAGAATCAATAAATGGGATGGATTCAAACTAAAAAGCTTCTTCTCAGCAAAGGAAATAATCACTAACTTGGAGAGCCTACAGATTGGGAGAACATCTTTACTACATGCACATCAGATAGAGCACAAACTTGCAGGATATATAAAGAACTCAAAAAACTTAACACAAGGAAAACAAATTACTCAATAAATAAATGGGCTAAGCAAATGAACAGACACTTCACAGAAGAAGAAACACAATTGATCAACCCATATATGAAAAAAAGTGTTCAACATCACTAGCAAGTAGAGAATGCAAATCAAAACTACACTAAGATTTCATCTAACTCCAGTCAGAATGATAATTCTCAAGAATACAAGCATCGGTAAATGTTGGCAAGGATTTGTGGGAAAAGGTACACTCATACATTGCTGGTGGGACTGCAAATTGTTGCACTCATTCTGGAAAGCAGTATAGTGATAACTCAGAAAACTTAAAATGGAACCACCATTTGACCCAAATATCTCACTCCTCGGTCTATACCCACAGGACTTAAAATCAACATAAACTACAGCATTGTGGCCACATTATTGTTTATAGCAAATCAATGTTCAATAGCTAAACTATGGAATCAATCTAGGTGTCCTTCAACAGACAAATGGATAAAGACAATGTGGTATTTATACACAATATTACTCAACGATAAAGAATTATGACTTGATGGCATTTGACAGTAAATGGATGGACCTGGAGAATACTATTGTTTTAGTCAGCTATTTTACTTCTGCCACTAAAATATCTGACCAGGACAATTGCAGAAGAGGAAAAGTTTATTTGAGGGCCCACTCTTTCAGTAGTGTTAGTCCATAGAACACTGGCACAATTCCTTGGGGCTCAAGATGAGGATGAACATCATAGCGAGATACCGGAGAGGGTGGCAGAGGGAAGCATCTCACATCCTGGTGATCAGCAAGCAGAGAAAGCCTCCACTTGCCAGATAAAATATATATACCCCATAGCCATGCCTCCAATGAATCACTTCCTCCAGCTGCACCCCACCTGTCTCCAGTAACCACTGTTAATCCCATCAGTGATTAATCCACTGATTGGGTCAAGGCTATAACCTAATCATTTCTTCTCCAAACCTTGCATTGTCTTACACATGAGCTTTTGGGGGACACCACATCTAAACCATAAAAATTATGCTATGTATGCTATGCAAAATAAAATAATCCTCCAAAAACAAAGGTCAATTTTTTATGATATGTGGATCCTAATTCACAATAAAGGTGGGAAGCTAGGGAAGAATATGGGTACTTTGAATTAAGCAGAGGAGAGTGAAGGGAGTGGAGGGGATATGGAGTAGTAAGGACAGTAGAATATATTGATCATTAATACCTTATGTGCATATATGACTATACAACAAATGTGAACCGACATCATGTACAACCCAAAGAATGATAAGTTAAACCCCATTTATGTATGATGAATCAGAATACATTCTATTGTCATGTATAGCTAATTAGAACAAAAGAACAACAACAAAAATCCCTTATGCCAGCAAACCTGAAACATTAGATGAAATAAAATTTTTCCTGAAAATATATAAATTACTGAAACTGACTCGAGAAGAAATAAAAAGTGGAAGAATCCAATAATTATAACAGAAATTAAGGCAGTCATTTATGATTGAGGATGCACCTCAATGATATAGTGTATACCTAGCATGAGTGAGGTCCTCAGTTCAATCCCCAGTACTGCAAATAAAATACAAAATTTTTAAAAATTGTCATTTAAAAACTTTGCACTAAATAAGCACTAGACCTAAATAGTTGTATAAGCAACATTTTCAAGGAAATACCTAATATTATATAAAATCTTCCAAAGAATAGAACAAGAGGAAAAATTATATTATTTATACTGTGAAGGTAGTATAATCATTCAAATTTCAACAAGAATAGTAATAGAAGGATCACTTATATTTGATTACATTTCTAACTTCAGATGCTATGATCCCAAACAGGTGACTAAGTCCTACAGACATTGAAGAAGAAAGCACATCATGAACAAACTATGTTCAATTCAGAAGGTTAGGATGGTTTAAATATGCATTTTGCCACTTTAAAGGAGAAAAATTATCATTTAATTGCAGGAAAAGCATTCATAGAAAGGAACACTCACCAATGATTCAAAAACAAGTAAAAGGACTCTTAATTAAATATAAATAAAACTGACCTCCTTTAAACTCATGGATATCTACAAGAATGTATAACAACATGATCCAAAATAGGAAAATTAAAGTAGCTTCCTTTCAAATAAAATCACATGTATGCCCACTGTTACCACATCAATTCAACATTGTTCTATAGATCCTTGTCAGTCAAATTATTTAGAACTTTGCATGAGCTCCGTGGTAGGAGTACATAAATAAATTCTTTTCCGACAAAAATTCAATTGTCAGTACTTCCCTTTCTGTCCTACTTTATATTGGTGAGAAGGAAAGCTGAAAGCTATTACAATCAGATTTGTTTCCAGGTCACTCCAGCTGGCAGCTTGGTGGGCAACGCAAAAAGCAATCCCCAGCCCTTGTTGTCTATAAGGGTTACAAAGTCTAAGAAGAAATGGACAGAAGGGCAGTCTGGTGTAAGCAGTGAACAACCACATTTGTCAACAGTTTTAACCACCTCAGTGGAAACAATTCTTTTTTTTTTTTTTTGGTACTGGGGATTGAACTCAGGGGCACTCGACCACTGAGCCACATCCCTAGCCCTGTTTTGTGTTTTATGTAGAGACAGGGTCTCACTGAGTTGCTTAGTGCCTCACTGTTGCTGAGGCTGGATTTGAACTCGCGATTCTCCTGTCTCAGCCTCCCTAAGTGCTGGGATTACAGGCTTGAGCCACTGCGCCCGGCTACAATTCATTTTTTATTAAGAATTTTTTTCTTTTTTTCTTTTTCCATTTCTTGTGTGTGTGCACAGGAGTGGTATGTTGTTGCATTAATTTATATATAACAATATATTATTAATAGCAATTATATATAATATTTTTATTCTTAATAGCATGAAGATTTTAAAAGAAGAAAATCAAATGTCCATTATTTGTATCTGATATGGTTTTCTGTATGCAAAAGCCAAAAGAATCTACCATCTAGCAGAAATAACAGATGTTAGCAAATTGTCGGATACATAACATTAATTTACAATTATATTTGCAAATACAGGATACTGTATTTTTATGCAAAATGAAAATATTTCAAGAAAACATTAAATGAAATAAGCAAATATAAAAAAGGTCACCACTGGAATTTATTGAAGAAAAGCTAACATTATAAAACCAAACAATGCAATTCTCTATATCAACTTAAAAAGCTATTTGTTATCATCTCTATAGATTCAAAACAGCATTTTCTAAATTCTTTGTCCCTTCACAATACAAAAAAAGAAAAAAACTTCTATGAGCTAGGAAAGGAATATAATGAAGCTTCCTCGATCTGATAAAGAGTATCCACAAAAAAAAAAGAGTTCTAACTTATTAATTACTTGTGAAAGATCAAATGGTTTGTACTTCAGAATAGGAACAAATAAAGGATGTCTGCTCTCCATACTCTTTTATAATATTGTACTGGAGCTGATGTCCAATGTAGTAAGACAAAAAATAAAAAGGAAAATGCATACAGACTGGAAAGAAAGAAATAAAACTGTATCTATTAACAAACACTTGATTGCTTTTGTAAAAAGTCCCAAATAGCCAAGCATGGTGTTGCATACCTGTATTCCCAGATGCTTGAGATGCTGAGGCAGGAGCATGGCAAATTTGAGGTCAGCTTGGGCAAATTAGAAAATTCTTTCTAAAAATAAAAATGAAGAAAGGACTGGGGGATGTAGCTCAGTGGTCCAACATTCCTGTGTTCAATTTCTAGTACCAATAAATAAATAAATAAATAAAAACCACACAAACACATCAATCAATGGAACAAAACAGATTACACAAACAGACTCTGAACCAGACCCACACATATCACGTATATGTGTCCAATAGATTTTTTACCTCAATGCAATAAATTGTGCTTCAACTATTAGAAAGCAATATCCCCTAAAATGAACATTGACTCATACATCCCACAACATATAAAATTTAAATCTAAATGTGTAACAGACTTAAATGTAAAACCTAAAACTTTAAAAAATTTTACATGAAAACACAGGTGAATATATTTTTGACCTTGAATTAGGCAAAAATTTCTTATGTAAGATACCAAAAGCAAAATCCATTGGATTTCATAAAAATTCAAATATTCTACTCTTTGAAAGACTGAAAAGATAAGACATAAACTAAGTGAACTAATTTGAAAACATATGACTAGTACCCAGAATATATAAAGAACTTTCCAAATTTAATAATTAAGAATCATACAACCCACTGACAAACAGGAAAAGATTTTGAGCAGATGCTCCCCAAAGAAGATAAACTAATATCAGTTATGTGCATGGAAAATATTCAACATCATTTGTCATATATTTTGATCTTGGAGATATTTGCCAAAAATCATAGAACCATACACTTTTTAAAAAAGGAAACATTTTACTCTGTGTTAATTATACCTTAGTTAACCCTGATTAAAAAAGAAATGAATTAACAAATGTCAAATCTGCATTTGTATACATATGCAAACAACCAGAAAACAACCTTTTTCAAAAAGGCAGCACTTACAAGAACAAAATAATCTATGAATTCTTTGCAAATAAATCTCACAAAAGATGGAAATGGCATATGAAAATGTGTGATAAAAAGCACTGAAATGTATAGCAGAAGACTTACAAAAATGAAGCAATATCAAATATTCATGATTAGAAGACAACACTAAATTTGTCTGTTCTCTCCAACTTGATCTGTAATTGGATTTTAATACAATTCCATTAAAAACCCCAAAAGAGTTTTTCTCTGGAACTCAGCAAGATTTTTCTAAAATTTAAATAGAAATTGAAAGAATAAGGATAGGAATAATAACATATCAAATATTAGGTAGAATTATGATTGTATAGCAATCAGGATACTGTGATATTATCACAGGATCTGACAATTTTTTCCAGTGGAATGTAAGAGAGACCCAGAAGCCCACCTATGTATATGTGTGTTATTGATTTGTAAATAAGATGGTGTTTAAAGATAAACTTAGGCATATTAAAATTCTGAAGAGTTTATTGAACAGGCAGGAATTCATAAATTGGGCAGTGACTATTGCAAGCAGTTGGAGCTCCACAGAAGTTGTGCAAAGGGAAAACTTTTATAAGGAAATCTAGAAAGCAAAACAAAGAAAATATCTAATTGTTTAAAGCAGGAACATAGCCTTAAGGTCTCTAGTTAGAGCTTAGTTGTTATTTCTGATTGACTAAAGCTTAAGTTTCATTTTCCTAGGATATGATCTTTTATATTAAGTTGAATCTGTTTCCTTACATAATATCCCAGGGCCTTGGAAGCTACTTTAGCCTATTGGCCTCCTAATTAATGTTTATGAACAGTAGCATAGAAGATCAAGGGAGAAGGAACCTTTCAATAAATTTACCTGTAAAAGACTTGTCCACATGGAAAAAAATGAAATTATTCATACAGAAAAATGAATCCAAAATATATTTCATATTTATCAAAAGCAAAATTTAAAACTTTTAGCAAAAAATATGAATAAATATAATTGACTTCAAGAATCCCTTATCTGCTGCTGGTAGGAGTGTAAATTATGTACATGTGAAAAAAAAAAGGCATTGTCTTGAAAGTCAAACATTCACATACCAAAAAATATAGGTATTACACACAGAGACACATATAGAAAATATTACATATACACATATATACATGAAATACCTATATATATGCATACATACACATATATGTAAGTATATACATACATATATATGAGAAGTACATACATTCATACATACATATATATGAGAAGTATTTCAAAACAGCAGTATGCTAGGAGATCAATTTTAAATATAATTAAGTTTTTAAATCTTATGAAAATGTTTTCCTTAAAAATGGAAAAAACTCAAAGCCAGCCTCAGCAATGACGAGGCACTAAACAACTCAGTGAGACCCTGTCTCTACATAAAAAAAAAAACACAAAATAGGGCTGAAGATGTGGCTCAGTGATCGAGTGCCCCTGAGATCAATCCCTGGTACCAAAAAAAAAAAAATGGAAAAAACTAAAGCCTTCAAGTCAATATGGAGTAAATCTATATGACAATTAGTGGTTATCACATAAGTATGTTCATGATGCCCATGAATCAAACTCTCAACTGGTTATCACATAGCTGAACAATGTTTGCTTTGGTAGTAGTTTCTAATTATTATTTTAAACATTTTTCATTCTCAGTTACATTTTTTACCATTATTTTAATACTTAAAGCATAAGAATAAGTAGTGCTGAAAGACAAAGGGAATGTTGAGCATATTTGCAAATTTACATTGAGATTATATCAATAAGATCCATATATTATGATAATACAATTGAAATTATCTTTCAGCACATCAAGATACCTCTATTTTAAAAAACTAGTGTTAAGATGGAAAATTTTAATGATGCTTATATTCTATTTTCTTTTTCATGTATTTAGAATAATAACAATTCATGTCTGCCACATGAATTATTATTATTATTTTGCAAAGAATTTCCTGGAAAAATATCAGCCTTGATTCTTAGTTTGACAGATTACATATTATGCTGCTTCTTACATAAATAATTTAAAATATATTTTAGAATTTGTATGGCTTTCTAAATGAAAACAAATAGAAATTTGTTTTTGTGTATTCAATATTAGTAAAGATTGTTTTTAAATGAATTTTGATAATAATATTTAATAGACTGATTAAAAATAATTTAAAATCACTTTTCTATCATATATCACACAAATAATGTCAAAAAGGTTTATATAACCTCCAGACAGGTCCAAGAAATTAAATATTAATTACTCATCATTGGGTGTCTGTTACATCAGGCACCATTCTAGGTGCTGGATATATGGTGGTGAAAAAATACAAATGGTCCCTTTTTTGAATCTTATATTCAAATGGGCATGAGGAACATATGATGTCAAGTGTCAAGATGAAAATAAGATAGGTTAAGGCAGTAAACTAGAAAACAACACATGGAATGGTTGAGGAAATCCTCCAGGTTGATGTAACATTGAACAGAATAAAGTGAGGGAATGGGCATGTCAAGATTAGGGAGTATAATGTTCCGGGCAGAGAGAACAGCTAGCATAAAGTTCAAAGGCAGGATCGGGAAGGTGGCTACACTAGTTTTTGACCAAAAAGTTTGGGAAACTCACTATAAGTATTAATTAACAAATGTGAGTGTTTATAATTAAAAACAATGGAAACTCTGGTCTCCAAAGAAAAAGCACTATTTCTTACATGTTCCTTCATTGAATGTCTCTAACTAGCCTAGAAGTTTGTCAAAGGTAAGAATCATGTCTTATTAATTTTATTCAGTACTTGTCTAATACACAACACTTTATATATAGTTGAGGGACAAAATCATATGAAAAGTATATTTGGTTGTTTCTCCTGGTCTTTTAACTTTCAGAAAACACCCAATAATAAATTCAAAAACAAAATAAAACAAAAAAAATCCTTGAATTTTGAATATTAGCAGTTTAGTTTCATTGATAAATAGGATGATTTGGGCTCCATGAAAGAAATATGGACTCCAAATCTAGGGTCAAGATAAGAGGACCTTTCTATGTAAAACATAATATAAATGTGACAAAGAAGCTGGGTGCAGTGGTGCATGCCTGTAATCCCAGCACTTTAGGAGGCTGAGATAGGAGGATCAAGAGTTCAAAGCCAGCCTTAGCAACTGCAATGCACTAAGCAACTCAGTGAGACCCTGTCTCTAAATAAAACACAAAATAGGGCTGGGGATATGGCTCAGTGGTCGAGTACTCGAGTTCAATCCCTGGAACCAAAAAAAAAAAAATGTGACAAAGGTACTATTTTGAGTTTTCTGAAAGAAAAATATCCTTTGTCTGACTTGAACTTACTTTACTAGAAATTAAGATTAATCTATAACTGTGTTATGAGTTTAAAAGAAACAAATCAAATTGAGCTTCCACATACAAAATTATGTTTGAACTTCAGTGATGGAGAGGAATATGTAAGTATAATTTGTGGAGCCAGTGAAACTTACGTGAGATTCAGAACGTATTCTTGGATCACTATAAAAGTATATCCATCCCCTAAAATGAAATTTTAGACAAGTCAGATTCCTGTGAGTCTAGTTGGTGATAATTCTTCTGAACCACACCACCTCTAAATAAAATAATTTACTCAAGTCTGTACAACTCTAAAGCTCCTGATAATTGCTTGGAGGAAAAAGCAATGAGGTTCTTCAGCTGTTCTATGTAATATATTAACAAAATTAGAGGAGGGGAAGGGAGAGTAGACAGGTGAGGAAAAGTAAAGGAAAATTAAAGACAAAGAAAAAGACAATATTGGTTGGTGTCTGAACTGACAGAAATGGTCAAGGACTTTTTAAAGAATATGCAAATTTATATCCGATTTTAAATTAGTTGCCATGTGGTGCAGTAACCATGATTGATATTCTTGATCTTTAATAATAGTCCATAACACATAGTTATTTCATGCAAACATTTTTTGGAGATGGGATTATTTATACAGGACCAGTATGCCCCACATTCAAGACAATGCCAGGAGAACTAAAGGAAAATACAGAACTAAGAAGAAAATACAGAACTAAAGGAAAATACAGACTAAGAAGTTACAAATCAGAGGCAGAATTGACTGGGAGAAATATAAGCCTCCAGAATTTATAAAAATCTTGGCAAAAGCATTATAATTTCCACAATATGAGCAAATGATATTCAAACTGATTTTATCTGTGTTTAATGGGCAAAGTGATCCCAGCTGACATTTGGGTTGCAACAATCCAAAAGGCCAGATCTAAGCATAACAAATATTTTTTGCACACAATCCCCTGTGCTAGAGCCTTAGAGTCATAAAGATGACCCTATGCTGAGAAAATATAAAATTCTGTGCCTACATATACCATTATTTTAGTATCATAATTTGGTATAATGGGACTTGGAAGAGATGGCATTGAGGGACTGCTTGAGGTTCTAAGAATAAAATGATTTTTGTTTGAAATCTCAGAAGCAGAATAAAGAGCAATCAGAGGTAGTCTAAAAACAAAATCTTATTTTAAAAGAAATCAATATCTCAGTCACTTAGCACTGAATTCTACTACTAGTTACCACTTACTCACAAACACCACTTACAAAAAACCTTTCCTCATATCTGCCTAACACTCTTGTCTCTCTGCATAGGACAAGGTATGACTGTATATCATTTCTTTTTTTTTAATATCTTTATTTTATTTATTTGGTTTTTTATGGAGTGCTGAGGATCAAACCCAGAGCCTCACACATGCCAGCCAAGCCCTCTACCACTGAGCCACCACCCCAGCCCCTGTATATCATTTCTTAAAGAGAGTAATGTAAAATCTTAACTATCTGGGGTACTAAAGAAATGGAGTTGTAGTGTGGAATATATCAAATAATCCAAGAAAATAGAATTAATAGATTTAGTGCCATTTAGTAGATGAGGTTGGATAATCACATACAACGCTCAAAAACAAGTAGTAAATTTATTACTAGCAATATATTAAGAGCATTTCCATTAACATAGTAGTAAGCTACAACTGATTATATGTTAAACACATTCCTATTAATATCAAGAACAACACAATTATGTTTCCCATGTCAATTTTATTTGACATGGTAGAGGAGGTCATAGCTAATACAATACATGAGAACAAGGAAGTTATGATGTATAAATATTTGAAAGGAAGACTCCAAACTGATTTGCAGATGTCACATTAATCTTCTTGGAAAATTCATGATTTTCAGTAGAATAGTTAAGGAGCAATTGGAAATATATCACAACGTTTTTTTAGAAGTATGAAATGTAAATAGCTTTCCTATATGCCAAGAATAACCAAGGGACATCTTTATGAAAAGTGATTCCACTGCCATAACAAAAAACTACATATAACTAGTATAGTGAATCTTAAAAAAAGGTTTGTAAGTAAAAATAATTATGTGAAATATACAAGGAGAAATAATAGATATTTTCTAATATATGAAAAGAACTCCATCAAAGATGGAGAGACATAGCACAGTCCTGTATGGAAAACTCAGTAATATAAAGCTAAATCTCTCAAATTATTCTACAATTTAAATGTCATTACAATCAATTATCCATGTCAAAATATTTTAAGAAACTTCACTGATATATTCTAAAATATATCTGGGAGATAAAATGAAAGAAATATACATAAGAAATTTTTTTGCCAGGCATGGTGGCATATGCCTGTAATCCCAGTGTCTTGGGAGGGTGAGGCAGGAGGATCACAAGTTCAAAGCCAGCCTTAGCAAAAGTGAGGTACTAGGCAATGCAGTGAGACCCTGTCTCTAAATTAAATACAAAATAGGGCTAGGGAGGTGGCTCAGTGCTCAAGTGCCCCTGAGTTCAATCCCCAGTACCCTCTCAAAAAAATTTTCAATTTTTAAAGTATAATTGAATGTTGAGATCAGGTATCGAGCTTTCATTTCTAAAACTCTGATTATGGAGTTTTAAAAATAAAAAGTATCTTCTAAAAAAGTATGATTTAATGCACTTTACCCTAACAGTGCCCTTTTTTAGGGTTGAATAATAGCTCCAAAACATATATCCATATTCTAATAATGAATGTTATTTCATTCATTGAACTATGAATGTTATTTTATTTAGACAAATGGACCTTTTCAGTTATTATTCAATTAAAGATCATGAGAAAAGGAGATTATACTATGTTAGGTGAGTGGACCCTAAATCCTCATAAATGTGAGGTAGAGGGAAAGTACACAAACAGAAGAGGAGAAGGCCAGGTGAAGATGTAGACAGACATCAGACTGATGTAGCCACAAGCTGAGGAAAGTCTGGAAGCAGAGTGATTCAAGGGAAAAAAAGAAAAAGGTCATCTATAGTCTCTAACAGGAGTGTGGTCCCACAGGCCCAAGGATTTTAAATTTCTGGACTTAAGAAATGTGAGAGAATAAATTTCTCTTTTGAACCCACCCAGTTTATGGTGCAAGATTACAGAAGCCACAGAAAACTAAAATAACCTTCTATATATATATACATGTAAAAGCTTATTTTACATATACATATGTAAAATAAGGTATAATATAATACATGTACGTAAAATAAGGTATATTCAATAAACTACTGGGGCAATTGGATGACTAATTTTTAAAAAATCAATCCAAAATTGACATCAAGAAAAAAGTAACTTTGTGATGGGGTTAAAAGTTAAAAAAGCAAAATGTGTTAGAATAAATGCAGAAATTTATTTATAATTTTTATAGGAAAGGTTTTCTTTGGCAAAACACAAAACCTAGAACCTGTAACAAAAAGAATAAATGATTTTTTGGCATTTGACATGTTGATTTTGGAAAATATATGGACGAGCAAAGAACCAGAAATAAGATATGAGCACTTACTTTAAATGACTTTGAAACACAGTTTGGCATTATGTAGTATGTTGAATAGGTGGACTCCTTTAACTCAACATTTCCTCTCCTTGATAAACCTTAAAACTCTTGGAGTTCAGTGGTAGAGTGCTTTCCTAACAAGTGCAAGGACCTGGATTAAATCCCCAGGATTGCAAAAACAAATCTTTTGTACATCAAGAAATAAATAGAAAAATGTCTTTTACTTTGTGTACATAAATATATGAGACAACCCAAATGTCCATCAACATTGAAATATAAAAATGGTGACATATTCACAAAATTGAATACAATAATGAATATGAACTATTTCTACATGTATTCATATAGATGAATTGCAAAACCATGTTAAACAAAACATAGCAAGTCACAAAGGAATTCATATTATGTATCAATGTAGCTGGGCCAGAGTGACCAAATATTTGGCCAAACATAATTCAGATGTTTGAATATGAGATGAACCTTTATACTGGCAGACTCTAAGTAAATAGAATTGCCTTCCATAGTGCAAATGGGTCTCATCCAACCAATTGAAGGCTTGAATAGAACAAAAAGACTGGGCTTCCATGACCAAGAGAGCATTCTCCAGCACACTGCCTTTGGGTTTCATCTACAATATCAACTCTTCCTGGTTCTATAATAGATGGACTTCAGACTTGAACTAGAACATCAGCTCTCCTGAGTCTCTAGCCTGCTGAACATTGAACTGAAACTTCAACATAGTGTCTCCTGAGTTTCTAGCTGAAGATTTTGGACTTTCCAGCCTCTAGTTCCTTGTAACAAATCCCTTTTTATATAAATCCACGATTTTATTCTGTTTCTGTGGCAAATCCTAAATAAAACAAACAGACCCTCAGGAACTTAGCAAATCTCTATTTCCAAATAATAAAAAAAATAATAAAGGGGTTGGAGATGTAGCTCAGGGATAAAGCACCAGGTTCAATCTTCAGTACACTACAACAGAAGTAAAGAATGCCTTTAAAAAGCTTATCAGTAGATTGGACATGCCCAAGAAAAGAATAAGTGATATTGATGATATATCTACAGAAATTTCTCAAAATGATAAACAAAGATTTAAAAAAAGAAAAGACAAAACAAAATATCTTAAAAAGCTTTGGGACAACTATAAAAAGTTTAAAATATGAATAATTATGATGGAAGTGGCAGGGAAAGAGAATAGAACAGAAAATATATGAAGTCACTATGGCTGAGAAACATTTACAAAATTAATGATGAATATAAAACCAAAGATCCAGAAATTCAGGAAGTTCAGAGAACATCAAGTAATATAAATACAAAAAAGAAATCTACACCTAAACATATCATAATGACATCAAAGAAAACTAAAAACAAAGAAAAAGTCTTGAAGAAAGTTGATGGTGGAGCAGATAGACATCTTAGTGGAACAAAGATAAGAATTACAGTAAACTGGTCTGAAATCATACAAGCAAGAAGAGAGCAGAGTGGAATATTGGAAATGGCGAAAGACAAGACAAGTGACAGTCTGGGCAAAATCATTTTCAATATATATATCACACTTAAACTTAAGATTAATACCCTAAATTATGACATGAGTACCTACAAACTGATGAAGAAGAAAAACTATGAGCAAACCACATACATAAGCAGACTATGAAGAAGTACAGTTGATAACTAAAGATAAGAAGATATGCTCAATCTCACTAGTAATCAAGTGAAATGAGAACTAAAATAATGTGGTTTTTTTTTTTTTTGCTTTCCAACTGATTGGTAAAGTGTTATAATACCTACAGTTGGCCAGATTGTGCAGAAATGAGTATTTTCATATACAATTGGTTGGGGTATGATTTTGGAAGGCAATTTGGCAGTATCTTTTAGAGTTAAAAGTGAGCCCAGTAATTTCACTCTTTTAAGTTGTTATCTTATAATGAAATATTTGTACTTGTAGCCAAAGAAACATTTATGTTTACTATGAAAAAACATTCTTTGTAGGAAATCATAAATAAGCAAACAACAGCCAGAACAAAATTTAAATGTCCTTCGAAAAGGGAATTCCTTAGTGAGCAGTGGTACATTGTTATTATGAACTAACTTGCAGCAGTTAAAAAAAAATGAAGTTGATCTTTTTGTATTGACATGGAAATATATTAATAGAAAACTAAGTTGTAGAACACTATGTACAAGATGTTCCATGAGTGAGGGAGATACACATATTTACAGATATGTATGTGTGTATGTGTATGTGTGTGTGTATCTATAGGTACAGATAGACAGATATGAGTATATATTTGATTTGAAAGGATACAATCACAATTAACAATGGCTACCTCTTTGAAGAGATCAGGCATTTGGGAAAGTAGGGTAAGTGGGACTAGGCAGTAGAGAAGAAAAACTCACATTTTACTCTACGGGCTTTTGAATCATTTGAATATTTTACAATGAGGATAAGTTAACACTACTTCTCAAACCAAATTTTTAATTAAAATAACAAAAAGGACATGGCTTTTTAAGAATTTGGAATGGAATCAAAGTTCAACAAATGTCACAGGGTTTTATGAAATGGCTGTCAATGAAAATATTTTAGATGTGATTTAAAATCAAATCTGAATGATAAATCATGCCTTCTCCTATAAGCAATGAAAGCAACAAGATTACATTTTTCAAAGTGGCTCTACTTTCCTGTCATGGCTCTTTAATTTGACAGCCATCTCCTTTACAGCCAACACCATCATAAATGACCAGACCAATATACTTGTCAATGAAACCAATTAATCTTAGCTCACACAACATGACAGACCTTAACAGATTCCTTCTGCATTTAGAACCATGATTCAGTGCTTTGTCTTCAAACAACCAACCCCTCAATATGAAATGGTCTTCTTATCATCTGCATGTCTCAGCATGAAAAGTTTAGTTTAATAAGATATAGATGAGGTCATATAAGGGTTTTTTTTTTACCTCAAACATTTATGTGGTTCATAAATTCTTAGTAAATCTTACTTATTCAACTCCCCAAAGTAAAAAATATGTCTCTTCCTTCTAAAATTTTCTGTTGCTATTTTTTGCCAGAAACTGAGAGAGTTGCTGCTGGAGGTACAAACATGAGTAAGATGTGGACTCCATATATTCTGCTGGGAGAAATATGCAAGACTTGTAAAATATATTTTTTTTAAAACACGATCACTGTCTAAACTTTGGGAAATTATAAAAAGTATAAAGGAATGTAAAGATATTCAATATTACACTATCCAGACAAAATCCCATGTAACATTTTGATGTATTTTTTCTGTCTTCTTTCTACAAATTAGGACAATATTACTGGTACGATTCTGCATAAAGCTTTTTGTGGTTCTTATTTAGAATTACACTATGGACATTTATTTCATGACTACAAATGATTAACAATATAACTTTAATAACTACATGATAGCCCATTATAATTATGGCAAGCAGCCAGTGATAAGAGGTGGCTTTCCGGGAACAGTAATATTTCTGCTGAATCCTAACAGAATGAGTTGATGGGGTGGGACGTCTAGTTGGATTCAAGGAAAGGGAAAAGCATCCAAAAAGTATTTCAAAATTACTAGACATAAAGGAATCATAGCACTTTCTGAGAAATGCAAAGCAGTTTGAACTATTGAACTACAGGGTTTGAGCAGAGTAAAAATAATGCCAGTGGTATGGACAGGAGCCAGATTATGAAGAGGAAGGTAACCCTAAGCACTAGGCACCATTTTGTTTATGTCATGAAGATCTTAATAAGTCAAAAGTCTGAAATTTACTATACCACAATCAGCAGTAGGGATGAAGTAGCCATTCAAAGATTTTAAGATGGGAAGTTACATGATCAATTTGGTAATATAAAAAATTGTTCCAAGAATTATGTTTATGAAGATGTTTTCAAATATGACATAATGTTATATGATATAAAGTGCAGCATTGAAACAAATTGAAGGACATTATTCCCAGACTTGGGTAGGAAGCTAGAACTACTAATTTATGTAAACAAACATAAAAATAGCAGAAGGAAGAGTACTATATGCAGAATCTTTGGACAAAGGGCCATTTGTAATTGCTTGCCATAAAAGAGGAAAAGAGAATTAAGAACAGTGGAGGCACTTAAAAGGAAGAGGTTTAAAGAGGAATTTTAGAAGCTGTGCTGTGGATTGGACTCTGTAATACTGTTGTGTTACCACTGGAAGAAAACCTGCAAATAGCTACTTTTAGAGTTAAACTAAAGTTCATTTGAATGTAACCCCATGACAGAACTTCAAGAACAAGCCTGCTGGCTTTATGCAAATTAAAACAATATGTATATGTTGTGATTAAAAACTATTTTAAAACATACAGTAATAATGAATTTTTAAAAGTAAAGCACCAAAAACTAACAGTGGTTATGGCTGGCTGATAGAATCCATTCCAATTTTCTCTGTTTTCCAATTCCTTGCAAAGGACAGATTTTTTGTAACACCAATGAAAATATATTTTTTGAGCCAAGCACAGTAGCACTCACCTGTGATTCCAGCACTTTGGGAGGCTGAGACAAGGGAATCACGAGTTCAAAGCCAAACTCGCAATGACGAGATGCTAACAACTCAGTGAGACCCTGTCTCTACATAAAACACAAAATAGGGCTGGGGATGTGACTCAGTGGTCAAGTACACCTGAGTTCAATCCCTGGTACCAAAAAACAGAAACAAAAACACCTCAGTGGTAGAGTGCCTCTTGGTTCAATCCCCAGTTCCACAAAAATCTAGACCTTCTGAAGAAAGGTCTATATAAGATTCATTACCATTTATATTACAGGTTATGATAGGTGTGTAGATGACAATCCATTAGAGTAAACTGAACAAAAATGGACTTATAATGTGCTTCAGAAATATTGCTAGGAAAACCAATGGATGGGAAACATGCCACAAAAATAAAATTGTAATAAGCATCCAGGCGGGTAAAAGAAGCAGGAATGATTCCTGTAATCTAACCCAAAGGAAGACAAAACATTCAAGAAGGGAAGGATTAAACTGGGCGTGGTGGTGCAAGCCTGTAATCCCAGCAGGGAGGCTGAGACAGGAGAATTGCGAGTTCAAAGCCAGCCTCAGCAATGGTGAGGTGCTAAGCAACTCAGTGAGACCTTGTCTCTACATAAAACACAAAATAGGGCTGGGGATGTGGCTCAGTGGTCGAGTGCCCCTGAGTTCAATCTCCAGTACCAAAAAAAAAAAAAAAAAGAAGAAGAAGAAGGGAAAGATTAAATGTCAATTTCTATAGACCATAAAGTTGCTTATATGATTTGGTACTTCCAGAATCTTTGGTGTTTCCAAGAGCAACTTGAGCAGATTGATTGTGGAAGAAGCCTGACTATCATGGATTGAATGAAAAATTGAAGTGACAATAGTGGAAGATTCCTTTTTGAGGAAATGTGGCTGTTTTCACTAGAGAAAATTTGTTACTTAGTAGATATTTAGCCAATCTTGATGAAAAACAGTTAAATATAAACTTCCTTCTATTTTCTTTAATATTTAAAGGTAATTTTAAAAGTGAAACTAAATTTTTGTTTAGCATGGAGATTTTTTAAAGGATTATAATGAAGAATTAGATAAAATATAAAAGGGCTTCACACAGAGCCTAAATGAGAAATCCAAACAACGTTGGTGTTCAGAAAGAACTTCATCACCATAGTAACTGTAGTCAGGTTGGAGAAATATGTTTTTCTTTTCTGTAGTGTCCAATTTTTCTAAAATATAATTCGTTACTTTATATTTTGATGTTTCTGTTCCTCAGAAATGAACATTAAAAAGTCATCACCATCATGTGAAGTCTCTTTACTAGGTTGAATCAATATTTGTGAAATCAAAGAATAGTTGAGTTCACTAAGTACTATTTATTATTAACCTAAATGGAGTCAAGGCACAAATATGTGACAACAGATACCTACAATGAAATACAATTTTGTAAAAATTGAGGCGGGTACAGTGGAGCACACCTGTAATCCCAGTGGCTCAGGAGGCTGAGGCAGGAGGATTGTGAATAGAAAACCAATCTTAGCAAAAGCAAGGTGCTAAGCAACTCAGTGAGACCCTAAATAAAAGACCTAAATAAAATGCAAAGAAATGGCTTGGGATGTGGCTCAGTGGTTGAATACCCCTAAATTCAATCCACAGTAACCCCCCCAAATGAAATCCAGTATGTGCCATGTCTGATAGATAAAAAGTGTTTAATAAACAAATGAGTAAGTGAATTAATATAAGTGAAAAAATGAGAGAGTGGAAATTTGATTAAATATAATATATGAATTTGCATAAAAGCATTACCCAGTAGTCTATTGCTCTAGTTCCAATCTTGCCATGCAATAAATCATTCAATCTCTCTGAATCCCTAATACATAATTTGTGAAGTGGAGAATGGAAATAATAATATCTCACATACCTCTTAGGATAGTTTTGAATATAAATAAATCATTTCAGAAGCATTTACTTCAGCCTGTGGTAGACTTTAACACTGGTATACCACTAGCAAAGAGGTAACCAAAAGAAGTGTGTGCAACCAAATCAAGAGTCATAGGAAAAAACTGCAACTAGAGCCCTTATTACCAAAGCCTCCTGGGGGTGGGGAGTATGACTCAGTGGTAAAGCACTTATCTAGCTTGTCTGAGGTCCGGAGTTCAATCCCCAGCAAGCATGGTGGCAGAGTGGGGCCTAGAGCCTCATGGGAACAGAAGGGAGCAGCTTTCCACTCTTATTCCCCTGGAGAAAACCATTTAAGAAAAAAAAAAGCTCACTCTTCACCAAAAGAGATGGAGCAACCTCCCTGATTGGGAGGTCAAAGAGAAAAACCTGAGTATGATTGACTCAGTACTTTCTGGTATCTGGTTTTCAGTGGAGGCACTCTCTGATGTGTGTGGAGGCTTTCAATTGTGTCTGTTAACAGTGACTGGTTCCTCAAGGGTAAAACATTAGGAAGTCACTTATGGCTGCATACATGTCATGTCCTGCCCTCCAGCATTTATCATGAATAGCCTTTTTTTGTTGCAGAAAATAGAGGTTTTAGTTATTGCTTCCTCACTAAAATTCCCAAAAGATTTATCCCCAGTCATCTCTCACAAAACCAGTAACTTGGGAAGAATTTCTTCTTCAGTGTACCAAGAAATTTTTTCATTTCCAGAGAAACCATTCAAACCAACTGTCAAATTGCCAGAACTTGAGGGAAATAATAATGATCCAAGCTTCATCACCACACCAGAAAGCCCTTTTTTGTTTTGTTTTGGGTTTTTTTGGCTATTCCCTCCCCTGGCCCCATCCCAGTCCTGGAGCTATATCCCACCCAGGGCTTCCTGAATGCTAGACAAGTACTCTACCACAAAGCAACATCAACACCATTTTTCATTTGAGACAATCTCCTTAAGTTGCTCAGGCTAACCTCAAACTTGCCATCCTCTTTCCTCAGCCTCCCAAGTAACAGGGTTTACAGGTGTGCACCACCATGCCTGATTTTTTTTACCATTTATTTACAGCTATCTTCTGTGCTCATTTTGTCCTGGTCACCAAATGTGGTACCTCAGTTTGTTATTAATTTCATTTTTCCTCCTTACTATCTCATAGGTAACTAATATGTCCTCCCCAAAATGTTGGATTAACTCTGTTCAGGTAGCTTTTAATTTGTAATTTTTGGATAATAAATCTGGAAACATGCAGTTGAACCCTCTTTTATTGGATATAACCATTTGTGATTATTATAGGTACATATATTTATTCCAGGTTTATGCAGAGTTCCCTTGATCCTCCCCTCAATATTTATACATTACATGAGTAGACATGGTGAGCACATATTTTATATAGTCATATGTATGCTTAATAGAATGAGACTTGAACAATCTAATAAGTTATTTATTTACATTAATTAATGGAATTGGCTATTTGATTTCATGATCATTATTTTCTAAGAAATAAGACAAAGGTTCAGGGAAATTTATTAACTTTTGTAAGGCATACAGCTGGAAATGACAGAACCACAAAATGAATTCAAGTTTGGCAAACTCTGGAGCTCATGTTTTTAATTATTTCTTATGGTTTGAGGCTGTGAAATAGTTTGGGGGGGTTATTTGTTCTTAAGATTTGTATTGGAAGCATTTTCTTACATTTTAATGAAAAATTTCAAAGATACAAAAAAGCTGAGTTTTACAGTAAGTACCAATATAACCACCACGTACATACACAATAATATTTTACTATACTTGTTTTCCCCCATCCTTCACTTACTCATCCTTCTGTATGACATTCCATCTCACTTTTTATAAATTTTAAAGTAAATTGCAGATATCAGTACATTTTCCCCAATAGTCCATCATCCATCATATGTATCATTAAGAATTCAATATTTGTAGCCAGGCGCGGTGGCTCAAGCCTGTAATCCCAGCACTTAGGGAGGCTGAGACAGGAGAATCGCGAGTTCAAAGCCAGCCTCAGCAATGGTGAGGTGCTAAGCAACTCAGTGAGACCCTGTCTCTACATAAAACACAAAATAGGGCTGGGGATGTGGCTCAGTGGTCGAGTACCCCTGAGTTCAATCCCCAGTACCAAAAAAAAAAAAGAATTCAATATTTGTTTATATTTTTTCTATTGAGTTAAAAATTACATACAATTAAATATAAAAATCTTAACTGTACTATTTCCATAACTCTCCTCCTCCCAAGAAAGCCTACATCTATGCAACACAAAATCCTAAGAAAATACAGAACATTATCATCATTCTAGAAACGATTCCATCATGTGTGTCTCTTCTGAATAAATCTGACCCCTAACCACCAGAGGCAACTATTATCTTGGTTTGGCTTCCACAACATATTAATTTTGTCTTTCTATGACTTGGAATTCATGTGGTATGTACTTTTATGTAAGGTTTCTTTCACTCAATATGTTTCTACAATTTATCTATTTTGTGTCTATAATTTCATGTCTTTTACTGAGGAGTGGTATTTCATTGTGTGAGTGTACCATAGGTTGTTTATGCATTGTGTTATTGGACACCTGAGATATTTCCCTATTTTGGCTATTACAAGTAAGGCTTCTAGATAATGTTTGTGAAAATATTTTGTGATATTAGAAGTATTTTAATTATCAAGATGCATGATCTGGAAAGAAAAATGTAAACACATTTAGAAAATACAGAAATGGAGAAAAAAGAATTAGGTGCAAGGAAAGCTTGGGCATTCGTCTTCATACACAGGGTGAGCTGTTACAAGAAGAAGGTGAATCAAGCTGATTCTATGTGGCTGTGAAAATTTGCTTTCTCAAATCTCAGTTTTATCATCTGTCAAATTGGGATAATAGTACTTCCTTTCCAAGGTAGTTGTGAGCATCAAGTGAGATTATGCATGTAAAGTGCCTTGCCATTGTTTTCATGTTTATTAAAAGAAAATTTTTTATTATCCATTTTTATTTTTAAAAACACAGGAAAGTGGGCTAGAGTTGTGGCTCAGTAGTAGAGCACTTGTCTAGCATGTGTGAGGCCCTGGGTTCAATCCTCAGCACCACATATAAATAAATAAAATAAAGGTATTGTGTCTATCTATAACTAAAAAAAAAATTTAAAAATATAAAAAAGTGATTTCTAGAGTGCTATGTTGTTTAACTAGCTTGGTAGGATTGATGGTAAACCCCAAATTCAGGAAAGTTAATGCACAGCAATTTAGAAATTACTTTATGATTATTCCACAAACTTCTTTAGTTTATACAAGGTTCAATTTTATGTCTAACCATCCACTATATCCCAGGATCCTATTCTCAGGACTTGGGGATGTCACAGTGAATAAGAATAAACACAACCTCATCACTTATGGATCTCAATAGAAAAGACAGAGAACAAATACTTATAAATTGGGAGGAGGTGGTAATTAAAGAAGTACAGAGAGTGCTTTGGAAACTATATATATGTATGACCTAATTCTCAAGCTCATCATGAGACTATTTTTGTTTAGAATAGCATCCCAAGGAAAAAATATACAAATATTTCAATATAAGTACATAAAATATATTTACTCATTTTCCTATCTCCACTCCATCCTTTTCTCTTTGCCATTCCTATCTCTAAGATCATCTATTCAAGAAGGATTGAAAATGTGAAGTGTTAGTGAAAGTATCTAAAAGGATATGAATGAAAAGAAAACAATAAAGGATAGGCCTTCTTTTTTGCTAATGATCTCTTCACTTAGAGCAATTTACCCTAACTTTTTCTCTTTCCCTCACTTTCATCAGTCAAAACTCAAGACTGTATGGTGGGGCTGGGGTTGTGGCTCAGTGGTAGAGCACTTGCCTCGCATGTGTGAGGCACCGGGTTCGACCCTCAGCACTACATAAAAACAAAGAAATAAAATAGAGATATTGTGTCCATCTACAGCTAAAAAATTATTTTAAAAAAAGGCTCTATGGTGGAAATAACAAATAAATGTGGTTATATCTCAGCTCAGTTCAACATTTAACAGTTCTTTGCTCAAGTAAACTTACTTTAACAACTAATAATTGTCTTATTTTAATTTTTAAGTCATCAGCATATTAGTGCACTTAATATTATTCTTCCTAATGACAAAATTACCAAATTCAAAATAAACTGCCAACGTGGTAATTCACTCTTATTGAATTTATATGGGAGTGTTGTTTTAGTGAGATTTATTACTTTAGTTTTGATATAATTATTTAAGACATGGGAAAATAACATATTATGAAACAAGGTGATTACTAGTAGTATGTAGAAAATTACTTCACTATTGATTTAAATTTTTGTAAGTACAATTATGCATCAAGAAACTGGAAGTTTAAAAAAATCAACTGGAAGATTGTAAACCAAAACATCAACAATGTTGTTGATATTGTTGTTTTACAGTGATTACATATTCTTCCTATTGTTTTCTGTATGTTTTAGAGTTAGAATGTGCAGATGGGTTCACAACCTTGTTGACATGCCCTTGGGTATGTGGCTTTTTTGAATAAGAATTACAAAACATGTGTACATTCAAACAAAAATAATACACTCTTATGTGTAACTCTCAGACACAAATAACCTCTGGTCTGTTTTTTGTTCAATACTAAGAAAGGCAATGTCCTCACGCCTCTCCAGTGCTAAGTTCTAGCCCTTGCACACGATCACACAAATATATCTTTCCATAATGATATAATATTTATAGTTTCTTTATAGCTTTTGTAAAAAGTATATCAGAAATTTTTCATTCATATACATTCCACTTGTATTTAAATTTTCTTTTGTTGTATTCTTGTTTTTGTTCCAGATCTCCATAGTCTAGATATAATATTTCCATTAATAAGCACATGTTTTGTATCATATGTGGTGATGAAGAAAAAATTCCAGGAGTCTGGTTAATACATGAGAACTCTTCCAGAAGACCAGAGGAGTTTCAATCTCTTTAAAGATTTTTATCATCAGTCAGGCAGGTCTGGACCAATCAGAATGCATAATCATTCATTAAAGAAAGAATAATTTTTCATTTGTAGCATCTTAATAGCACTAATTTAAAATTAATACAAAAATGATTAGGCCTTTAGTTTTTTCATAGTATCTCCACTTGCTAAAGTCCTTCAAAGTCTTTAAAGTGCAACATGGTCTACTTCGAAGCCCCCAATGTTTTGAGGTTAATTTACTTTATATTTTCTAGAGTAGCTACCATGTACTTAATGCACACTTTAACAGGCTTTTTCTATACATACTTTATTTCAAATTATCCTTGCAATGTCCTTATGAGATAGGTAATTTATAAATCTACAATGTAAAAATGAGAATACAATCTCAGAGAGGTCAGATAACTTGCTCAAATTCATACAACCAGTAAATTCAGGATCGGGAGTTTGAACATAGCACTGCCTGATTCAAGGGCATGAGAATCTGGTCACTATTTTTCACTAAACAAATAGGATTCCTGGGTTCCTTTGAAGTCAGGCCATACACGTAGAAATCTAGACATAAAACCTCCAACATTTGAAGGAAGAAAGGAAAATATGCCTGAGATTCTTTCTCATTCTGTCAGCATTGCCAAAGATGTAAGAAGTCCTGGAGAGGAGTGACTGAGGACTATCTGAGAACCTTGACACAGTAATTCAAGCATCAGTCAAGATTCCTGTATCCAGGTTTGGTACAAAATTATGTGTCCCCATACTTGATAGGGTCATTTAGGCCTAGATCAATGGATATCTCAGTGTCATTTGCAGAGTCATATATCTGAAGATTAATATTTTACTTAAAATACTGGTATAGTATGAGAATTTAAACATGTAGCACAAACTCTACAGGATAGGGAACCTTAAAAATGAGAGTTTAAATTTCCATGAGTCCTATGGAATGGAGGCTAAGCAGTAGAAATTAGTTTGTTACAGAAAGTAAAGTGATATTTCAAACACACTTGAGTCCATCTATGTCTTTTTTTAATTTTTTTTTAGTTATAGATGGACACAATGTCTTTATTTTATTACTTTGTATGTGGTGCTGAGGATCAAACCCAGGGCCTCATGCATGCGAGGCAAGCGCTCTACCACTGAGCTACAATCCCAGCCCCTCCATTTATGTCTTCTACACCTATTTCTACATGTGGTATCACAGAATATCCTCAACTAACAGTATTTGGAAGCACTTAGCACAGAGCTTGGTATATATGAAGGACTCCATAATGGTTAGGTGAACACATTTTAGATCTGTAAGAAATACATTTTGGGATGGGCATAGTGGCACATGCCTGTAATCCAAGGCTCAGGAGGCTGAGACAGAGGATACCAAAGCCAGCCTCTGCAACTTAGCGAGGCCCTAAGCAACTCAGTGAGACCCTACCTCTAAATAAAATATAATGAGGACTGGGATTGTGGCTCAGTGATTAAGAATCCTTGGGTTTGGGCTGGGATTGTAGCTCAGTGGCAGAGCGCTTGCCTTGCATGCATGAAGCACTGGGTTCGATCCCCAGCACCACATAAAAATAACTAAATAAAGATATTGTGTCCATCTACAAATTAAAAAAAAATTTAAAAAAATTAAAAAATAAAAAGAATCCTTGGGTTCGATCCCTGGTAGCAAAAAGGAAAAAAGAAAGAAATACCTTCTGAGTAGAACTGATGGCTTACACAGCTGTCCATTATATCTGCCATATAATTTAGTTGATCGAATTATTTTAGTATATTATAATTCTACATAATTTGAAGGCAAATTTTAAATCAGTGAACAACTTTTAATCATTATTTCGAAAGTGCTTTTCAGTTTGCAAATTCATAAATTTGATGTCATGTCTAGTCTAAATAATTTCCTACTTTAAAGATTCTTATTTATAACTTATTTTCTTAGCATTAAAGTTTGGACACAGTGTTATATCTATTTTTCAAACATGTTAAATTTAATTTGGTCAACTTAAAATGCATATACATGAGTCAAAAAATGTAAAAAAAAGTGACTAACTGTTTAATGTCATATATTATGCAGCAGATTTATGTTCTGGTAATATAAAAATAATTACAGTGCAACTATATATGGACACACAGTTAAGGTCTGCCCAAATTATGTTTCATAGGTACTAGTATCTTAGAGGATTTCTCTTAGAAATCATGATGACCAATGTTATTGTATGCATATTCTTCTTGCACATATAATTTTGTTTCAGAATTTTAATAGAAATTGAACATAACCATTAGGTTACAGAATATTTTATTTCTTGCCAGAGAGATTTCTAAAGTTTCTGGTTTATTATTAGATCCTCCTTAAGTCAAAAAGAAGCTTGTTAGAGAGTTTTAAACTAATTAATATTAATATGTCAAACACTAGGCAAAAATGTCCAATTTATTGTGACACATAGATGAGGATAGATACATTTTATATTTAAAAAATTAAGATAGCCTGATCAAATGGAAAAGTATGATGATAGACATTGAATAAAACTCATCTATTGAAATTTAGCATTCTCCCATCCTTAAATGTAGGTACCCTAGATCTATTATATTACAATAAAGATATTGTTTCCAAGGTTGTGATTTACCTCTAGAACTCTTTTTTTATCTTTATTTTGGTTATTTATTTTTATGTGGTGCTGAGGATCAAACCCAGTGCCTCACATGGATGAGGCAAGCACTCTGCCACTGAACGACAACCTCAGCCCTATCTCTAGAACTTTTAGTCTACCTATTTTGTAGGTAACAACACTGAGAAAGATTTAATTAACTATAAACTTGGGCAAATAATTATATGGAATCACAAATCTTGTTCCTGTAATATATGTAAAGAAAGGAAATTGCCAGATTTTTGTTATATTCTACCTGCAATTCATTGTGTACTTCAAACCAGTTAGAATAAATTATTCTTTTATTCACCAGAATAAACCTTCACATGCTGGTTTTACTCCCACAGAAAAAAGTGCAGAAGATCAACAATGACAAACTTATTTTAGCTGATAATTAAACTTAACCAGTTGCTCTCAGGTTTTAAATTTCATCCTCTGATAATCTTTCCCCAAACTTCACTAGAACCTTCATTTGCAGTGTCAAACCTCTACGTGATTGAACTGTCTTATACACCCGCTACTGCTTCAAATTATAATATTTTGGCAGTTAGATATGATGTGTGTTTTTGGAAGGGAATTATGATTAAGTTATAAAAAACCTTAGAACACCATTTCTTCAAAGATATTTATTCCAGAAAATTCACATATTTATTCTTTATTTTCAGCATAATTATGTCAAACCAAACTAGTTTGAGTCAAAGAAAAAAGCTAAGATAAAGCAGACATTTTTAGTTTCTATATCTATATATTTTGAGAAAATATATGGAGAAATCATTGCAATTTCTTGTGACAAAAAACATTGTGGCAACACAATACAAAAGAAATTTGTTGTAGTGGATATTGACTAAAATAAGTACTTGGGTAAGATTTAAAATTTTTCATCATACAGGCATTTTTGTTGTAGTAGTGGTCCTGGTAGGAGAGTTGACCTTTAACAGTGAGAGCTGTCAAGAGAATTATCCACTATGTGAAACAAACCAAATTTCTCTCCCTGAAATTTGTAATATTTATGTATTTCATCTTCCCCACAGGCAAATAAGCTGATAGTTTTTGAGGAGAGTCAGCTCTAGGATTTAGATGAAATTGCTCTGGTGATCAGGTGAAGTACTTAATGAAAGAGAGAAGCAGCTAGCTCAAAACATAACATTCTGGTGCACTAGAAAGTATAGTAATTTTTTTCAAAAACATTATTGTGCACTAGAAATTAGAGTTATATTTTTCTATACAAATAACATTGTTAACTAGATAAAGAAATTATAAAATATGTCATGTTTGCTTATGCTTTGATGTAACTTGGAAAGTCTGCATATTGAATTTAAAAAACTCTAGGAGTACATTAAAGAGCAGAAAGGAATGGATTTGAGAGCTAATATACAGAAAATATTGGAATACCTTTAGCTATTAATTCAGTTGAGATGCCTGTGAAAGAGATAGTCAAAATATTCATGAGGTTCTAAGCCTATGTTTCTCAGGAAATACTTAGAGAAAATTTCCAGATGAGTATGCAATAATACATACAAAACTACATGTCCCTCCCGTGCAAATATGAAAACAAGATGTTATTAGATATTAATTAAATTTCAAGTTATGAAATATAATATTCACTAAATAATATTTCTTTATTTTCCTTATATCATTTGTTTTAGTTTTTTCACTGCTGTGACTTAAAGACCAACCAGGGGCTGCCGTTGTAGCTCAGTGGTAGAGTGTTTGCCTAGCACATGTGAGGCACTGGGTTTGCTCCTCAGTGCCATATAAAAATAAGTAAATAAAATAAAGGTATCTACAACTAAAAAATTATTTTTAAAAAAAGACCCAACCAGAACAATTTAGTAAGGAAAAGTTTATTTAAGGGCTCACAGTTTCAGAGATCTCAGTCCATATACAGCCAGCTCCATCATGGTGGAAGAGTATGGCAGAGGGAAAAAGCTCACATGAGGATCAGAGAACAGAAAGAGATGTCTTCACTTTCCAGATACAAACAAAGCAACGCCCCTATTCCCACCTCTTCCAGCCACAAACTACCACTTCAGTTATCACTCAGTTAATCCCTGCCAATTCAATCATTTCTCCTCTGAACCTTCTTACATTTTCTCACACTTGAGCTTTTGGTTCACACTTTTGAACCATGACATCATTCTACTATTCATACAAATATATTTGGATTTTTATATCCACCATAGCAGATGATTACAATTTTCTTGGCTGAAGTTTATCTCCATAACAAATCTATAAGAAGCAGATTAATAAAAAAAATTATTTGCATTCAGGTGAAAATCTTGCCAAGCTTATACAATCATGGCAGGTTCAAGTATCTGCCAATCAACTATTTCTTCCTGTGACATCCAGGCATTAAAATCCATGTTAAGTGTTAAAGTAGATTAAAACAGCAGAAAATCACAATAGAAGCACAGAGAAGAATCTTGTATCAATACACTATTTGTTCTGCTTTGTTTTTTGAAATAAGGTTTCACACTGTTTCTCAGATCAGTCTCAAACTCTTGGGCTCAAACAGTTATCCCACCTTGGGCCCTCCAGTGCTAGGACCACAGGGTGTGGCCACCATACTTGGCTTATCAATATACTTTCTACATCAGAGTAGATTTTTTAAATTTCCTCTTTATATTAAGGTAGCCTTTATGTTTTCCAAAATTACATATACAAATATGAAATGCAACTATATTAAAAGAAATGCTACTACAGAGAATTTACAAGAATACTCTAACTTCCATAAAGACTGAAAAATATAGACCATGCCAGAATGCCTATGTATATTCTTACAAATGTACTTGGTTTCCTCTGTCCTGAAAAGAGACCAGAATACTCAATTTAAAAATTGTTACTTCCTAGCATCTTCTTCCCTTCAATAGTAAATACAGATTTAACATCCCTAATCCAAAAATCTAGACTCTGAAATTCTCTGCAATTAGAATCGTTTGATTATCTATATGATACCACCAGGAGAAAATTCCACATTGCACCTCACGTGATAGTCTGAACTCAAAACACAGGTGTGCTAACAATAACTTATAAAATTACCTCCAGGATAATATGTCGAGTGTATATAAGCATAAATGAATTTTATATCTAGACTTAGTTTCCACTCTCAAGATATCTCATCAGACATGTGCAGATATTACAAAATCTGAAAAATGCACTTTCATTTCCAAGTATTTACTCAAACTCTAAATCTCTGTCTCCATGTATCTCTCTCTGTAAGCATGAAATTGTTTTGTCTTTACTGAAAGTCTGTATGTTACTCAGGTTTTCTTCACTGATAAGAATCACTTCAAGGAGGGAAAATATATTTTGAGCTTGTGGTTTCATAGGTCTCAGTACTGCCTACTTCCATCACTCTGGGCTTGATGAGAGTCAGAATGTCATGGCATAAGGGACTAGTAGAAGAAAGCTGTTCACCTTATGGTAGCATGGAAACACACACACACACACACACAAAGGGTGAGAGAAAGAAAGAGAGAGAGAGATGAATCAAGGCACCAGAGACAAAATACAAACCCCAAAATCATACCCTCAGTGCCCTACTTCTTCCAGTCATGTCCTACTTGTCAATAATTACCATTCACTATAGTAGTACTTTCAAATTATTAATTCATTAAATGATTAATTCACTGATTAGGTCACAGATCTCATAGTCTAATCATTTCGCCTCTGTCTTGGTCTGGATCTATGATCAAGAATTGCTGAGCTCAGACTAATTTATCTAGGCAGATTCGTGGGGTGAATCACCAGCCTCACAACAGGATGGATTTTATAAGCTTTAATATGAGACAATATAACAAAGCAAGCAACAGTTATACTTTGCAATATTGAATATTGTATGTAATGAATCAATAATATAGAAAAAAAGAAAGAGAGAGTGGCTCCAGCCCAATAAGCATTCATCAATCAACACCGGATAACACAACATGGGTTTGCAAGTACACTCAAAGCATCATCATTACCTCCAACACCGAGCCTTGGGTAAAATAAGCAACACCAAGAATGGGGTAGACAATACGTAAGAGTCTTTCTCCTCAAAGCACCATTCAAGATCCTTCTTCTTTACTCATAACAGCATCAACACCTTCAACACCTATCCTCGGGTAAAATCAGCAAAATCAGCAACACCGAGGGTAGGGTAAACAGCACAGGTGAAGGTCCTTCTTTTCCACTTAAAGCATCATCACCGCCTTCAACACCCAGCCTTGGGTAAAATCAGCAACACCAAGAGTGGGGTAAAACAGCACAGGTGAGAATCTGCCGTCTTCCTTGCAAGTCAGCTTCCTTCTTCTCATCATCAGGTTCCTTCTTCTTACTCAAAACACCAGATTCTTTCTTCCTTGGTTGAAATTTCTTCTCAGATGGATTCAATCTCTTCCTCTTCAGATGGATCCCTTCTTCTCCAGTCCAGATGAATCCCCTTCTTCTCTGGTCCAGATGGATCCCCTTCTTCTGTCTTCTCTCTCCTTTAGAGGGCTTAAAAAGACATAGCAACCCCTCCCAACATGCAGTCCAGCATTATGCAGCTGGCCTTAGACTGTAAAATCTCTGTGAGGTGGGAACTGGCCAGGTTCCAAAACTCACAGGATCAAAGGCTGAAAGTTTTGAGGCACCAAGAGCTCGTTAGTGCGCCAGATGGCCCCGAACAATAACATTGAGGGTGCTTCCTCAAAGTTTTTCCAAATTCCTCACTAACAAGCTCCCCTGTCCTAAGTCACACTCAAGGATGGGCCCATAATATTAACTATCTATACAACCTCTGAACATTGCTCCATTGCATAACATGCGCTCTTCATATCCAGACCATAACAGTCTGTCACTTGCAGAGTTGGTTAAAGTAAATCAAAGAAAACAAGTTATATTTGATGAGGCTAATTTCTCTGACACGCTTCAAATATGTAAAATTTCAACTTACATATTAATCCCTATGTGTAGACCATTTTTTAAGATTTTATATCTCAGCATCTATGGAAAGATTCATTTCTCCCAGTATGTCTTATGAAACAGAATACATCTAAGCAATGGAATATATTTACTCACCATGAATGTATTAGAGGATTTAAAGAACATATGCTATCATTATACTGTATCAACAAAGTAATATACAACAGATAATTGGAGTAAAATATTAATATATCTTGAATTTTCATTGTATAGCTCAATTCTAAAGATATAAAGGATCCATGAACAAAAAACCACAGTTTCACACAGCCTACACCCAGTTTTATTAATGTGTCACAGCAAGTAAATCCTGCTGGCCATATTCTTTAGTCAGAATTGATAGTAGATAATAGAAAATATATATATTTTACAGACAATATATCTATAGTGAAATATTTCGTGGATGTTTTATTCAGCAGCTATGTTACTTGCCTGGATAAGTTTCTTACCACATTTCCATATTTTCATGTAAAACCATTTCTGAAAATCATGTTTTTGGGCTATCAAACTGAGTTATTCCCAAATAATAATGAGAAATACATTTGAACTGCTAAATCTAGAAATGTATAAACTTCTAATTCCTAATTAATACTGTGGTCTTTTATTGGCAATATGTAAATTTCCTTATTTCTAACAAGTGCCTTACAATAGACTTGGTTTAATATTGTGACTTCTATTACTCTGTGTATCTATTCAAGATTCCACTGCAACAGTAAAATAAATAATATAAACATATTGACACAGAAAAAAGACTCATAATTTCATATATCCTCTATTTTTAAAAGTGATTCCCCTCCTAAAGATGACATAACTAATAATTAAAGAAGCAATATTTGAATCCCATGCATGGTCATTCCAAAGCCTATGGGGATACTATTGCACCAAGTTACCTTCCAAAACTTGAGAAAAAAGTACATTTTAGTGGGCTATAGATTGAACATAGAACTTCTTTTCTCACACAAAATTAATTCTTGAAAATATCCCAAACTTTTTAAATTTAAAAATAAAGTAACTTTCTCTGTCTCCTATTCAGGGCTTGGGCCAATCACCACTCAACATTGACAAGATACAACTTGATCATTCCACTGTTCTCTTCAAACAACTTGGGATTCTAATGGTCATTTGAATTCTTGCATTTTCTGGTAAAACTGTGCTCTCTAGAGTTGAATAATCCAATTGTTCAAAAGGATAAGCATTATTGGATTTGCAGAGCTCAACAATATTAATATTTGCTAAGAATATAACTGTGTTTGTGTCTAGCAAAAATTTTAGAAACCTATCCATGCAAGACTTTTGATTTTTCCAAAAATACAAGCTAACCCAGGCATGGTGGCACATGCCTGTAATCCCAGCACTTTGGAAGGCTGAGACAGGAGAATCACGAGTTCAAATCCAGCCTCAGCAACGGTGAGGCACTAAGCAACTCAATGAGACCCTGTCTCTACATAAAACACAAAATAGGGCTGGGGATGTGGCTCAATGGTCAAGTACCGCTGAGTTCAATCCCTAGTACCAAAAAAAATGCAAGATATAATTTCCTTGAGCAGAAAGAATATCACATCATTAATAACTTTCTATTTGCTTAGAAACTCCTCAAGGATAAGTACTGTTTTATGATATATAATGTTAAAGTTGTCTACTTTGGAAAATTTCATTTGCAATTCCCTGGTATTTGATCAGAATTTTCATGTAGAATATCTTAGTTATACAGTTTATAATAATTAATTTCATTGCCACTATTACTATCATAAGTAACTCTGTTATCTGTGTTGTTAATTCACTTTTTCTGAGATTAAATTTGTTATTATTTATTTAGGGTGGATTGAAAAGCCGGCTAAATTTTACCAATCTTAATGTGTATTCTCTGCACATAGACAGAAACAAGATGAACTAAATATTTCCAGAAAATCACTTCATGCATTGGATTAAGAAAATATATCTTTGAGAATTCTTAAAATGGTAGACTAGAGGAAGGCTGTATTCCTAGGTGCTCCATGTCTCAGGATTCAAGAAGCAGGCATACCACTACTCATAGAGCACAGAGCCCAATAAGAAATCAAAAGAACATCTGAGCATAGGCAGTGATCATTCATTCTCATTGACTATTTTGACCACCTCAGTGGAATCAATTCCTTCTTTCATCTTTCATAAAGAAATTTCTTCATTTATTTTCCTTTGATTCTTTTTCTGTGCTTGTTGATTCATGAATGGTTAGATAGAAATAGATGTTAGGTACAGATAGATAGATATAGATATCTATCTATGTATGTGTATGTGTGTGTGTGTGTGTGTGTGTGTCTGTGTGTGTGTGTATAACATTAATGCTATTTTTCCTTGCCTGTCTTTAGAGATTTTGGTTTATTTTTGTTCTGTATTTATTTGTTTGTATCCCCATTTCTCTTTCTCTCTTTTCTTCTCCCACTAACAGCCAAATTCTCTTATTCTCTCTTTCTCCCTTTGCTTTGTTTTTCCTATTTTTCTGTTTCTTCCTTATAAACATCACCTGCTCCATTTCCTCTGTGTTCCCCTGTTAACTTTTTGAAATTGTAAAGTATCTTCTACACTTCTCTCACATTTTCTTTTCTCAAAATGAACTTTATTTTTACCATCTTTTCAAACTAATTGTTTTATATAACTCCTGCCTCACCACTCATGTTGTTTCAATTATTACTGCTATAGATGACATAGTAGATATTTGTTGTTTGCTTTAATGTCAGATCTAGTTTATTGTTCTAATTGTTTTTTCCATTGCCAATTGCTGACCCAACCATTCTTGTTTTTTGTGGTAATTAACATTTTAGTTGCCATATAGAAAGCAAGTATTTAATGTTCTATATTGTTTGCATTGGTTGTTCTTATTCCTTGTTTCCCCCTGTAATGTGAGGTACTGGGAATGTACAGAGACACTACAAGTTTGCAGGGTAGATACTCTGCTGGTGATCTAAACTAAGTCAAATGAAGTGTACCTTTCTTCATACACAAATAGATGACACACAAACATCAGCTGTATGTTAATGCAAAGAACAGAAGAGACAAAAATCTAAACTAAATACCAGGCCCCAAGTAGAAACAACTAGGGTTAGGCCCTCAGATCCCACTGATGGACATCCTCTGCTAAAGCAAAAACAGAAAGAAATAACACAAAGGTTGTGGATACCACACCTACAAGGGGGGGGTCTTAATCTAGGTCATGCTATGACACTTTTGCAATTGAAAGCTGTGCCCTACAAAGACTCACACTTAAGAGTGGAAGAGAAATCCATCACCAATAGATGTATAAACAACACGTAAATCACAACACAGGAATATAAGACGTGAAAAAAAAGAAACAAGGTAACATGTCACCAACTATAGTTCATAATTCACTAGAGACTGACCCCAAAAATATTAAATAATTCAAAAGAATTATTATAAAAATAATCAATGAATTCCAAGAGAACACAGGAAAACAATTGAATGAATTAAGGAAGTCAGTACAGTTTATGAATAAAAATTTCAATAAGGAGATAGAAATATATTTGAGATAATCATGTAAAAATCTTGGAAATGAAAGAGAAGATAAATAAAATAAATTGTTCAGATCAAAGTCTTTCTAATAAAGTAGACCATGCTGAAGACAGAATCTCAGAGCTGGAAGAAAATATGGTCAGCCTTGAACACTCAGGCAATATAAATGAAAATAAAGTAAATAACCATGATCAGAATATACAAGAACTCTGGGAAAACATTACGAGACCAAATTTAAAAGTCATTGGAATTGAGGAAGGTTGTAAGAGGCAGGCTAATAGAATGTATAACCTCTCTTCAGGTAAATAACAAAAATTTTTACAATTTTTTTTGGTACTGGGGATTGAACTCAGGGGTACTTGACCACTAAGCCACTTACCCAGCCCTATTTTGTGTTTTATTTAGAGACAGGGTCCCACTGAGTTGCTTAACGCCTCGCCATTGCTTTGAACTCACGATTCTCCTGTCTCAGCCTCCCAAAGTGCTGGGATTACAGGCTTGAGGCACTGCACCCAGCTCAAAAAATTTTGAGAATGAAATTGAAATTTTGATAAAGGAGGCATTAAGAACTCCAAATATATAATATAAAAAAGAGCCTCTTTATGATACATTATAATTAAAATGCCTAATATACAGAATAAGAATAGCATTTTGAAAGCCTCCAGAGAAAACTGTCAGGTCACATTTAGAGCAAGCCAATAAGAATCACTTCTGATTTCTTAGCACAAATTCTAAAATCCAGGAGGGCTTGGTATGATGTGCTCCAATTCCTGAAAGAAATAACTGTCAACCAAGATTACTATATCCAGAAAAACTATCCTTGAAAATTGAAGAGAATTAAAAACCTTCTAAGATAAGCAATAACTAAAAGAATTCATGACTACTAAGCCAGCACTACAGAATTTAAGAAATACTCCAGAGAAGAGAAAAAAAAAAAAAAAACAGAGCTCACAAATTAACAAGTTTCATTTGAAGAGGAACTAAGCAAATGAGAAGCAGAACAAGAACTAAATTAAACATTATAAATAAATCAAAATGGCAGGAATTAATAAACATCTCTCTATAATGACATTGAATACAAATGATCTCAACTCTCCAATTAAAAGACATGAGCTGAAATAATATATTAAAAAACAAAACCCAACTATATATTGTTTTCAAGATTCTCACTTTACAGTCAAAGACAGTCACAGGCTGAAAGCAAAAGGACAGAAATTGATATCCATGTGAATGGAGCCCAACAACAAGCAAGAATATCTACTCTTATATCTGAAAAATCAAATTTCAAAGTAAAATTAATCAGGGCTGGGTTTGTGGCTCAGCGGTAGAGCGCTTGCCTTGTATGTGTGAGGCACTGGGTTCAATCCTCAGCACCACATAAAATAAATAAAGGTATTGTGTTCATCTATAACTAAATAAAGTATTTTTTTAAAAAAGTAAAATTAATCAGAAAAGACAAAAACGCTCACCTCTTACTACTTACAGAAACAATCCAACAAGAAGATATAACAATAATAAATATTTATGCCCCAAAATTGAGTAAAACTAATTACATAAAAGAGACACTACTCAAAGCAAAGCCTTAAATATACTCTGGTACAAAACATCTGGGTAATTTCAACACATCTCCATCACCATTGGATAGGTCATCCAGACATAAATTCAGTAAAGATTCTTTGGACCTGAAAAATACTTTGAATCAAATGGACCTAACAGACATATATAGAATGTTTCATCCCAAAACAGCTAAATACACTTTCCTCTCAGCAGCTCATGGAAACTTTACCAAGATAAACTATATTTTAGTCAACAAAGCAACTCTTATCAAGTACATAAAAGATACAATTCCTTGTATCTGATAAGATCATAATGGAATGAAATTAGAAATGAGGAAGACAAAACCCATAGAAACTATATAAACACAATGGAGATTGAATAAAACACTTTTGAAAGATGAATGAGAGAAGAAATCAAGGAAGTATTTTTTTTTAATTTTAGATTCCAAAGAGAGTAGTGATACAACATACCACCCAGAATTTCTGGGACACTATGAAGGCAGTTCACTGTAGAAATTTTTAGCTATGAGTGTCTACATAAAAAAAAATGAGGAAATATTCCAAATGAAAAAACCTCATGATGTATCTCAGGGCCCTTGAAAATGCAGAACAGTCCAATTCCAAAACCAGTAGAAGGAAATCATTAAAATTGGAGCCAAAATCAATGAAAATGAGAATAAAAAATATTACAAAGGATCAATAAAAAAGTTAGTTGTTTGAAAAGGTAAACAATATTTATAAGCCCCTAGCCAAACTAACCAAAAGAAAAAGAGGGAAGATCCAAATTAATAAAATTAGGGATGAAGAAGGAGAAATCACTACAGATATCACAGAAATCCAGTGCATAATTAAGGTCTATTTTGAAAACTTATAATCCAATAAATTGGAAAATGTGAAATAAATGGATATATTTCTAGGCACATATGATCTGCCAAAACTTGATCAAGAGGACATATAAAAGCTAAACAGACCAACAAATTGTAAGGATATACAAACAGTAAAAAAAAGCCTTCCAACAAAGAAAAGAAGGGACCAGATGAATTCTCAGCTGAATTCTACTAGACCATAAAGAAGAACTAATGTCAATTCTTCTAAATTTATTCCATGAAATAAAAAGAGGAAAAAAAAAAAAACTTCCAACATCATTCTATGAAACAGGTATTACATTCATACCAAAACCAGAAAAAGCTACATCAAGGAAAGAAAACTAAACTCCAATATTCCTGGTGAATTTAGACACAAAAATCCTAAATAAAATATTAGCAAATCATGTACAAAAACATGTTAAATATGACCGTACATCACAACCAATTTGGTTTTATTTCATAAATATAAGGACAGTTTAACATATGCAAATCAATAAATATAATTCATCTTATAAATATAAATGAGAACAAAAATCTCTAGTCATCTCAATAGATGCAGAGACTGTCCTCAGCAAAATTCAGCACCTGTTTGTGATAAAAACACTGAAGGAGTTAGGTATTAAATAAACCTACCTCAACATCATAAGGGCTATATATGGAAAATCCAAAGCCAATCTCATAGTAAATGGGTGAAAGCTGAAAATATTTTCTTTAAAATCTGGAACAAGACAAGGATGTTCACTCTCACTACTGTTATTTAACATAGTGTTAGAAACTCTGTCAGAGCAATTAGGCAAGAGAAGGAAATAAAATGGATAAAAATAGTAAAGGAAGAAATAAAATTATCACTTTTTGCAGATGATATGATCCTATACTTAGAAGATCCAAAAAAACCCCACCAAAAGATGGCTAGACTTAATAAACAAATTCAACAAAGTAGCAAGTTGTAAAATCAACAGAGAAAAATCAATATACCAACAATGAATCTGCTGAGAATGAAATCAGGAATACAATTCCAATCACAATAACATCAAAAAATAAAATATCTAGGAATATATCTAAACAAAGTGGTAAAAGCTTCTGCAATGAAAACTAAAAGACAGTGAAGAAATAAATTGAATAAAACATCAGAAAATAGGAAGCTCTCCTATGTTCATGAATAGGTGGAATTAATATTGTTAAAACAGCCACACTACCAAAAACAATTTACAGATTCAATGCAATCCCCATCAAAATACCAATGATATTCTTCACAGAAAAGGAGAAAAAAAACAGTCCAAAATTCATTTGAAAGAACAATATACCCAGAAGAACCGAAGTAATTGTAAGCCAAAAAACAATGCTGGAGGCATCACAATACCTGACTTCAAATTATACTAGAGTTATAGTAACAAAATTTCATGGTAGTGTCATAAAAACAGACAAATAGACCGATGGCACAGAATATAAGAAACAGAGACAAATCCACACATCTCATTCACATGGCACTTGATAAAGGTGCCAAAAGCATACATTGGAGAAAAGACAACCTTTTAAACAAATGGTGCTGGGACAACTGGTTATCCATATGTAGAAGAATGAAACTAGAAGTTAGCTTTTACCCTGCACAAAAAATCAACTCAAAATGAATTAAAAACCTCAGAATTAGAACAGAAGACATATAACTCATAGAAGAAAACACAGGTTGAACACTCCAAATTTTAAGCACTCACAATGACTTTCTCAATAGGATCCCTAAAGCTCAGGAAATAGTGGCAAGAGTTAATAAATGGGACAGCATCAAGTTAAAAATCTTCTGCAAAGTAAAGGAAACAATTAGGAATGTGAAGACAGAACCCACAGAATGGGAGAAAATATTTGCTAGCGACTCTTCTGATGGAAGATTATTATTTATAATATATAAATAACTCAAAAAGCTTAACACCAACAAACCAAATAATGTAATTAAAACTGGCCAAATGAATTAGACATACACTTCTCAAAAGAAGAAATACAAATGGCCAACAAATACATAAAAATGTTCAACATTATTAGCTTATAGGGCAATGCAAATAAAAACTACACTGAGGTGTCATCTCATATCAGTCAGAATGGCAGTCATCAAGAATACAAACAATAATAAATTGTGGAAAGGATGTACAGAAAGAAGACTTCTTTTACACTTTTGGGATTGTACCGTATGAAGGTTCCTCAAAAGACTAGGCATGGAGCCCCCATATGACTAAATTAAACACTCCTCATATTTGTCCTAAAGAATTAAAGTCAGGGCTGAGGTGGTGGCTCAGTGGCAGAGCGCTTGCCTAGCATGTGTGAGGCACTGGGTTCAGTTCTCAGCATCACATAGAAAAATAAATGAAGTTATTACATCCAACTACAACTAAAATATTTTTTAAAAAGAATTAATGTCAGCATACTATAGTGATACATGCATGCCCATGTTTATAGCTGCACAATTCATAATAGCCAAATTATGGAACCAGCCTTGGTGTCCATGAACAGATGAATGGAAAGAGAAAATGTGGTATATATACACAATGGAGTTTTATTCAGGCATGAGGAAAAGTGAAATTATGGCATATGTAGGAAAATGTATGGAAGTAGAGAATATTATGTAAAGTGAAATAAGCTAAACTCAGAAGATCAAGCATCATATGTTTTCTCTCATATGTGAAAACTGCAGAGGAAAAAGAAGAAAAAAAGGTGAGGAGCATGGGGATCTCATTAAAATCAAAGGAAGATCAGTAGAGGAAAGGGACCATGGGGTGGGAAGCTGGGAGAGAGGGAGGAAGTTCTGGGGCATGATATTGGTCAAATTGTATTTTTATATTGTGGGCATGTATGAATATGTAACAACATATCCTGTCATTATAAACAACTATAAGGCACCAGGAAAAAATGCAGAATAAAAAAAATTAACAGCAGCATTTCTTTAAAAATATATGTATGTGTATGTGTGTGTGTGTGTGTGTGTGTGTGTGTGTGTGTGTACAGATACAGACATATATATGTATATATATGTATATATAAATATATAACTTCCAGGCCAATGAACAAACTGGAAAGAATACAGACAGGATTTCATTGATATTCTTAGTATTCTGAATAATACTAATATTAGTATTAACAATATTTATAATGTATTGATCAAGTTTTAAGTGGCAGAGAATTTATATAAAATACTTTGCACATTATTTCCATTATTCAACGCAAGTTTATAAGAAAGATTCCCCTATTATTCCCATTTACTGATGAGTATTTTCAGTTTGGAGAAACTAAACTAAATTGCCTCATATATCTTGACCTTGAATTTAGGTCTGTCTGACTTCCTAAACCATTTTTTTTCATTTATGTGTGTAGCAGAAGCATAACCAGAGAAGAAAACATGGCAATGATGAAACTTTTTTATTTATTTGTTTTCCAGTGAGGAAAATTGCCCACTAAATCAAAGAACTGATTTGCAGTTGGGATGCCAGGATATGGGCCAATTATTGCTAAAGAAACAAGAATTCCCTGGAGAATACACAATCAGTTAATTCCTTATATAATGACAGAAAGAGAAACAAGGAACCTCAACACACACAGAGTAATGCCTTCCTTATAAGGATTGGAGACACTGGACCTCTAACAGTCATTGAGGATAGCCTCTCTAAGAAGGGTAATTGTATGTTGCAGGCTTCATAAGAGATATGGGAGAGAAAAATAATTTTCTCAAGGTGGGGATGTCGGGGAGAAAGAGAGCTACTGTGAAGAAACTGTAGAATAGTGGTTGTGTTAGTCAACATCCTGTAGAAAAACAGAACCCACTGGAGATAATAGAGGGAGAGTGTAAGGGCGCGATTTATTATAAGGAAATGGCTAACATGATTATGTACGCTAACATGTCCTGTGATCTGTAGACAGCAAGTTGGAGACAAAGAAGAGCTAATAGAACAGTTCCAGTTTGAAAGTTGGCAGGCTCAATATCCAGGAATAACCAACATTGGATTTTGAGTCCACAAGTAGGAAAACCTTGGGAGAGTCAGCTTGCTTTTTTTTTTAAAATTCAGTCTTTCAAATGATTAGATGAGGCTTACCCACATTGGGGAGGCCAATCTACTCTACTTAATCTATCAATTCAAATTTTAATTTCATTGAAAAACAACATCCCAGACAAACTTAGAATAAAGTTTGACCAAATATACAGCACCCCATGACCCAGTCAAGTCGACTCATTAAATGACTCATTAAATGAATAATCACACTGGCTACAGATGATTAAAATAGTGGTTGTTAGAACTAGTTCTTCTAAGACACTTGGGACTAGCAGAAAATATTTGTGTGGGAAATTTGAAACACTTGCCTAACAGATCATTAACATAATGAGCTAAGGAATGGTGAGACTTCAAGGCCCTGACAGTAAATATTTTCCCCAAAGAATTACTACAAATATTATTTATAAAAACCACCTGAGCAGTAGGGTTAGCACAGTATTGGTAACACTCCTTAAATATTGCTTCCAGGAATGAGCCTTGCCCCTGCACAGTATGTTGGAAAATTACTGACCAACAATATAATGTAACTCCCATCTCCCTCTCCTTATTCTAAGTTCTACTTAAGCAATTAAGAGGGGGGAAATCATCTATAATGTTACAGAAATCAGAAGTTTCTGTGATGAAATTAAAGGAAAGGCCTATTTGGGAATGGGAATTCTTAGTAACAGAGACTTGTTACCAACTACCATCATACATATTTAGTTCTATTTCTTCTTGATTGTTCTCCCAGAGGAAGTATAAGTGCAATTAATACCTTGTTTTAAGGAAGAATACATATCCTTACGTAAGATGATAAAATCAACAAAGACTATAGAACAATAAAAAATAGGCAGAAAAACATTAGACTAAAATAGAGAAAATATACAAAAAGAAGAAAAATTTTAATACAAATAAAAGGCAATAAATTGTAAGGTCAAAATATTGCCAACTGCCATCATTTTGAAACCCATCTATGGAAAAAGCATAATAATGAAGCATCAAACTTTTCATTTCTTTATTTAAGGAGTGCACAATTCCTAGAATTATTATCTTTCCACAAGCTACACATGCCTTGCATCTAAAATTTGAGTTAATTGGACAGGTAAATCTCTATCAGCCTTATCAGTGCACAAAGAGGAATTAGTATCACATAGGTGACAATTTAATCTTTGAGTTAGTGGAAGGAACTAGTTTTAAAATCCTAGGAGCTTCACCAAAAGAGATAAAAATCTATAGACACCAAAACACCAATAAAATAAAATAAACAACTTATTTAAAGGTAGAATTAAAACCTGAAAATGAAATTAATGAAAATTAATGAAATTAATGAAATTCAATTTATGATGTGATCAAAAAGAATAAAATATATAAGAATAAATTTAACCAAAAATGTATAATGCATCTATGCTGAAACTATAAAACGCTGCTGAAAGAAATTAAAGTAATTTTAGATAAATTGAAAGACACCCACATTTATGAATTTGGAAGACCTAATATTTTTAATGTGGCCATACTCCCCAAATGAATCTACAGAGTTCATGAAATCACTATTCCAGCCGCCCTTCATTTTTCTCCTGATAAAAGAATGACAAGCTGATTCTAAAATTAATACAGAAATTCAAGAGAAACAGTATAGCCAAAATAATTTTGCAAAAACAAGAGTTGGACCACTCAACTTTCTGATTTCAAATGTGATACTGGTATGAAGAAAGACATATAAATCAATGGAAGAATAATGCGTTCAGAAATAAACCTTCAAATTTACAATCAACTTATTTTCAACAACAATGCCAGAGACAATTCAATGAGGAAATAATTGTCTTTTAAACAAATAATGCTAGGACAAATGTAAGTCCACAAGGAAAAGAATCCCTGCTTTATACCGTAATCAAAATAAATTGTAAATTGATCAAAGACAGAAATGTAAGTACTGTGACTCTATAAGTCAGAGAAAACATAGGTCTAAATCTTCATAACACTTAGTTATACAATTGTTTTCTAGCTATGACAACAAAATCACAAACAAAAGAAAAATAGTTAATAAATAGTTAATCAAAATTAAAAACATTTGCTCCTCAATCCAGAAAGTGAAAAGGCAACTGACAAAATAGAAAATTTTTACAAAGCATATATATGATAAAGGGATTTGTGTACAGAATATATGAAGAATTTGTACAACTCACCAATAAAAAGACAATCCCAATAAGAAGTAGGACTAGGGTCTGAAGAGATACTTCTTCAAAGAAGATATGAAAATGATGAGTAAGTATGTGAAAAAATGCTTAATATTATTAGTCATCATGAAAGCAAAACAAAATAACAATATGATACCACCTCAGTTGCACTAGTATGGCTATAGTAAAGAAAATAGAAAAAACATTTGTTAATAAGAAGCAAAAAATTGCTAGTGGGAATTTGAAATGGTGCAATTTTTGTGAAAAACAACCTGACACTTCTTCAAATGGTTAGACAAAGAGTTATCATATGAGCAGCAATTCCACTCCTAGGTTTATTTATACCTAAGGGAAATGAGAAAATGTCCACATATATGTTCATAGTAGCATTATTCTTTTTTATTACACTCTTTTTTAAGATTTTTTATTTGTTCTTTTTAGTCACACATGACAGCAGAATGTATTTTGGCAAATTCTAAATACATGGAGTATAACTTATTCTATTTAGAATCTCATTCTTGTGATTATACATGATGTGGAGTTCCCCTTGTTCTGTGTTCAAATACAAGGCTAGGAAACTTACTTTCAATTAATTCTACTGTCATTCCTATTCCCCTCCCCCTCTCTTCCCTTTGTTCCCTTTTGTCTAATCCAATGGATTTCTATTCTTCCCCTCCCCAGCATCCATTGCATTTTTTAAATTTATTTGTTTTTATTTTTTAAAACAAAATGCATTTCAACTCATAGTACAGATATAGAGCACAATTTTCCATTTCTCTGGTTTAAATAAGGTAGAGTCACACAATTGGTGTCTTCATACATATACCTAAGGTAGTGATGTCCATCTCATTCCATCATCTTTCCTACCTCCATGGCCCTTCCTTTCCCCTCCCTCCCCTACCCCTCCCTCCTCTTTGCCCTATCTAAAGTTTCTCCATCTCTCCCATGATCCCTACCCCCACCTCCATTATACATTAGCATCCACTAATAAGAGAAAACATTCAGCCTTTGGTTCTTTGAGATTTGTTTATTTCACTTAGCGTGATGTTCTCCAACTCCATCCATTTACCTGAAAAGGCCATAATTTTATTCTCTTTTATTGCTGAGTAATATTCCATTGTGAATATATACCACACTTTCTTTATCCATTCCTATATTGAGGGGCACTGGGTTACCTCCACAGTTTAACAACTGTGAATTGTGCTGCTATAATCATTGATGTGGCTATGTTACTGTAGTATGCTGCTTTTAAGTCTTTAGGAAATAGATCGAGGAGTGGGAAAGTCAAATTGTGGTTCCCTCCAAGTTTTTTTTAAGGAATCTCCATACTGCTTTCCAGATTGGCTGCATCAATTTTCAGTCCCACCAGCAATGTTTGAATGTGCTTTTTCTCCACATCCTCACCAACACTTATTGTTGCTTATATTCTTGATAAATGCTATTCTGACTGGAGTGAGATGAAATCTTAGAGTAGTTTTTATTTGCATTTCTCTAATTACTATAGACATTGAACATTTCTTCATATATTTGTTAATGATTGCATATCTTCTTCTGAGAAGTGTCTGTTCATCTCCTTAGCCAATTTATTGATTGGTTTGTTTGTTTTTTGGTGTTAAATTTTTGATTTCTGTATATATCCTGGCAAATGGTGCTCTATCTGATGTGCATGTGGCAAAAATTTGCTCCCAGAATGTAGGCTCTCTGTTCATCTCATTGATTATTTATTTTACTGAGAAGAAGCCTTTTAGTTTGAATCCATCCCATTTATTTATTTATTTTTATTTCTTGCACTTTAGGGAGTCTTGTTAAGGAAGTTGAGCACTAATCCAATGTGATGAAGATTTGAGCCTATTTTTTTTCTATCAGGTGCAGGGCCTCTGGTCTAATTCCTAGGTCCTTGATTCAGTTTGAGTTGAGTTTTGTGTTTGGTGAGAGATAGGGGTTTAGTTTTATTATGCTGCATATGCATTTCCAGTTTTCCCAGCATCATTTGTGAAGAGGCTATCTTTTCTCTAATGTATGTTTTTGGCATCTTTGTCTAGTATAAGATAATTGTATTTATGTCAGTTTTTCTCTGTGTCTTCTATTCTGTACCATTGGTCTACATGTCTATTTTGGTGCCAATACCATGCTGTTTTGGGTACTATAGCTTTGTAGTATGGTTTAAGTCTGGTATTTTGATGCCTCCGCCTTCACTCTTCTTAGTGAGGATTGCTTTGTCTATTCTGGGTCTCTTGTTATTCCAAATGAATTTCATGATTGTTTTTTCTATTTGTATAAGCAATGACATTGGGATTTTAATTGTGATTGCATTGAATCTGTATAGCAATTTAGGTAGTGTGGCCATTTTGACAATATTGATTCTGCCTATCCAAGAGCATGGAGATATTTCCCTCCTCTAAAGTCTTCTTCAATTTCTTTCTTTAGTGCCCTGTAGTTTTCATTGTATTGGTCTTTCAGCTCTCTTGTTAGATTGATTGCCAAATATTTTATTTTTTTGAGGCTCTTGTGAATGGGGTAGTTTTCCTGATTTCTCTTTCAGAGGATTCATCACAGATGTATAAGAATGCACTTGATTTATGGGTGTTGATTTTATATCTTGTAACTTTGATGAATTCATTTACTAATTCTAGAAGTTTTATGGTGCAATTTTTTGTATCCTCTAAATATAGTATTATGTTGTTGGCAAATAATGATAGTTTGAATTCTTCTTTTCCTATTCATATCCCCTTTAATTTATTTTATCTTTCTAATTGTTCTGGCTAGAGTTTCAAGATCTATGTTAAATATAAGTGGTGAAAGAGGGCATCCCTGTCTTATTCCAGTTTTGGGAGGGTACTGGCAATGATTGAACTCAGGGGTACTCTACAACTGAGCCACATCACCAGCCCTATTTTGTGTTTTATGTAGAGACAGGGTCTCACTGAGCTGCTTAGCACCTTGTCATTGCTGAGGCTGGCTTTGAACTCACAATTCTCCAGTCTCAGCCTCCCAAAGTTCTGGGATTACAGGCATGTGCCACCACGCCTGGCAAATTTCATTTTTATATGACTATATGACTATATGACTATAATACACTACAAATTGGATGTGTTCCAGTTTTTAGAGGGAATGATTCCAAATGTTCTCCAATTAGAACGATATTGGCTTTGAGTTTAGCATAGATTGCTTTTATAATATTGAGGTGTGTTCCTACTATCTCTAGTTTTTCTAGTGTTTTAAACATGAAAAGTTGCTGTATTCTGTCAAATGCTTTCTCTGCATTCCGTATGTTGAACTAACCTTCAATCCGTGGAACGAACCCTACTTGATCATGGTACACTATTTTTAATATGTTTTTGTATGTTATTTGCCAAAATTTTATTGAGAAGTTTTGCATCTATATTCATTAGGGATATCAATCTGAAATTTTCCTTCTTTGATGTGTCTCTGTATGGTTTTAGTATCATAGTAATACTACCCTCATAGAATGAGTTCTATGGGTTCTCTCCTTTTCTATTTCATGGAATAATTTGAGGAGTACTGGTGTTAGTTTTTCTTTGTAGGTCTTGTAGAACTCATCTGAGAATCAATCTGGTCTTGGGCTTTTCTTGGTTGTCAGGCTTTTGATGGCATATTTTATTTCCTTGCTTGAAATTGATCTGTTTAAGTCGTGAATGACCTCCTGGTTCAGTTTGGGTAGGTCATATGCCTCTAGAAATTTGCTGGTGTCTTTGGGGATTTCTATTTTACTGGAGTATATATTTTCAAAATAGTTTCTAATTATGTTCTGTATTTCAGTATAGTCTACCATGATATTTCCTTTTTCATCATGAATTTTAGTAATTTGGATTTTCTCTCTCCTTTTTATTAGGGTGGCTAAGGGATTCTCAATTTTGTTTATTTTTTTTCAAAGAATCAGCTATTTGTTTTGTCAATTTTTTGAATTGTTTCTTTTTTTCAAATTCATTGATGTCAGCCCTGATTTTAATTATTTCCTGTATTCTTCTTTTGGTGTTGATTTGTTCCTCTTTTTCTAGAGCTTTGAGATGTCATGTCAGGTTGTTTATTGTTGACTTTTTCTTCTTTTAATGAATGAGCTCAGTGCAATGACCTTTCCTCTTAACACAGCTTCATAGTGTTCCAAAGATTTTAACATGTTGTATCGGAGTTCATTTATCTCTAAGAATTGTTTTTTTTATCTCCTCCCTGTTGTCTTCTGTTATCCATGCATTATTCAACGGCATATTATTGAGTCTTCAGGTTTTGGAGTAGCTTCTATTTTTTAATCTGTCATTAATTTCTAATTTTATTCCATTAGAGTCAGTTAGAATGAAGGGTAGTATCTCTATTTTTTGTACTTGCTAGGACCAGCTCTGTGGCATAGCATAGCATATTATATATTTTGGAGAAGGATCCATGTGTTGCTGAGAAAAAAGTGTATTCACTTGTTGAAGGATGGAATATTCTATATATGTCCATTAAGTCTAGATTATTGATTGTTTTATTGAGTTCTGTAGTTTGTTTAGTTTTGGTTTGGAAGATCTATCCAGTGGTGAGAGGAGTGTGTTAAAATCAGCCAGTATTATTGTGGTGTGGTCTGTTTGATTATTGAAGTTGAGAAGGATTTGTTTGACATACAGAGATGCCCCATTGTTTGGGGCATAGATATTTAAGATTGTTATGTCTTGTTTATGTATGATTGATTCCCTTAAGCTGTATGAAGTGACCTTCTTTATGCTTTTTCACTAACTTTGGTTTGAACTCCACTTTTTCTGATATGAGGATGGAAACTCCTGCTTGCTTACACAGTCCATGTGAATGATACATTTTTTCCCATACTTTTATCTTCAGTTTGTGGATGTCTTTTCCTATGAGATGAGTCTCTTGCAGGCAGCATATTGTTGGGTCTTCTTTTTTAATTCAATCTGCCAGTCTATGTGTTTTAATTTATGAGGTTAGGCCATTTGCATTCAGGGTTACTATTGAGACATGGTTTATATTCACAAACATTTTGGGTTATTTTTGGCTTTTAAATTGACTAGGTTTCTCCTTTGACCTTTCCTTTAGTGTAGTTACTCTTTTTGCTGATTTTCATTGTTGTTTTTTATTTCCTACTCATTGAATATTTTGCCAAGAATGTACTCTAGTACAGACTTTCATGCTGTAAATTCTTTTAACTTTTGTTTATCTTGGAAGGTTTTAATTTCATCATCAAATCTAAAACTTAATTTTGGTAGATATAAGATTCTTGGGTGGGGCTAAGGTGATGGCTTGCTGGTGCAGCACTTGCCTAGCATGTGTGAGGAACCGGGTTCTATCCTATAAATAAATAAATAAATAAGTCCATCAACAACAACAAAAATTTTTTTAAAAAATGATTCTTGGTTGGTATCTATTGTATTTCAGAGCTTGATATTTGTTGTTCCAACCTCTTCTAGCTTTAAGGGTCTGGTTTAAGAAGTCTGCAGAGATCTTAATTGATTTCCCCCTATACATAATCTGATTCCTTTCTCTTGTGGCTTTTAAGATTCTCTCCTTATTCTGTGTTCTAGGCATTTTCATTATAATGTGCTTTGGTGTAGATTTGTTGTGATTTTGTACATTTGGTGTCTTGTAAGCCTGTCATATTTGATTTTCCAATTTTTTTTCATGTTTAGAAATTTTTCTGATATTATTTAATTTAATAAATTGTTCATTCATTTGGTTTGAAACTCTATGACTACCTGTATCCCAATAATTATTTAAATTTGTTCTTCTCATGTTATCCTATAACTCTTGGATATTCTGCTCATGGTCTTTCTTTTTTAAAAAAAGCATACTAAAATTACTAAAATTTAAAAAAATTTTAAAACAATAATGTATTTCAAGTCTTAGTACATATATGGAGCACAATTTTCCATCTCTCTGTTTGCAAACAGATAGAGTCACACCATTTGTGTCTTATACATGTACCTAGGGTAGTGATGTCTATCTCATTCCACCATTTTTGCTACTCCCATTCCCCCTTCTCTCTCCCACTTCCCTCCTGCCCCATCCAAAGTTTCCCCTCTTCTCCCATGCTCCCCACTCCCACCTCCATTATGTATCAGCATCCACTAATTAGCAATAACATTCAACCTTTGGTTTGTGGGGATTGGCTGAATTCACTTAGCATGATGTTCTTTAATTCATTCCATTTACCTGCAAATGCCATAATTTTATTCTTTTATTGCTGAGTAATATTCCATTGTATATATATACCACAATTTATTTATCCTTTCATCTATCAAAGAGCATCTAGGTTGCTTGCACAGTTTAGCAACTGTGAATTGTGCTGCTATAAACATTGAAGTGGCTGCTTTACTGTAGTATGCTGTTTTTAAGTCTTTAGGGTATAGGCTGAGGAGTGGGATAGCCGGTGCTCATGGTTTTTTACCATCTTCACTGTGTGGCTAATTCTATTTTCAAGTTATATATTTTGTCTTCATTCTCTGAAGTTTTGTCTTCCAAGTGATCTAATCTGTTGGTAATGCCTTCTATTGAGTATTTAATTTGGTTTATTATTTCTTTCATTTCAAGGATTTCTGTTTGATTCATTTTCAGAATCTCTATCTCCTTATTGAAGTAATCCTTTGCTTCCTGTATTTGCCTATGTAGCTTTTTAAGAAAATGATACTTTGCTGCCTGTGTTTTCTCTCTTATATCATCCTTAAATTCACAGAATATTTTAATCCTGTGCATCTTGAATTCCTTTTCTGACATTTCTTCTGCTGTGCTGACCATGGATTCTAATAATGTAGAATCTTGTTTTAGGGCACTTTCTTCCCTTGTTTTTTCATGTTGTTCATGTGTCTTCCTTTCTAGCACTGCAGATCTGAGGTGCTATAGTCTTTGTCCTATAAACTTATAGATTCCCTGCAGGGTTCCAATACCTATCCTTTAAGGGGGAGACCAATATTAACAGATCACAATACAAACAATATACAGTTTTAAATCATGTAGTTCCTAATAGGACATTATGGCTTTGTCACAATATACAGAAATTATGAGTTCAATTAGTGTCTACAATATAAACAGTAGGTTAACAAAAGGGTCTACAGTTTCTGCTGGTGGACTAGAGAGAAACAAGGGTGTGGTTTAAGATGAGTTGTTAGGGAGGTGAGGATATAGAGTTATTTGATCTTAGACAGCATGAAAGAGGAATCCAAAAGAAGTTGGCTAGTAGCAAAAAAGAGAGAAAGATATTCGGGGAAGACAAGTAAGTAGGAAGAAAATAGAGTACAAAAAAAGAAAACATAAAAATTAAGAAAGATAAAAAATATAAAGGTAGAAGATAAAATACTATATGATACAACTATAATTTACTATTCAGATATCCATGTCCTCAATAGCCTAATGCATGAAAAATACTTAGTTTCACAAATTTTGGGGATGTGAGGGCAAGAAAAAAGAGAGAAAGAGAGAAGAAGAAAAGAAACATAATAGACAAAAAATCTCAAGGTAAATAGAAAGGATTGCTTCTTTTGGATTTCAATATTTTTCCTGCTTCCCTTCTCATCCAGTAGGTGGGGTTGTCTGTTGTTTGCTGGTATCTCCCCCTTCAGGATGGTGCTGTAGTGGCACACCCTCCTCCAGAGAATGTCTCAAATAAGCTTCTCCAGAAATATTCACCATAATTTATCTTAGGACTATCAGCAAAAGAGTCTCTACAAAAGAGTTTAATGTAGTTAAATTTCCTATGTCCTGTTGTTCTGTCCTGCTTGGCCACCAGCCTAAAGGAGATTAGCATTCTAGGTGCTGAATGCCCTCTTTCTAGTTTTTCAAAAACATTTTTGGACTATCTATTGTAGTAAGGATATAATGGTTTATAAATGTTTTTAAGCAGGAAGGGAGTTTGTAAATGCAAAGTGTAACAAGAAGGACAGGTCCTTTAACAAGGCCTCTGGCCCTTGGGCCTGAGCTTCACAGAGATGTTTACATTTCAGAGATAAGAGATGTTACTAATTGGGCTCCATAGTAACAGCTGGCAGGGGAGGAAAGAAAGGGGAGAAGAAGCTCTCCTCTTCTCAGATGCTGTCCTTGAAGTGTTAACTGTTAGGTCGGTTTAAGGTGGCCAAAGGGAAGGAAGCATCAAGCAGCCTACACCCGCAAAAGAACAAACAATCAGATGCTGACACGTAAGCAGTAATGGCATCTCCTAACAGCAGACCTCTTCTGACCCATTCTGGAATGACACTGATCTCAGGATGATCCCCTAACTGACTCCAAAAATCTCCTTTTCCTGCCCCAGCCCTCCCCTTCCTGCCCTAAGCCCATAAAATTTCTATACCACAGAGCACATGCACAACTCTCCCAGACCTGCTCTGTTGGACTGAGGAGTCTTGCCCGGGAACGTACATCAATAAAGCCTTGCTCAGCGGTTTTAATTTGCCTCATTTTGGTAATCTATATCTGGCCTTACATAAACTTGCCCAAATCAGTAAAAGAAAAAGCTGCTTTTGTGTGAACTTCTGCAGATTGTGAACTTCTGCGCCCCTCCCCTTACACACTGTGTATAAATTTCTGGAACTGCCTGAACTCGGGGTTCAGGGGGATTAATTGATTACAGCGAAAGCTTTACTCTCTGGACCAACGGCAGTCAAATAACTTGCTTCCTGTTTCTTATTATCTGTCCTTACAACAGTGCAGGTTATTAGCATAAGTGTGTTGGTATTAGAGGCCCAGCTTCTGGAAGTAGAGTTTAGCTCTTGCCAATCCCTGTGGGAAGATTACACTCCAAGGATCTCCTTTGGGGCCCCTCATGTAATTTGGGTGCCTGGTCTTATCTCCTTATATCGCCTGTACACCTCACAGTTCCTGGTAACTCCTTTAGTCTCTAAACTGTATGTCTCTCTCTCCCCCTCTCTTTCCTTTTTTTAAATATTTTTTATTTGTAGATGGACATAATATCTTTATTTATTTTTATGGTGCTGAGGATCAAACCCAGTGCCTCATGCACGATGCACGCGAGGCAAGCACTCTACCACTGAGCCACAATCCTATCCCCTCCCCCTCCCTTTCTACTTCCCAGTCAGGAACCTCTCTCTCAGGAGGTCACAGAGAGCTGTTTTATGTCCAGCAGGTCAGGACCAGGCTTTGTGAGCTACAGACCAACCACACTGCTGTAAGCACTGTGCTGGTTTAGTGGCTGCAGGGGAGAAAGGCGAACTGGGGAAGTATAAGTATTTTTTTTATCTTTTTTTTAAATTTATTTTTATGTGGTGCTGAGGATCGAACCCAGTGCCTCACACATGTGAGGCAAGCACTCTACCACTGAGCCACAATCCCAGCCCCGGGAACTATAAGTATTTTGATACTGCTTCTGGGCTCCATCCAGTGTCCCAAGCTGGGAGTTACCTCAATTAAAGATGGTGATGGCATTAGTGAGGATAATACAAAATGGCTATAAATGTGTCCCAAGATGGAGGTGTCTGCTTTCAGAGAAGGGTTGTTGGAGTGGGCTGGGCATTGGCATTGGGTAATGTGTTCAGAGATGCAGCTCTGTGGTGTGCAGTGTTGTGGCAGGAGGCTCTCTCCATGCCCTGTCCAGTGTCCCCAGGTGAGGCTACCACACGAAGGGGACTATGGCCACATGGTTGTAGTGTTTCAAGATGGAAGTGAATAAGGGAGCACCATGCTGGTAGATGGGGGTCCACACAGAAGTGGCAGCCAGGGGTCCTGCATGGAAGCCAAAGGTCCCGCAGGGGTAGCCAACTAGAGGTCCTGCACAGTGTGTGGGCAGTGGAGCCAAGGGTCCTGCATAGGAGCGAGTCCTGTGTGGGCGAGTGGCCTGGGTCCTGTGCAAACCCCCACCCTCCATTGTTTTGGGTTAGCATCCACATATTAGAGAGAACATCCATCCTTTGTTTTTTGGGGATTGGTTTATTTCACTTAGCATGATATTCTATACTTCTATACATGTACCAGCAAATACCATTATTTTATTTTTTATGGCTGAGTAATATTCCATTGTGTATACATACCACATTTTCTTTACCCATTCATCCACTGAAAGACACCTAGTTTGTTTCCATAGCTCAGCTATTGTGAGTTGAGCTGCATCACTATAGTACAATGTTCTTAAATCCTTTAGGTATGACTGAGGAGTGGGATAACTGGGTCAAATGGTGGTTTCATTCCAAGTTTTCTAAGGAATCACCATACTGCTTTACATAGTGGTTGTAACAATTTGCAATCCCACCAACAATGTATGAGAGTACCATTCTCCCCAAATTTTTGCTAACATTTATTGTTACTTGTATTCCTTATAATTGCCATTCAGACTGAAGTGAGATGAAATCTGTGTAGTTTTTATTTTCATTTCTCTAATTGCTTGAGATATTGAATATTTTTTCATATATTTTTGATTATTTATACTTTTTCTTCTGTGAAGTTTTTTTTTTCAGTTCCTTTGCCCATTTATTTTTCTGGTGTTAAGTTTTTTGAGTTCTTTGTATAACCTGGAGATTAATGCTTTATCTGAGGTACAGGTGGTAAAGATTTCTTAAGATCAAAAAAGTAAGAACAAGCTAAATGTAATTGGTTGATGAATGGATAAACAATAGAAGATATACAAATACAAACCAATATTATTCGACCCTTAAAAGTACTGAGGTATTGATGCATGTTTAAATAGAGATGAAACCTGGAAACATGTTAACCAAAAGAACCCATCACAAATAAAACATATTTTATATGATTTCATTTATATGAGAAGTTCAGAATAGGCGAATCTATAGAGACAAGAACTAGATTAATGATTTTCTAAATATTGGAAATATTGGTAAGGGGAAGTTTTGGGGAAAGAGAGAGTGACTACTAATTAGTACAAGATTTCTTCATGAAGTGATGAAAATACGATCATGGTGCATACTCTGTAAATATACTAAAAACCATTACACTTTACATCTTCAAGGTAAATTGAAGAATTTACAAGAACCTATTCCTCCTGACTATAACATTATAACCCATGGATTAAACTTTCCCCATCCCCTCTTTCTCACTACTTTCCCCAGTCTCTGGTAATCACTATGCTATTTTTAAAATATTTTTAATTGTAGATGGACACAACACTTTTATTTTATTGATTTATACTTATGTGGTACTGAGGATTGAACTCAGTGCCTCACACATGCTAAGCAAGTGCTCTACAACTGAGCGACAACTCCAGCCCCCAAAACTATTATATTGTCAACTTCTCTTAGATTGTCATTTTTAGATTTCACATATGAGTGGGATCACACAGTACTTGTCTTTCTGTGCCTAGCTTATTTCACTTATCATAATGATCTCCAGTTTCATCTGTGTCATTATAAATGATATAGTTTTGTTCTTTTTATGGCCAAATAGTATTCCACTGTGCATATGTACCACACTTTTTTATCTATTCATCAGATGATTCCATGTGCTGGCTATTGTGACTAGTGCTGCAATAAACATGGGAGTGTAAGTGACTTTTTGATGTGCTGATTTCATTTCCTTTGGCTATATACTTCATTATTATTTAAAATTATAAGTCATAATCTTATTTTAGAGACTTAGCAACTATAAAAAACATAGCCAATTACTAACAAAAGAACTTGAAGTCTTAAGAGTGAAGAATATAAAAAAGGTATGAGGGCTGGGGTTGTGGCTCAGTGGTAGAGCACTTGCCTTGCATGCATGAGGCACTGGGTTCGATCCTCAGCACCACATAAAAATAAATTAAAAAAATAAAGATATTGTGTCCATCTACAGCTAAAAAATATTTTAGAAAGGTATGAAATATGTTCAACCTCAAAATTTATTCTACTTTGATTTCTATAATTGTTATATTTGAACTTTTTTAGGCTCTGTCTGCAAGTGGGGTGCTGCTGTTAACTTATTTTGCATCTTTATGAAAACAGTGATTTCTGTTAGTCATTTCAAGAGAGAAGTGTGAAGGTAGGTAAAGCTAGAGAGAGTATAGCACTAGGGAAAATGAGAGATGCAAAATGAAACAGAGACAAAGAGCAATAGACAGCTGAAAAAAAGTTTATGCCCTATAATTCAAAATCCTCTTGTTGGCTCACAGAAGGAAATTGAAATGTTCTACATAAATCTGAATAATGCAGATTGAGGAGAAATTTGCTACTCCAATTGTTTTATCTAGAACACAGTCATTAGATTAGCTGTGGCAAATGTGGGGTTTCTGCTGAATGAAAGGCATATTTCAACTTTCCCATTGGGAAAACAAGACTTTCACTGGACAAGTGGAGAAAAGTCTAAAGCACCTGTCTTAACCTCCAAGAAATAAGGGGAACCCTGGCCATTGTAAAGAAGGAGGGGATCATGGGGACTCACAGTGTGGGAAATAAGCTGGTATTTACAACATGAATGGCATTAGATAGGACTGTCATTGAAGGTTCCCTGTTTAGATATATACACAATGGATCTCTGATAGCCAGTTTTGAATTTTCCTTTTTCTGTCTGGTAATTTATTTCCACTATCTCAAAACCATTAATAAAATTGTTAAAAATAACAGTCAGATATAATCTATGATTGGAGGAATTAGTTCTTAATGTGATGTGTTAATTCTTAGTGCAATATCTATTGAGGTGACAGCAGCATGGCAAATTGTTTGTGAGACAGTATATTATGACCAGCAGATAAGTTCAAAGCACCGGTCCTAAGCAAAAACCAGTAAGTCACATACAGACACTTTTGGAAAATTTAACCAAGGGTTCTATACTGTTTCTCAGAAACACTTGGAAAAGGAAAGAGGCAGAGAGTAGGTTACTTGGTCAGGTTAATTAGGTGACCTGGAGGAAGGGACGCTGACTAAAGGTTATCTAGGTATTAAAGGAAAAAGTAACAATTGTAGGTCATAAGTTTTCAAAAAAAATTAGGTTTATATTGATAGAAAATTATCAAAAAATGGAAAGGGAAAACAGAATACCTTTGTGAACCTCTTACTGTTGTGTGACCTTGGATATTGTTTAGATGCAATGAGATTTCTCACCTATTAAATTAGTAAGTAGATAATCCTTAATATTCTGTTAGTGTTAACAGAATATTGGAATAAGTGTTTGTTCTTAAGGTAGCCACTGTGAAGAGAACAACACTTGTGTGTTTGCTTTCAATATATTATTTTAAAAACAGTCTCCAAAATTGCACAGCTCAAGTACGTACCTATACAGCATCTTCACAATTCTGTATGCTTTCTGGCTCTGCAGCTCTACATAGTTTCCTAGACCTCATACACATCTGTATTAACTCTAATATTCCTATAACTCTAACACTTTCCCAATACTTTAAAAATCACAAGAGTTGTAATCATTACATAAAATATAGAATACCAAAAATCACAAATATGAATTACCAAAACCCTATTACATAGAGATAATCAGTATCAACATTTTGTGTACTATATATAATTTACATTTATATGTATATATTTCCATATTGGTGACTTTTTCATTAAATAATTTATTTTTGCTATCTTTCAATATCAGTATAGATCTACATTATTACTTTAAATGGTTTCATCTTTTTCAACCTTGTGAATAAACCATAGATTATACACTAACATATTCTTGGACATTTAAATTGTTTCCAGTATTTCAGTACTATATAAGCAACACTGAAGTGAACACCATTGTAATTGCTTTCACGCACTATTATTTCCTTAGGACAAATTCCTTTAAGATTGGCTGTGTCAGAGTATGTACAAATTTAATGATTTAATGTTTTATTAAATATTACCAAATAATACTACAGAATATGATTAACATTTTATCATTCCACTTGCAGTATGTGACAGTACATTCTCTCCATATGATGGAACAATGATGAAAATTTTGTTATTTTAATTTTATCAGGAAACAAGTGAATAAGAGTATCCCTTGTCATTTGAATTTTTATGCATTTCATTACTAAGGTGAGAATTTTGCATATTTATTACACTATTATATGTATTTTTCTGAATTGCTTGGATTTTTTTATAGCTTTCTCCTAAGTTTGTCATTCATCATACATTTTTGTAAATGATGTTATATGATCTTTTTTTTTTTTTGGCACCAGGGACTGAACTCAGGGGCACTCGACCACTGAGCCACATCCCCAGCCCTATTTTGTGTTTTATGTAGAGACAGGGTCTCACTGAGTCACTTAGCACCTCGCTGTTGCTGAGGCTGGCTTTGAACTCGCGATCCTCCTGTCTCAGCCTCCCTAAGTGCTGGGATTACAGGCGTGAGCC